>CM055271.1:63529680-63704945 GCA_029237695.1 Conchocele bisecta | reverse complement strand
AGAGAACAAACTGTTTTGTCTACATAACAAACGGGTATTTGCACATAACGAACTGGTGTTTGCACTTAACAAACTGATTATGCACATAACAAACTGGTGAAAGCACATAACAAACTGGTGTAAGCACGTAGCAAACTGGTGGATGCACATAACGAACTGATGTGTGCACATAACGAATTGGTGGTTGCATATAACGAACTGATGTTTGCACATAACGAACTGGTGTATGTACATAACAAACTGGTGTTTGCACTTAACAGACTGGTGTATGCACTTAACGAACTGGTATATGCACATAACGAACTGGTGTTTGCACTTAACAAACTGGTGTATGTACATAACGAACAGGTGTATGCACTTAACAAACTGGTGTTTGCACTTAACAAACTGGTGTATGTACATAACAAACTGGGGTATGTACATAACGAACTGGTGTATGCACTTAACAAACTGGTGTATGCACCTAAAAAACTGGTGTATGTACATAACGAACTGGTGTATGCACTTAACAAACTGTTGTTTTCACTTAACAAACTGGTGTATGTAGATAACGAACTGGTGTATGCATTTAACAAACTGGTATATGTACATAACGAACTGGTGTATGCACTTAACAAACTGGTGTATGCACTTAACAAACTGGTGTATGTACATAACGAACTGGTGTATGCACTTAACAAACTGTTGTTTTCACATAACGAACTGGTGTATGCACTAAACAAACTGGTGTATGCACTTAACAAACTGGTGTTTGCACTTAACAAACTGGTGTATGTACATAACGAACTGGTGTATGCACTTAACAAACTGGTGTTTTCACTTAACAAACTGGTGTATGTACATAACGAACTGGTGTTTCCACTTAACAAACTTGTGTGTGCACATAACGAACTGGTGTTTCCACTTAACAAACTGGTGTATGCACATAACGAACTGGTGTTTGCACATAACGATCTGTGACATGTACATTACAATTTAAAACTCATAATGAAAAGGCAGCTGAGGCGTTCCATACTAGACTAACATGCTATGTCTCTATATCACGTTTAACTTCTATTTTTCATTATCTGCCTTTTTTCATTTATTATTTTCTTTGCTATAGAGACTGGCTTCCATCCCATTGGGTCACATAGCGAACTCTAAACTCGAATACTCGATACGAATACGCGCATAATTTTGACACTTCGTGAACTGTACGATACCGAAATCATCTGACAATACGTTTAAATAATATTAATACACCAAATTTCATTCATAATTTATATGCAACTACTTTCCTTACTAGTTATTTCTCAACATTTCTTTGTAAAACAGTGTGCATAACACGTTTCAGTTTATCACCGTCGCCATTGTTTTTCCGAGGTACAATATCGGAAATCTGCAAAGTAACCGACCAATGAAATCGATTGACCTATGTGGGGATTTCCCGCTCAGATGTCAGATAGTCTGGCAGCCAAGTGTATGGCACGTTCCATGCAGGAGCTTAACTTTATTTGGAATAAAATATTTTTTTTTATTGGCGATTTTGATTGCGCAGATCATCAACATCAAGAATCCGACTGATGACACTATGTCATCTTTGATAATTTTGAGAAATTTGCATAAATCCAAAATGGCTGCCAAACAGTTATAGTGTGTCATATATAGTTATTTCCACATGAGGTATTAGCATACATTAACAGCATAAAGTGGATTTACTTGACTTATCGAGATAAGTGATCAACATTAAATTGCAATTCATTGTTAAATGGTAAAAATGGTAAAAATCCAACATGGCCGCCAAACGTAACATGATATTTTGCATATGACTTCTCCCACGTACACTCCATATGAAAACAACATGTATACTAATCTTGGATATATTGACATTATAAACGCTTACAGTAAATTTGATAGTAACTAGACACATTTGTGAAGAGCGAAAGTCCAAGATGGCCGCCATATATACAGAAATTATCCCATGACGATCATCAGAGAATAATAATTAAGTATATAATTGCACATCGATGTCATATCGTAGAAATTGGAATAAAAGTACTGAAGTTATGTATACTATGAACGTTTTTACTAACTTAGGAATACAATTAGATAACTACCAATAGCAGAAATCATAGATGGCCGCCAAATATAAAAATAATGTTGCCTTATATTGAACAAATTGCATATAATATTACTAGGATTATAAGTAAATATATCTCTTAGATACTTATATACATGGCAGACGTATATATAAAGTTAAATTACCTCGCAATGGCAATCATATCGTGTAATGATTAAATATTACATTGCAAAGGAAATAAATATAATGGCTAATGGAGCTCTAGATATGCAGTAATATACATGACAACAAGGATGCCGCTTTGGTATTGTCAAAACAGTCCCAGTTGGGTGGTTGAACCTTATTAAACACCATATAATTTCTCCCGCAAACTCTCTCTCTCTCTCTCCATCATAAGTGAAAAGGACAGTATTATAAAAGGCAATGATGAATCAAAAATGATTAACGCATGTATACTGTACACAAAAAGACATTAATTACACAAAATGTATCGGTTTCCGTAATTGAAAGCTAATAATATAACTATAAGAAAACAATAATATAATTATGATGACACAAACAGCATTTTCATATTAGTCTATCAAATTGCGTGAATACTGTATGCCTCATATCCATTATTATGGTACTTTGAAGTTTGTCACGTTCTATATATGGTTGTGTACCATGTGTATTGCTGTCTGCATGTACTATAATCGTTTTTGTTACCGTGATTATTTAGTAGTGGCACAACTAGATTGTCTGTCATATAATATCAATTACATTTGTATTAGCTGTGTCCTACCTGTGGTAATATATAGCATCTCCATGTTCTTCTCGAAATTATTATATTTGTGATTACGGTTGTTTTCTTTGATCCACATGTATGTATACTGACGGCGTCATGTCTTAGTTTTTACATATCATATGCATTCACAGGTGCTGAATTCTGTCATATGTTTAAATAAGTAAAACTCTATTAAATGGCATATAACTACACAATAATTCGACAAAAATAAAATATTTGTATTGCTTATCTTTGAAACAGTACACAGAGAAAATTGATGTACATGTGTACATACTTTACCTCACATATTATAAATATGTTTTTGCCTCTACAATCGGCGATAGTGTCTGAAAACACATCAAATTCACTTGCAGCTTACAAAGTAAGAAGTGATATTAAAGTGGTGTACATCAACCATCATGTGCATACAGCCGCTTTGTGGAATCTGACTACTTTCACAGAAAGAAAACATGTGGCCAATACTATCAGCTATGTGTGTACTAAGTAGGTTGAAAGCACGTAATGGTAGTCCAGAAACTGGAATAAAAGCTACTGGAATGGCTGAAACTTATGTTATTGTACGTAGTCACCGATTGTGACAGAACTATATAGACGTATCATCCATTTGTACTTGTTCAATTGCTATATCCAGACACTCAAGTTGTTAATGACACTATCTAGAGGAGCCATTTCATGCGATGTTGCACAGTAAATCACATTGAGCATTTGCGTTTTTGGAGCCAATGATATAAACGACGACATCTGGTGTTTTTACAAATTGGGAAGTACAATATATCTCCCTGCCAACAATAGAAGTAATTGCATGCTGCTATGTAATGACAAGACAAGACAAAACAATATCAAAATATCTAACTGAATGCACGAGTTTAAATCTTATAATATAAATTGTATTACTATTATAAGGTACTATATTCATACCGGCGGCATATTAGACTTACGTTATTGCCGATGCTGTCTAATGGTGTATATCAAGGTGTAATTACAAAAGCTATTTACTACACAAGTTAGTTATCGGGTAATATGATATTTGGTGGTCACCTTGGACTAATGCGATTGAAACATGTGTCTAAATACATACCCAATGTATTGGAATAATTATATACCTAAATACAATATTGGTATGCAAATTCGCTCTGATATGATTGCAAGTATATTAGTGTTTTTTCTTATTTCAAGATACGGTTGCAAGTACATTGTAATATATTCATATATGGCTGCCATCTTGGACTTGTGTTATATAGATTAGTATATAATTTCACATCAAAGTTACAAAAAACACACATTCATTGTTTTAAACACATAATTAAAAAACGTATATTCTTTGATATGACGAATTAGTGAAAGTATGTAAAATGTTTGGCGGCCATCTTGGATTTTTTCTATATGCTGTTAAGGAATTGAATTTTAAAGTTGCCCGTTTCTGTCAACACGTTAATACATTCATTATACTCTCTTAGATGGTTTAATTTCCTCCTGGGGATGCAATTATATCGCACAATATATCTTGGTGGCAGCCATCTTGAATTTATGCAGATTTCTCCAAATGCTCCAGGGTAACAGATTTGCATCAGTCGGATTATAAAAAACCAGAAAGTCTACATAGGCAAAATCAGTAGTAAAAAAACTTAAGTTATTCAAAACGAAGTTAAGCCCCAAAATCGGCCTTTGGCCTCCACGGACTAAAAACAGAATTACGGAAGTTAATTTATTCTGCCGGAAATTCTTCGGCAAAATGACGACAGTAGCGTGTAAACTTTGTACAATTTATGCAGTCGGACAAAAGGAGCGATACACACTTTATTTTAATAGGCAAGTCACCCATTGTAACTCATACAGGCTATTTAATATAATTTCTGGCTTTGCACTGCTGGTTTAGCACCATTAGACGCGTATTTAGACAATAATCGACAGATTTCAAATCTTGAAATCAAGTCGCTACAGTAGGTATCTGTGAGGTCTATGGCTGTAACGGTAGTGAAAGCCATAGTGCTATGTCTAGTCCAACCCCAGCAAGGAACTCCTCCACGATCTTGCGGCGTGCTATGCGATTGTGGCAAAGGTTGCATAGGCGAGTCTCTGGGGGCCGTTTCACTGAACTTCGTACGACTAAAATGTTCGTAAGTGCAAAATTATTATAGTCTGTAAATTTCACATTAACAATGTTTTCTTGTAAACAATTATTGGATTTACATTTATTGAGGATAGGCTGCATATGCAGCCTATGCTCAATACATGTAAATCCATCAATTGATATTTCCAGACGATCCTAAATTTGCACTTACGAACATTTTAGTCGTAAGAAGTTTAATGAAACGACCCCCTGGAGGTCTCTATATTCACGTCTGATGCGCTTCTGTGGCGGCTGACCGATTAAATCCTGTGCGATCAGTGTGCTCGTCTTGCAGTCTTCTTTCTTGATGGCGTCGATCAAAATCCACATGGGTGGGTGGGTGTAGCCAACGAGATGGAAGAAGCGGTTGTTCCATCCCTCACACTGGTTGTTGGTCCTGGGGTTATCGTTGATGGTAGCGCCATGCACGTTCCATACCTCGGGTGGATAACGGGGAGGTACACGCTGGAGATGGACGCCAACCTGGCCATGTGCTGGTTGGACCTGGCGATAAGATCCAGTGACGTAGGTCTTGTTGAAGTAGTCAGCGAGCTCTGCTGCACCAGCTGGTGTGTCATCCAGAGGTAGGAAGGCCAGGCCATCAAGCTTCCCGCAGAACAGCTTGAATTCGTCGTCGGCTGCGTACCTGGGGCTGAGACCCAGCTCCTGAATCTTCCTCCAGGTTGCCTGGGTGAGATGGTAGAAACATCCTTGGATTGCGATGCCAGGGTGCAGCACAGCTCTCAGAGCCCTGATGACAGCCAGTTCGAAGTCGCACAGTACAGTGGCTAGTGTTGGTTCTGGAAGCTCCAGAGTCTCACAGTAATCCATGACTGCCTGGAAGATCTCCTGGTAGCACTGAAGGGACTTCCTCTCCAGTAAAGCATACACTGTAGTGACGGCTATGGTGCCAAGTGGTACCCGGATAACATAGAGCTGCATAAAGCCTCGTGGACAGCCATCGCGAAATTGCCATCAACGAACCAAGTGTCGGCAGCGGCAAGGAGACGCATGGCAGGAATGGATGCGAAAGCAATGATGCGGGAAACCGCCTGCTGACCGTTGTCAGAAAACAGAAACTGTTCTGGATTGTCACCGGCTGTGCGGGCCCACTCGCCATCGATCGCTAGGTCATCTAAAGTATCCGGCACAGGGGGACGTCGCCCAGCGCGTACTCTGCGGACCATCTTCTTTGATGTGTCTTCCTTAGCAAATAGAACCCGGGCATCGTCCCCCATGTCAGCGAGTGTCTGCGCAACCAGATGAGCAGGCTTCTCTCTGGTGTGGCCGGCCAGTTGCTTCAGGTTAACCTTGGCCTTCGCAACTTCCGCAGACGCTGGGTGGGGATCATGGTTGTGTTCTGTACCAATCAAGGGATTGTCCATAGCCAGAGAGGTTTTCAGACTGTCCTTGTACTGAGCTGTACGGCGAACACATATCGACCAGATACAAGATGTATTAGTGCTCTTCTTCGTATACATGTGGCCATGAAACAGAATATTGTGGAAACCCTTGTTGCTAGTATTGATCTCCATGGTTGATAATGCAGATGGACATGTTGTCAAGTTTATATACTTTCTGGTCTGACAACTGATCAACTGGCATACTATGCAGGAATATTAATTAATCATAACCATATTTTGAGAATGACTGCAGGAAATTGCCTGCTGTGATTTGGAGTCTGGTGCTATACCGTCATCTGATGTCCCTGCTGTGTTGATACATCCTCTCAACTATCTATGTACATAACATATATAAAACACATGTGTGGCATTTTGTCCGTGGACAATATTTCCTGTGGCATTTTGTCCGTGGACATTATGTCCTGTAGCATTTTGTCCCGGATTCGTCTGGGGGCAATCAATTGCTCAGAATCCGGCACCTAATGTTTAATCTTTTTGTTAGTGGTTTTTGGATCCAACTTTCCGAAAAATGCGGGTGCCATTTTTTTCGGACACTTTCAAGGTCATTTCAAGGTCATTCAAAACCACGGTATTTATGCCCTAAAACCAAGCAATTGGTTCATTTGAAGTATTATCAATATCTTCGGTAGTATGCATCACAATAATCAAAAATTAACTGCAATCAAGGAATCTAACAACAACTATCAAGGTCAATTTCACACCATTATATTTTCAAGGTCACCGAAGGAAAACGGTAACGTTTCCTTTGTAGTACTGCTATACCAGTATGGTGTACAGTCGTATATCATTAAGTTATTACCCTAGAACATATAGATCTATATCTAGAGATCTGAATTTTTTTTTTTTTTTCACCAACCACGACAAAAAGGGAATTATTTCGTTCCTTACTAGTGGAGCTCACGATGGGCTAGTACATTAAATCACCCTGGTATGAACATAACGTTGTCATTATAGTTCAGGGTAATCGCCATGAATGCGGCACATCGTGATGATTTTTCTTCTCGTGGTTGTTTTATATTATAACTATTCAGCTTTCAGAAAATTACGGTGCCATTTCTTTCCAATTAAGTTCAAATGTCATTTGAATGTCATTGAACATGAAGACACATTTGATGCTATATATACTTTTAAAACATATTAATTAATACATTTGGCATACACAAACTGTCAATATTTTCATTGATAGTGATACTAATTTGATGTGTGGAATGGAATGGAATGGTGCTTAACGGCCCATCAACATAAAAGAGTATCATTTAGGGCCAATCAATGTAGATGAAGAATAAAAATGAAAAGTCATGCAGAGCATGATGTTATTAGCCGATCAAATCAGGGTTCAATATATGTCCACATTTTAGTAGTTATGGAATCTCAGGGAAAAGTGAGAGAAGTGTTGATTTCCTCCCAAACCAAATTCTCCCAGTTATATTTAGTAAATTGCTATGGATTTGCCATTTAAAATATCGCAAAATCTGTAAACATTTTTCATGAAATTCCACACAAACTGCAATTTTTTATTGTCTGAGGTCCATCAAAATACACCATATCGCACGTCTTGAGCATGTTAAGTACAGTGACAGCTTGGGTGTCACACATTATAATTCAGTGGGTGGCCGCAGGGCTCCAGATAAGGAATTAATAATTGAGTATTGTTACTCCATCAGTTCTGAAGCAATTGGGTATTTCAAAATTTTAATTGGGTAAAATTAAATCACACTACTGTTTACACATCAACAGACAGCAATTATTGAATAGTTTGTTTCGAAATGAAAACATTTAATTGGCATTTCATTATAATTGTCTCCTTGGATGTGTTTTCATGGAAAAATATGCTATATTGTGATCTGTTTATTGTTTTCTGCAGCATGATAAAGGTACCACAATTGTTCTCATTGCTTTTTGATACTCACTACTTCTGATTTCAATTGGGTTTTTGGCAATTTTAATTGGGTATTTACGCGAATACGCAGCTTATCTGGAGCGCTGCGTGGGGTTAACACACAATATAATGATTACACCAGCTTACATTGTCTCACCAGCTGACAAGTAGAACTATCGGACTATTTATAATATCAAGGACTTACCATTGACAAAATGCGCCGAATACACCCGAACATTTTGGATATTCTTGTGCCCAAATTCTTGTCAAATTCTAGCCAGCCATTCACGTCTCCGATCCGAACTCAGTTTCTCGCATTCCACACCTTGATTTGTGATTACTGCAGGCAATCTATACTATTCCAGTGTCCTTTCGCGATATTTACGATGACTACATCCGTATATACAATGATAAAATTAAATTTTCCGATACAAGTTAGTTTCATGGAGAAAGCGAAGCAAACCTTCAATGTTCTCCACCTGGAATAGCTCCGCAAGTGAAGTAACATTGAAGTGTTTGCGTCGAATATCGGTCGATACAGTCCAGTAGGATGTGTTGCACGGTAAATGCGCTGTGGCATGGAATCATGGACGCGGCTCACCTTTGAGCATATGCGTTAGTCGTGTATGTCAAATGCGCAATCTTCATCCCGGCGTACATGTCTGTAGCCAGGAGTCTATTGAACATCAAGACAAATTTGATGCTATATATACTTTTAAAACATATTAATTAAGCCATTTGGCATACAAAAACTGTCAATATTTTCATTGATATTGATAATAAATTGATGTGTGGAATATAATTGCAGTCATCAAATGTCATTATCATAGTAGATTGAGGATGCTGATAATTTTAAATTCAACAATCAAACTGCATATGTTTCGTGTTCTTTGTCATAATTCCGCATTTATTAATCTAAAGACATGTATTTATGAAGCAAAATATCTTCAGAAATGTATTTATGCCCCCTATGCGATAGCAAGGGGGCATATTGCGTTGAGTTGCTCTTAATGTTCCATACGGCCGCTCGTCCGTCCGTGTACATTTACGGCGAAAAGTCAAAGTTTGGAAGAGTTTCTCCACTTATCCAGTATGCCACGGGGGCTTATCCATGTTTTACAAACATAATGCCTAGTTTTTGTTAAGTTGAATGCCAGTTCAAGGTCATGGAAAATTAAGAATATTGTAGTATTGAATTTATCAAAAGAATGGAATGGAATGGTGCTTAACGGCCCATCAACACAAAATAGTATCATTTAGGGCCAAGCAATGTAGATGAAGAATTAAAATAATAGTAAAATAGTATGTTACATGTGGTAATCAGTCAGATGATAAGGTAAAAATATTAATATGATAACCAATATAAATGAACAACGTGTATAGAATTATAAAATTATAGTAATGAGTAACATGTATACAATGATAAAATTAAATTTTCCGATACAAGTTAGTTTCATGTAGAAAGTGAAGCAAACCTTCAATGTTCTCCACCTGGAATAGCTCCGCAAGTGAAGTAACATTGAAGTGTTTGCCTCGAATATCGGCAAAATTGATACAGTCCAGTAGGATGTGTTGCACGGTAAATGCGCTGTGGCATGGAATACACCATGGACGCGGCTCACCTTTGAGCATATACGAATGCGTTAGTCGTGTATGTCCAATGCGCAATCGACTAAGGACAACTTCATCCCGGCGTACATGTATGTAGCCAGGAGTCCATTCGCCCAAAGTTTATTATCTGTGAGCAGATCCCACTGGATCTGCATTGTATCGGAGATGAATGAGTTGATGGATGATTTAAAATCATGATAGCAAACAGGAAAATGAGAAGTTGGTAGATCCAGGGCGGCCTTTATCAAAAGAACAAAAAAACAGGATAAATACCATATAATGGTCATCTCCTGAATATATATGTCCGGTTTCATTAATTAAAAGGACACTATTAAAAACATGTCTTATGAAATGATAATTTCAATGGCATGCCTCATAACGTTTATATTTACTTGTTCCTACCTATTATTTTCGAATTAATGCATACCCGAACGCAGTTCACCATGACTCGTGCATGGCTCTAGGCGATAGTTAATGTGTACGCATGGCATGTTGCTACCATTGTGTATTGCGTAGATATATGTTTCCATGGGTTCCTTGGTCTCAAGGATACAGTGATATACTCGAGCAAGACAAAGAACTCACTCGTGTAGCACTAAACCGTGACACCTACTAGAGCCGCGGACTGGTCACACAAAGCGCCGACGACCGACCCGCCATATTGATTTTCTGCCCAGCCAAGCTCGGACGTGTCACCGTCGTGATAGCGGAATTGGAGTTACATATTCATAGGATCTTATTATAGGATCTTTATACGACTCTCAGAGTATTTGAAATTGGTTCTCCAGGAGGTATTGTGAATCTTGGGTCAGAAACTCCCTTGCGTTACTTTACGGAGTTTAGCACGTGGCCGACTCTGCCGGCCATATTGTTTCATCCCGAATTGGGAGGTTTTGATTAACGTGCCTTATTTTTTAATTTTGTTTCTATCTTTAATCTCATGTGGTTATCTCACCTGTTTGTGAATTTGTTTTTGTTGCCTGATAGTACGTTTGGTGGGTGTTCGGGGTTCTAAATTCTTAGGAATTTTCGCGACGTGTCTCGGTTTCACGTTATCTTTTGATCATTTCAGTGGACGAGCCGTCATGTCCGAATCCTCGACTAGCGGTCAAGCCACAGACAGTTGTGGGCATAAGAAGGGGGCTTATGACACCCACGAACGCTGTGTGTAGTGTACAGGCTGCACGCAGGCCTCTCCCTGTGAAGTTTGTCGTGCGTGGCCTGCGGAGTCCTGGGAAGGCCTTATTTTTTTATTTTTTTTCTATCTTTAATCACATGTGGGAATTGTATTTCATGTGGTTATCTCACCTGTTTGTGAATTTGTTTTTGTTGCCTGATAGTACGTTTGGTGGGTATTCGGGGTTCTAAATTCTTAGGAATTTTCGCGACGTGTCTCGGTTTCACGTTATCTTTTGATCGTTTCAGTGGACGAGCCGTCATGTCCGAATCCTCGACTAGCGGTCAAGCGACAGGCAGTTGTGGGCATAAGAAGTGTGTAGTGTACAGGCTGCACGCAGGCCTCTCCCTGTGAAGTTTGTCGTGCGTGGCCTGCGGAGTCCTGGGAAGCTGCTAGCCGATCCAGATCTTACACTAGTAAGAAGGGGGCTAAACGCCCCATCACCAAGCGCACTTTAGGCAAGAACTCAGTTGTGGAAAGCCTTCTCCCGGGACAGCTCAATAAGGGGCAAGGACGGAAGCCGATATCGGGGGCCCCTTCCGGGGACCACGTGGGCGTCCTTCCTCTGCCGCCAGCGCCCGTGGAGGGGTCAGGGTCAGCCATTTTTCCCTTGCCGGTTTCCGCTCCACGGACTTACTCTACACTCAGTGTAGCTAATAAGTCAACGGCGCTGTCTGCTTCTAAACGCAGGTGGGACGACAAGCACGATCTGGCTGCCCCTGAGCCTGCCCCTAACCTCTCGTCTCACGACGACTTGGCGCTGCCCGTTAGCAATTGTGCGCGGGACCTACCACCCGACAGTATGGTGGAGGTGCCGTCTCGGGCAGTCGAGGGGGCAGAAGGGTCGGTAGAGCACCCTATGGGTGTACACGATGGCAGGGATATACCCATGAGACCCGTGTCCCAGGGGTTGTTTCCCGCCAACGGGAATACGGGCTACGTCATGGCGGAGACATATCCGTATCCGGGACCTTCTGTCGGTTACACGACACAGGGCATTGAGATAAACAGGGACCATGAACCGAGTCATACGGCCCGTTTTCTCAAGACACCAGTCACCAGACCGGACAGTGGACGCCATAATGACGTTACGGACCGAAGAACTTCGGTTCCGGACACGGGGATACCCCAGAAACCGGAGCATTATGAGCACCGGACCGGACAACTGTCTGGGCCAGACGTCAGACAACGATCTGTCGATGGACCGGACACTGGACACATCCAATCACAGGACATTGGTCCCTACAAAACGAGACATGTGTTTACCGGACAATTGACTGGTTACAGGACAGTATCAGATACCGGACAGTACCGGACATCTGATTCTATCCCTCACGTCACCGGACAGTTGTCTATACCTGACAATGGACACCGGGTACTGGGCACTGTCTTAGACAGGGACCAGAGATATTATAGGGAAGATTACACCCGTATGACCAGGTTTCCTATTCGACCCAGGCCTCCATGCTTACACTGGAGAGGCCTTACCAAGGGGAACATACTTCCCGTAAAAGGAAACATACCATGGTCTCCTTTGATCAGCCCATACCAGCCCCACTTGAATTGGGATCCAAGAGGGCTAAAAGGCCAACATGGGATACTTACCCATATGAGCACCATGCCTACCCGTTAGTCCGCTGGAAACTGGACAGATCGCTCCATTACGGGAGAGGATGCATCTAGTCATCCACTGAACAGAGAGAACTAAAGGGATGTGGATCCTCAAAATCAGGATGATTCCCTGTGCCTCAAGCGGGCTATCAACGAGGTCTACCGGGTCCTGCCGAAGGACCTGTGCCCAGAGGGTAACCTCCCTGCGCCTCGAGCCACGAGACTCGGGGGTACATTGGAATGCATGGAAGAATCCAGGAATCTCTGAACGATTTCAGGGTTCTTCCTCATTCCACGGACAGACGGCCCCATTCCACTGAAGAACCGGTTCGAGTCGTTGGACTCGATGGAGACTGAAGAGTCTTCTGACACTCCAACGGCCAAACCTGTTCCACCCCGCAAACCCATACTTCCACCTACATAAAACATGGATACTATTATCCAATGGAACTGTCGAGGAATTAAAGCAAATCGTGATGAATTAACAATTTTATTAACTCAACACAACCCCATTGCTGTTTGTCTTCAGGAAATATTCCTGAAAGTTGACGATACATTTTCTTTTAAATCACATGCATTATACAGTAAGTGTTCAGATAACGCTGAACGCGCATCTGGTGGAGTCTCAATCCTCGTTAATTTGAGCACCCCACATAGTCTCGTGAATCTTGACACTAATCTTCAGGCTGTGGCCGTTAGTGTTACGATGCACAAGACTATTAACGTTATGTTCGTATCTACAATTACCACCATCTGCAGTACCTGTTAAAATCAGAACTATAATAATCTTGTCTCTCAGCTCCCTTCACCTTTCATTCTCCTTGGCGATTTTAATGGACATAACATGCTTTGGGTTGTAAAGACACCAACAAAAAGGGGAACTTATTGAAAATTTTCTTTCCGATCACAATCTCAGCATTTTTAATGATAAATCGAGCACATATTTACATCCCGCAACCGGTTCATATTCCTCTCTGGATTTAACTCTGTGTCATCCTTCTCTGTATTTAGACTTTACGTGGAAAGTTGGTGACGATCTATGTGGGAGTGACACTTTCCTGTCTTCTTGCAGAGTAATGGACCACCATCCACTGACAGAGTCCAGAGGTGGAAATTACATAAAGCCGATTGGGACACATTTCGTAATATGTGCATGATTGAACTAGATTTTGATCGCTTTCGAGATGCGGAAGATCCACTAGAACACTACGTTTCCCTTTTACACGATATTGCAGAAAAGACAATACCAAAAACCTCGGCAAAGCCCAAACGTGTCAATAAACCATGGTTTGACGAAGAATGCAAAGAGGCAATGACTGCTCGTAAGCAGTCTATTCGTCAAATCAATAACAACGCAACACCAGAATAATTTAAATGCTCATAGAATTTTTAGAGCGAAAGCTCGACGCACAATTAAAGCTAGCAAGAGAAGGACTTGGAGATCTTTTGTCTCCAAGTTGAATTCGCGATCTAAAATGAAAACCACATGGGACATGATTCCGTAAGATAAACGGTAAAGGTAAATCAACTTCTATCAATCACCTCAACAAAGCAGGACATAAAGTATCTTCCAAAACAGACATTTCAAACACATTAGCAGATACCTTCTCCAAGAACTCCTCATGTAATAACTATTCTGAGGAGTTCTTGAAGGTGAAATCTGAGCAAGAGAAAACTAAACTTAATTTTAATTCAGACAATTCAGAACATTACAACGCTCCATCCTTTCTCTATTAGGGAATTAAAAGCTTCCCTCGAGAAAGCACATGATACATCTGCAGCCCTGATTGATATCCACTACCAACTGCTTAAACATTTACCTGAACACTCTTTAGACAACCTCCTTGAAATATTTAATACCATTTGGAAACAAGGCGTATTTCCGCCTTCATGGCGGGAAGCTACAATCATACCTGTTCCCAAACCGGGCAAGGATCACACCGACCCATCAAGTTACCGTCCCATCGCACTTACTAGCTGCGTCTGTAAAACCATGGAACGAATGATTAACGACAGGCTTGTCTGGTTTCTGGAATCCAATGGACTGATATCTGAGTATCAGTCTGGATTCCGTCGCCAGAGAAGCACTGCCGATAATCTGATTAGACTCGAAGCATTCATTCGAGACGGGTTTGTTAACAATGAACATATAGTTGCCATATTTTTTGACCTAGAAAAGGCATATGACACGACGTGGAAGTATGGGATTATGAAGGACCTTCATGACCTCGGTCCTGAAGGGTCATCTCCCTGATTTATTTCTAATTTTTTGAAAGACAGACAATTCCAAGTCCGAGTCGGTACAACCCTTTTCTGATCCCATGAACAGGAAATGGGTGTACCGCAGGGAAGTATATTGTCTGTTACCCTTTTTAGCATTAAACTGAATAATATTGTAAAATGCCTGCAACCAGGTGTTTGACTGTTCTTTATATGTCGATGATTTTTAATATGTTACAAATCAAAGAACATGCATACTATTGAGCGCCAATTACAACTGAGCCTCAATAGAATAAACAAGTGGACCACAGAAAACGGCTTTAAGTTTTCGAAATCTAAAACTAACTGCATGCATTTTTGCAAAAGACGCGGTCTTCACCCTGATCCCGAACTTAAACTGGGAACACATCCCATCCCAGTTGTTCGGGAGCAGAAATTTCTTGGTCTTATCTTTGATCCTAAACTCAACTTTTAAACCCCATTTACGATACTTGAAAGCTAAATGCCAGAAAGCACTCAATTTAATGCGAGTGGTAGCAAATCATGACTGGGGTGCAGACCGAAAGGTGCTACACCGCCTTTACATCGCACATGTTCGCTCAAAACTGGACTACGGATGCACTGTATATGGGTCTGCCAGTAAATCCGATCTTCGGACGCTCGATCCAATACATCACCAAGGCTTACGACTCTGCCTGGGTGCATTCCGTACGTCTAACGCACAGAGCTTATATGCCGAAGCAAATGAACCTTCTCTCCACGACAGTCGCACCAAATTATCTTTGCAATACGCCACTAAACTACAATCCAATCCATCTAATCCAGCTTATAACACTGTCTTTCATCGAACAACAGATGCTGTATTCGATAAGAAACCAAGCTTCAAACCACCATTCGGCAAGAGAATGGATCCTTTGATACACGATGCTGGTTTGGATCTGGATCACATTGCCAAATACGCTGTTCCAGATACTCCACCGTGGCAGTTGGAGCAGCCCAAGGTGATCTTCGATCTTAGTCAGCACACGAAAGCAGCAACTGATCCATCCATTTTTAAATCACTTTTTCTTGAGGTAAAAGACAGATACAATACATACACTCCGCTTTTTACTGATGGCTCAAAGATCGGGGACCGGGTAGCATCTGCTGCCGCTGTCCCTGAGGGCGATCTTCAATCCAGACTCCCAGACAAATCTTCGATATTTTCTGCGGAATTGAGGGCGATTTTACTTGCTCTTGATTTCGCGAAAATATCTTGGAGAAAGCAATTCATTTTATTTTCCGATTCATTATCTTCACTACAAGCTTTGTACAACATGAAGCTTGAACATCCACTTATCCGCCAAATCATGGAGCTACACCATATTTTACTTTCGTCTGGCAAGGACATTATTTTTTGTTGGCTACCCAGTCATACTGGTATCAAGGGCAATGACAGGGCAGATAGTGCTGCCAAGGCCGCCCTGGATCTACCAACTTCTCATTTTCCTGTTTGCTATCATGATTTTAAATCATCCATCAACTCATTCATCTCCGATACAATGCAGATTCAGTGGGATCTGCTCACAGATAATAAACTTCATGCTGTGAAACCGACTCTGGGCGAATGGACTCCTGGCTACAGACATGTACGCCGGGATGAAGTTGTCCTTAGTCGATTGCGCATTGGACATACACGACTAACGCATTCGTATATGCTCAAAGGTGAGCCGCGTCCATGGTGTATTCCATGCCACAGCGCATTTACCGTGCAACACATCCTACTGGACTGTATCGATTTTGCCGATATTCGAGGCAAACACTTCAATGTTACTTCACTTGCGGAGCTATTCCAGTGAGAACATTGAAGGTTTGCTTCACTTTCTACATGAAACTAACTTGTATCGGAAAATTTAATTTTATCATTGTATACATGTTTCTCATTATTATACTTTTATAATTCTATACACGTTGTTCATTTATATTATTTATCATATTAATATTTTTACCTTATCATCTGATTGATTATTACATGTAACATACTATTTTACTATTCTTTTTATTCTTCATCTACATTGCTTGGCCCTAAATGATACTCTTTTGTGTTGATGGGCCGTTAAGCACCATTCCATTCCATTCCATTCCCACTGGATCTGCATTGTATCGGAGATGAATGAGTTGATGGATGATTTAACATCATGATAGCAAACAGGAAAATGAGAAGTTGGTAGATCCAGGGCGGCCTTGGCAGCACTATCTGCCCTGTCATTGCCCTTGATACCAGTATGACTGGGTTGCCAACAAAAAATAATGTTCTTGCCAGACGAAAGTTAAATATGGTGTAGCTCCATGATTTGGCGGATAAGTGTATGTTCAAGCTTCATGTTGTACAAAGCTTGTAGTGAAGATAATGAATCGGAAAATAAAATGAATTGATTTCTCTAAAATCGCCCTCAATTCCGCAGAAAATATCGAAGATTTGTCTGGGAGTCTGGATTGAATATCTCCCTCGGGGACAGTGGCAGCAGATGCTACCCGGTCCCCGACCTTTGAGCCATCAGTGTATGTATTGTATCTGTCTTTAACCTCAAGAAAACTTGATTTAAAAATGGATGGATCAGTTGTTGCTTTCGTGTGCTGACTAAGATCGAAGATCACCTTGGGCTGCTCCAACTGCCACGGTGGAGTATTTGGAACAGCGTATTTGAAAATGTGATCCAGATCCAAGCCAGCATCGTGTATCAAAGGATCCATTCTCTTGCCGAATGGTGGCTTGAAGCTTGGTTTCTTATATAATACAGCATATGTAGTTCGATGAAAGACAGTGTCACGCTGGATTAGATGGATTGGAATGTAGTTTAGTGGCGTATTGCAAAGATAATTTGGTGCGTCTATCGTGGAGAGAAAGCTCATTTGCTTCGGCATATAAGCTCTGTGCGTTAGACGTACTGAATGCAACCAGGCAGAGTCGTAAGCCTTGGTAATGTATTGGATCGAGCGTCCGAAGATCGGATTTACTGGCAGACCCATATACAGTGCATCCATAGTCTAATGTTGAGCGAACATGTGCGATGTAAAGGCGGTGCAGCACCTTTCGGTCTGCACCCCAGTCATGATTGCTACCACTCGCATTAAGTTGAGTGCTTTCTGGCATATAAGCTTGCAAGTATCGTAAATGAGGTTTAAAAGTGAGTTTAGAATCAAAGATAAGACCAAGAAATATCTGCTCCCGAACAACTGGGATGGGATGTGATCCCAGTTTAAGTTCGGGATCAGGGTGAAGACCGGGTCTTTTGCAAAAATGCATGGTTAGTTTTAGATTTCGAAAACTTAAAGGCGTTTTCTGTGGCCCACTTGTTAATTCTATTGAGGCTCAGTTGTAATTGGCACTCAATAGTTTACATGTTCTTTGATTTGTAACATATTAAACAATCATCGACATATAAAGAACAGTCAACACCTGGTTGCAGGCATTTTACAATATTATTCAGTTTAATGTTAAAAAGGGTAACCTACAATATACTTCCCTGCGGTACACCCATTTCCTGTTCATGGGGATCAGAAAGGGTTGTACCGACACGGAATTGGAATTGTCTGTCTTTCAAAACATTATAAATAAAATCAGGGAGATGACCCTTCAGACCGAGGTCATGAAGGTCCTTCATAATCCCATACTTCCACGTCGTGTCATATGTCTTTTCTAGATAAAAAAATACGGCAACTATATGCTCATTGTTAACAAACCCGTCTCGAATGAATGCTTCGAGTCTAATCAGATTATCGGCAGTGCTTCTCTGGCTACGAAATCCAGACTGATACTCAGATATCTGTCCATTGGATTCCAGAAACCAGACAAGCCTGTCGTTAATCATTCGTTCCATGGTTTTACAGACGCAGCTAGTAATGCTTAAGCATGAACATCTAATGGCATAATGTAATATGGCATTTCATTCGTAGAAATATATTTTACTAAAAAAATATTTTTCACCAGTTCTTGTTTTACTTTGTCTCTCATTTAATTCTAGGTATTATCTTCCATCGGACGTGTTGTGCAGCGAAATGTCACCCCATCGGAAAAGCAGTACGAACTTTTGTAATTGAAGACCCGGTAAACACGACTAAAACATCTGAGGTATGTTTCCCTTTTATTTTCACAAATCTGCTGATTATTTTATTCTCAGAAATTGGATCGAATTACCATAAAGTACCTTCAATTAATATAACTACATTTAAAAAAAAGTAACTGCATTGTTTTTAATAATTACTTTTTTTGACATTTTGACCCTTGAACTGTCAAATTTGCTATATCAAATATACTACAATAGTCTACATTTCTATTTTACACGTATATGTTGTCTTGATCGGCAATTTTAATTCTTTTACGTCATAACACTTCCGGTTTAGATGAGATGCATGCCGAGAGTATCCGAAGTCGTCAGTATGCCTTTGAATTTCATAGCGATAGGACGTGTTCTATCGCTCCTAATAAATCCGATAAAGTCGGCAGACATTTCTTTACGCTGTAAAGATCATATAATTGTATGCGATACAGTTATTATATGTCTGTTCAGGATTATGTATTAATTACATATATCTACAAGGCAAATAATTTGTAAAATATATTCGACGCGGTCGAATAGAAATACGAATTACTATACTGAATACAGTGTTGTGTACACACTTCAATGCGAGGTCAGAATGTAGAACTTTCGTTTTCGCATAGCCAGATTGTACTCGTTAGACGTTGTCTAGCGATAAAACGTACAATAATAATAAATTGATAAAATTATAAATTAATTTATCAATACTGTCACGATAATATTAATTCTACGAAGTAGAATTATTTGTAAAATTTATTTGGCGTGTGACGTCATTTCTAATTTACACCAATAGAATTTCGTACTCGCATTTTGTGCGGGATAGTCTTACGAGTTCACTTCCGCAGCAAAACAGCTGATTGACAATAACAATGGCAAATATTATGCTCAATGACAGTAAAGGCGATACGCCGAAGAGACCTGGCTGACGAGGAACGGGCGACGACGGCGCAGTTACAAACGTCTGTCGTCAAACCGCCCACGAAAGTTAGAGGTGTCGGTAAAACTGTAAAATCTAAATCCTCGAACAAACAAAAGCGTACCCCACCCACCCCGGTACCTACTGGCAGCGCGGCTGTGACAGATGGTTTCAATAAGGAGGCACTTCTAATTCTCCGTGAAATGAACGCGAACATGTCGAAAACGAATGCGAGGGTGGAAATGTTATCAGAGCGTGTGGACGTTCTATACTCTGGGGAAGGTCAAGATTATGACTGAAAATGACTTTGACCCTGAAAATGTAGACCCAGATGAAGAAGGTCAAGCCGAATATGAGGGGCAGATTGATGATACAGTGACACATGACTCAGATAAACGTGCCGTGAGCAATGATGATGGTGTCTTTGCCAGTTTCACAAAGAAATGTCAGATTCGTGTGATCCAGAAGTTGATGATAAGTTGGCTGAGTTGATCAATCTGACATTTATGGAAGGTATGTCGGATGAAAACTTTAGTGACATAACAAAAAAGATCAAACGGCCCGCTAACTGTCCGTCGTTGAAAGAAACCCGCGTTAACATGGGTGTCTGGTCTATTCTGAAACCCCCGACTCAGACCTCCGATTCCAAATTGAGAGGTATTCAGAATGGTTTGATTAAAGCGGCAACAAATGTGGCGAAAATTCTCGATAAAGGGGCCAACGAAATGGACAACGAGTCATTAGAATGGGGTACAGCTGCCATAGGTAATTGGACATACAAACAAAATGATAAATGTGCGTCGTAGGGAACTGCACAGACGGGACATGGATCCTCGTCTACATCATTTATGTTCATCCCAGGTGCCGTACACTGATCTTCTCTATGGTGACTCTATCGTCAAACAAATCAAAGATATTGAGGAAATCAACAAGATCAGCCGGAATGTCTCCAGAGGCCGTGGTCGCGGCCGTGGTTTCCGTGGGGGCCGTTTCCAGTCCTGGCACCAAGGAGCGAACGCTGCAAGGGGCGTCTCGAGAGGCAGAGTCCAGAAGTCCCGATTCGGGTCACGCTCGAGAGGAAGCTACAGTCGTGTAGGTTTTGAAAGCAGGTAGGCTTAGTGGGTTTGAGCGAAATTGGAGAAAATTGACTTCTGATGAGAATATAATTGACATAGCGCTGCACTGTCACATAGAATTTTCACAGACAGTCCCATTACAAGAGATAGTACCTGTCCAAGTTTGTAATATGGACGAGGCAGGTATTATTGATGCTGAAATTGAAAATATATTGACAATGCAGGTAATAGAACAAGTAGAATATGATCAGCACCAGTTTATTTCTCCAATTTTTACCACACCCAAAAAGAATGGTGAACACCGTATGATTTTGAATTTGAAACAACTTAATGAGTATGTTCAATATCACCATTTTAAAATGGACTCCTTTGAATCGGCACTAAAATTGATTAAACCATGTTGTTTTATGGCTTCTGTAGATCTGCGCCATGCATATTACTCCATTCCGATTTATGAGAACCATAGAAGGTTTTTAAGATTCATGTGGCGTGGCAAAATATATGAATATACATGTTTGCCAAATGGTATTGGCTGTGCTCCCCGTATTTTCACCAAACTTCTAAAGCCACTTTATGCCAACTTGAGACAACGAGGACACTCAATTCAGTTATATTGATGACTCTCTGTTAGTGGCAGACACGAAAAACGAGTGTGTGAACAATGTAAATGACACAGTGTCATTAATGACAGATGTGGGATTTATTGTTCATGAAACAAAATCTGTGCTCATTCCTGTGCAAAACATTGTTTTTCTTGGAAATAACATTGACTCTGTCAATATGATAGTGTGCTTAACTGAGGATAGGCGTAACACTATTATATCCGAGTGTGTCAAACTGAGAGCCAAAAATATTGCCAGTATTCGAGAGGTTGCTCGTGTGATTGGGTTGGTGGTTGCTGCATTCTCAGAAGTTGAATATGGGCCTTTGTTCTATAGGAGACTAGAATGTGCAAAAACTGAAGCGCTGAAATCCAGCCATGGAAATTTTGATGCTCAAATGAATGTGACAGTTTTGATGCGGGACGATTTGCAATGGTGGATAGAAAATTTGCCAAAACAACACCGAAACATTTCACATGGTACACCTGACAAAGTCATTACATCAGATGCATCTGAAGTTGGCTGGGGTGCAGTATGTGGAACCACAAAAACTGGTGGCCGTTGGTCGTCAGACGAAAAGAACCATCATATCAATTATTTGGAGTTGTTGGCAATTTTCTATGCATTGAAATCATTCTGTTCTGGTATAGAAAAGAACACCCATGTTCAGATAAGGACTGACAACACATGTGCAATGACTTATGTAAACAAAATGGGCGGTATTAGATCGCCACTGCTTGATGGGCTTGCACGAAAAATATGGCTCTGGTCTATGAACAAAGATATCTGGATATCAGCTGCATACATTCCAGGTATCCAAAATTGTGCAGACTACGATTCCCGAAATTTCAATGACAATGTTGAATGGATGTTAAATGTGAATGTTGTAAAACACATATTTGAAATTTGGGATAGCCCAGCTATTGATATGTTTGCCAGTAGACTCAACAAGCAGCTAGAGACATTTCTCTCTTGGAAACCAGACCCAGAAGCATTATTTGTGGATGCTTTTGCTATGAACTGGAATGGGTTGTATTTCTTTGCATTCCCTCCTTTCAGCCTGATTCCGAGAATGCTGACCAAACTGAGGGAGGACGCCAGCGAGTGTGTGCTAGTGGCGCCAGTGTGGACCACACAGTATTGGTATACGATGTTGATGGAATTGCTGGTGGACACGCCATACATTCTTCCCAGGATGGAGAATCTGTTGACAATACCAGGAACAAACAAGGTCCACCCGTTACACAGAAAACTGACACTCATGGTTTGTCGTTGTCCGGCAAACCTTGCAAAACCGAAATATTTCGTGCAGGGCTACAGACATCATCATGGCCTCATGGAGGCCTGGAACTCAAAAACAATATACATTGTATATCAGAAAGTGGATTTCTTACTGTAGTAAAAAACAAATTAATTACCTTCAAGCCTGTGTCACTGAAGTATTAGATTTTTTGTCAGAGTTGTTTCACACTGGTCTCAGTTATAGCGCCATCAATACAGCTAGGTCAGCTTTGTCCGCTATAGGTTTGGTGGTTGATGGTTTTACTATCGGAAGTCATCCTTTAGTAATAAAGCTATTAAAAGGAGTGTTCAACCTTAGACCGCCGCAGGCGAGATATTGTGAAACGTGGGATGTATCTGTGGTATTATCTTACTTGAAGGAGTTACCAGCAGTGTCAGAACTGTCATTAAAGCTATTAACGTTGAAGTTGGCAATGCTAATAGCTTTGATACTGGCTGGACGTTCCCAGTCTTTACATTTGTTGACTATTGATAACATGAGGAAGGAAGCCTCACGCTATGTGCTGTGTTATAGTGGGGTACTAAAACAGAGTAGACAGGGGAAAAGTATTCCATGTGCGGAACTGTATGCATTTTTGCCAGACATTAGACTGTGTGTGGTAACAGTATTAACAGAATATTTGAGTAGAACATTGCCACTTAGAGGTGAACATAAGTCTTTGTTCATAAGTTATGTAAAACCGTATGGACTAGTGTCTAAGAGTACTATCAGTAGGTGGATTAAGACAGTGATGTCTAGTGCAGGTTTGAATTGTGATAAATACAAACCGCACAGTGTTAGATCTGCTGCAACTTCTAAAGCTAAAGAAAGTTACTTGTGTACCTATAGAGGACATTCTTAAGGTTGCTGGTTGGTCTAACACTATAACGTTTGTTAATTACTACAACAAACGTGTAATATACCAGATACAAGTGCAAAACGTTTCTGTAATGCCGTACTGAATACATGAGTAATGTGAATTCCAATAAATTCATATGGGTTATGAACCCTTTTTTGTTGGTATAGTTTATGGTCTACCTGTCATATTACTGTAGTTGAAATTCTACTTTTTGACTAAATTCAGCTTTGAAGTCTCATCTAAACCGGAAGTGTTATGACGTAAAAGAAAAGAATCCCCCAAATAAACGAGACTTACCTGGGTAAGTTGAAGTTTGGTTGGGATTCTTTATAGTCATAAAACACTGAAGAGATTAGATGCCCACCCTTTAAAGTTGAATTTGTCCCGACCCTAGGGTTGAGATTTGGTTTGTGTTAAGTATGTTAGCACTTTTGGATGTTGTACATGTATGTGTGACATACATTTGTTTGAATTTGGTTAAAAAAGTTGGCTTTGAATACTAACGACTTCGGATACTCTCGGCATGCATCTCATCTAATCTCTTCAGTGTTTTATGACTATAAAGAATCCCAACCAAACTTCAACTTACCCAGGTAAGTCTCGTTTATTTGGGGGATTCTGCAGGATATTGTAAACTCTGATTATAGGGACATTTTAGCTGATATGTAGTAGTCCTGTTTTAATGTTTCGGCTCAAAAATACATATATTGAAGCTCATATGAATTATCTCGTCGAAACGTTTCAAACGAACGGCAAAATATAAGATTTGCACAGAAATAAGAAAAGAATAACTAGATTTTAGATGTTTTTGTTTGGTTTTCATGATTTATATACATACCATAATTATTCTAATAAAGGCTATGCAGACTTCCGATTTTTAAAAATATCAGCGCGGGAATATCTGGAAATAATCATTTCGTTTCACAATTCTGCCAATAAATCTTATTTTTTTTATTTTCCCGTAATCATACTCGCCTAGGCGCTTACCATTTCAATTCTTGTGTAGTTGTTTCAAGCGCTCAGCGATATTGATTTATTCATCACGTAAATTCATAAAATGTCTTCTCCAAAGCGTGCAGCCAACGAATTTGGGTATTTTTTATGGAAAGAAATTAGGAGAACACATATGTTCATCACTGATTACAGCGAGACATGGCCCCATTTGGTCCTGTCAAAGCGCGGTGATGAATTTGCGTCTTGCAAGCAGTGTAATTGTGATTTTTCGGTTAGTCATGGTGGCCGAGACGAGGGCCAAGGCTCTAAAAAATGCATATAAGTGAGTACTGATTTGTGTTCCGGAAAACATATGTGACGTTCCTGAAAATAGCCCCTTTTTCACTCCATGTTCCTCATGTGACCGACATGGGGTTGGCAGCTCTGGCTATGTAATGTTTGGAATTACTTAAAACTGACATAAAAGTTGCATAAAAACACAGAAATTTTAATTTTGAAATGCCTTTACTATGTGCAAAATTTGACTGAAAATATAGGAGGTGGGGGGGGGGTACTATTGCAGAGGGGGCTACTATCAGAATGAATACGGTATTATGCTGCCATTCGAATGATTTCTTCCTTCTTTATTTAGAAAACAGTTTTTATATACCTACCGAAGGTCGTAATGTTCAGTAACACCGCGTAGCCCAACGTGTATGCTGTTGTTTATCCACAGCGTGTTTATTAGTGCCTGTGGTGATTCATCGCCGAGAACTTTTTCTTGGTACAATATATTCATATCATCATCGATAATGGGCTTCACTTCTTTCGGACTGTTGCCTTTCCCTTGATTCTTTAGTGATTTCAATTTTGCTTTAAGAGCATCTTTCATCAAACAGAAAGCACTTTTGAAGTAATTATGGATGTGGACATGAATCTCTACGCAGTTTGCGATCACAGCTTGTACCATGTTTCTTATTGTGCTCGGTTCAAACTCTCCACCATCTGCTTTTCTTACAGACAAAATGAAATTAGCTATTAACACGTCAAGTTCATCTACAGGAATGTCTTTCTCTCCTTTTAGCCTAAAAATTGGTTAATTTCTCAATATAGTCCATTGTTTTCCGCAGCGTGCTTTTATTTTCCTGTTCATTCTCAAAGTTGCGTACATAGTCGCTATCCATTTCAACAAATTGATTTTGTTTTCCGGTAGTTGATGGTTGATGAGTGTTGTTTTCATTTTTGTATTGTCCATTTTCAGGAGAATTAACGTCACTGGTGACCGTGGGCATAGCTGCGATAACACTTTCGTCAACACATTCCTCTTCCATCGGCTGATCGAATATCGACACATCTAGTCCTTCAAACACTCACTATCTACCGCAATTTCGAAGAACAGTTCCTGTTCGGAAACTTCATGAACATTACTGGTGCTGTCCCCACCAGCCTGATCTGTTTCAGCCATTTCCATAAAATCATGCCATCTGACATTGAAACTCGCTTCATTCATGGACATATTTTCGATTGTAACAAGTGTCTATGTATCTGTTTAAATAGAAGAAAGTGATGCTGCTGTAATCACACGAATTTGAAAAGATTCTCCCCCAAATGATTCACAATAAAACACTAAATTTGCCTTCAGTCTACATTTTTTTTATAGATTTTTTACACATATCGAGTCGTGTTTTTCTTCTTATATCTCTAGAAAAGTGTGTATTTTGATCCTTATTTCACTTGTATCAATGAGACAATTCAAATTTGTTATGAGAAAATATTACAAAACTATTCAAAATCTGCTGATTTTCATTAAAAAAGTTAATCCTGGCTTAATTCCCCAGCTGTCATTAACCAACTGCTTAAAATATACAGCACTCGAGCAGCAACAAAGGTTTCAAAAGGGGAAATATGTTATTTTGGAGAAACTTTCAAATTCGTGTGATCTGATGTAGCAACCAACTTTTGACAGCTGTTTGTTTAGATTGACGATCGGTTCAATACATAGGACACTGGGTGAAAGTAGTTCCGGCAGGAAGTGTCAGAAATAAACCGGCAGTGACTGATAAACTTTGCACATGCCCAGAATCGCATTGACCGGTTATGTTTAACATGCAGCTGCTATCAGTGAAAACATGCATAAATGGCATGATAAAAGGAATGTAATGGAATCAGATCTTCCTGTACAATCTGCTTTCGTGGAGAAAGCTAAGCAAACCTTCAATGTTCTCCACATGGAATAACTCCGCAAGTGAAGTAACATTGAAGTGTTTGCGTCGACAATCGGCAAAGTCGATACAGTCCAGTAGGATGTGGTATACGGTAAATGCGCTGTGGCATGTAATACACCATGGACGTGGCTCACCCTTGAGAATATACGAATGTGTTTTTTTCTCACTTTTGCACGATAATTTGACTACAATATGTCTGAGATTGACAATACTTCCAGTAGCATATTTCACCAACATTGCAAAGTATACTTATCTAGAAAAGTATACTTTGAGGGAGAAATTTTAAATTTAAGAACAAATTTATTAATTGTTATTATACTGAATGTATTACATTATCGCAGCCATTTTTGCAGATGTGGTAGGCAATCATACGATCAGGATAAAAATATGTATATGATGAACAATATAAATAGAATTATAGAATGCGAAACATGTATACAATGATAAAAATCAGATCTTCTGATACAAGTTGGTTTCATAAAGAAAGCTAAGCAAACCTTCAATGTTCTGGAATAACTCCGCAAGTGAAGTAACATTGAAGTGTTGGCGTCGAATATCGGCAAAGTCGATACAGTCCAGTAGGATGTGATGCACGGTAAATGTTGTGAAGAAGTATGTCAACTTGTTGCACTAATTATCTCAACATGTCGACATATTTCAAGTCGTGGAAATAGTTACACAAATTCTCAACAATAATGTGCCCAAGTATGCCATACAATGTGAAAGTATCGCACCATGACAACATGATTCATGTTGTGATACCTATCATTATCACATTATGTCGTCATTTTGTGTTATTTTATCGTGTTTAGCACGAATGTTGTGTTAAAATATCACGCAATGTCGACATGTTGCGATAACTCATCAAATTATGTTGACATGCATAGATACATCAGATTATGTCGACATAATGTGATAAGTTGTCGCAACAAGCCAACTTGATAAGATATCACAACAGAAACGTGACAAGTTTTCATACACAGTTTACATTCCATTGTGGTTCATCCTTACCGGAATGCCGACTTATCTGGTTCGGCACTCATGTACACTTTCGGCCTCCTGCTACTTGAGAACTAAATCCTAATATACCCCATTATAAAGTAATAAGATTAGAGCTAACATTATTACTTCTGGGGTCGGAGCTAAGTGACTAGTGTGGAATGGACCTGGCACCAGGTCAGGATATTCTAATTTCAGGACTGAATATATATTTTGCTGTAAATATTGAGTTCTGATTTTGGGAATTTCCTCATTATGGACATGTTAAATATGGGTTAGTCCAACCCGTTGGCCCAGCCTTAAATGACCTTAGCTGCTGATATGCCGTTAAACACCAATATCACTCATTCCATTGCAGACCCCTCCGTCACAGAAATGATAGTCAACGGGCTGCTGGATACAGTTGACAAGAAGTCACAAATTAATCCATATCCACCGGTGGCTCCACAAGTATCCACATGTGCTCCACAGACATCAACATCTGCTTCATAGACATCCAAATCTGCTCCACAGGCATGCAAATCTCAACTTGAGGAGTCACTGACTTCGAGTGATCCACCAGTGTACAGCAAATCAAGAAGACATGATTGTATCTATCCGACACGAACGAGCCACTGACTTTCTAAAGAATAAAAACCACGCTGTAATTTGGAAGGAAATCGCCACTCGTCTAAACGATGAATTGAGGTCACATAAATGCGCAACAGGCCATCAATAAATACAACAACCTAAAGAAACGGCATACAGCTACATCATTTCTCTCAGCGGACACCTCTCGCTGTATTACTCTGGCCTCGGTCACAGCTTCAACTAGGTCACATGCTTTTCTCTGGAGTAACTGTGACAAAGGAACAAGATCGGACAAAATATGTTCTATTGCACTAAGCGTGATGATAAAACTAAATTGTAATATCGCATGTCAGTATGCTGATGCTTTTGTATCGTGGTCTATGGAAAGTTCCTCCAGCGTCTCAACTATGGTAGTGTATGCCAGTCTAAACGCAGAGATGCCAAGTATTACGATATGGGCGTAATCATTACGATTTCGCGGTCGCGGTTACGCTATTACGCCAGCGTGAGAAATCATTACGATATTAAAAGAAAAAGTTTTTTTTTTGTTTTGTTTTTTATATCTTTGGTCCGATTTGAAATATCCGCGAGTAATAGCTTCTGGACTTTACCAGCGTCAGTGTAATGTCTCCGTTATTTTGATTGGAGTAGCCAGCTTCATTGAAAACGATACGACCAATCCCTAAGTGCCTTGCGGATGTAATTTCCCTTGCTGAAGCTCGAATGTTATAATCATTTTCATTGGTTCTGAGACTGGAAATTATTGTAGAATCTAGCCAATTGGCCAATCAGCATCCCTGTAATGGTACCAGTTTCCTTCTAATTGAAAACATGCTGGACTATCCAGCCACAGACCACGCTAGATCTGATTGTGAATCTCTTACTTTTAAAGACGAAATTCAGGAAATTCACAGCACGGACAGTGGCTGACAACAGGTAATTATGATTTATTAATTCTTATTTTGGCCGTTTTCATGCTTATGAATTGCATTTTTACGATGTCAACAAATGTAAAATTAGAGTTTCGTTTTGGAACTTTGGCCAATTTTTTTTTATATTTTTAATTAATTGTTGACAATGGTAAGTATTGTTCATTTATTACAAGCAGCTTAGTTATTAGATAATTCTATCTAGTAGAAAGAGACGGGTAATCCATCGAGCTGTAGGTGATTTAGATAGATAATTTAGATAGGTAATTTAGCATGGATTACCCCACCCACCTCTTTCTTTCTATCTTCAATCCCCCACTTTATACAGGCCTGTGAAAAAATATCAAATGTGGCTTCGCCCAAAGACGAGTCATGGCCAATTTTTGTTGGTTTCGGACTCTGCTGTTCCCTGGCCGGGGGATATTTACATAAACGGTCAGCCAACAGAGCACTATGACTTTACTTCTGTGTGTCCGATCTTCGTGATACTGCGTATGTGCATTCATATCAATTGGTGCTACCTATTGAAAATGGGTCACATCCGCCAAAGGTCAAGGTCACCGTTGCTAAAAAATATATATTTGTTTAAATGCAATCAACTTTCTAGTTTCAATATGCTTTCTCTCTTCAGATACACCAGGAATGGATTATTCGAAAGAACAGGCTGCCACAGGGGCTGGTGATGTGGGACAACCAGCAAAGAAACGGACAAAAACTGTCAACCAAAAATTTAAAAAGGACTACACCGTGAAATATCCAGTAATATGTGCATCCAGCGTCAGTGAATCGCATGCATTTTGCTCGACATGTAGGTTTGACTTTACAGTAGCTCATGGCGGTCTGAATGACTGCACAAAACATGTTGGGTCGGTGTCGCATAAACAAAAAGCAAGTGTGGCCAGTCAGTCTCAAAAGATAACTTCATTCATGAGTGGTAGTTCACAGTTCCAGTGCATCAATGCCGAGGTGACTTTCACAAACTTTATTGTTGAGCATAATCTTCCGATAGCTGTGACGGATCATGCGGGACCGATTTTCCGGAAGATGTTCCCGGACTCTGACATTGCAAAGAAGTATGGATGTGCGAGAACAAAAACAACAGCGATCATCCAGGTGCTTGGAGACGAAGACGACAAGGCAATATCCAGTATCCTGAGGACCCAGCCGTTCAGTCTAGCCACAGGTATGTGCAACTGCATGTAGTATTAAGCCAAAACAGAATCAAAGAAAAATCATTTTGGCAGTGCATTATAATAATCTCCAATGGCGACGATACAAATTTGTTGTTTTTGTTGCGCCTGCTTCAGGATAGTGCGATATAGTCGGCACATTGGTGTGCGTGCGTAGGTGCATCTGTCTCAACGTCTCAATTTGCTTTACTGTACAAAAGAAAAAGCTATATCGAGCTCCAGTTAAAGGGCGTAATTTGAAACTTTTAGGGGTATTTTTTTATTTCTTGACCAAAAAATGACAAGTTTGTAGTGCTTTAGAATCGTCTCTTTGAGATGATTCAAAATAAATAATATATTCGGAAAATTGAGTCAACGTACTCACCTTAACTGGAGCTCTGGTGTCGAGCATTTACCAACTTTCCGTCACACTTCGTCTGGGGATATACATTTTCAAATTGCTTGTTTAATTTATGCTTTCAAATATAATGCTACGGTATATATTATTTTCAGATGGGTCTACTGATATGGATGATTGCAAGCTGTACCCCGTTGTCGTGCGGTATTTCGACAAGTCACTAGGTCGAATTGTGTGCTCCTTACTGACAATAGTCGAGTGGAAAGAGGCATCTACTGGTGAAAATATCTTCAAACTGTTAGACCAGGAACTGACAAAAAGAAGGATTCTGTGGTCCAATTGTGCATTGTCTGACGAAAAGCTGTCAGGAATGGGCAAGGGAGTGACAGGTCACATTAGTAGGACGCAGCCAAGCGTTTATTTCATGGGATGTGCCTGTCACATGATGAACATAGCAGCACAAAAAGCTGCCTTGGAGCTCCCATGCTCAGCTTCAGATGTGCTTATTGACATCTACTATTATCTAGACAAGAGTGCCAATAGGAAACAGAACCTGAAACAGTGTCAAGGGCTCTATGGTAAGGACACAAAGAAAATACTCCAGTTAGTAAATACTCGATGGCTTTCCCTTGGACAGTGCCTCAACAGGCTTTTGGATATGTGGAAGCCTTTGAGGTCATACTTCCGTAGTGAAGAGAAGAAGATAGATGCAAAAGGCAAGCATCCTAAAAGCACCACCAAGCCTAAGGACAGCTCGGCCAAGTCCAAGGAAAATACTCAGCCAAAGGACAAAGCATCCATAACAAAGGATAGCGGTACCAAAGCCAAGGCTTCTAGTAGTTTCTGCGAGACCCACTCCACTGTCAAACCAAAGGACAGCACTCAATCCCAGACTTTTGATATAAGCTCATACTTATTCAAACAGAATGAGCTACAGAAACAAAAAGACAATCAAGATGGGCAGTCAAACAAGGTTGAGGAAGTCAAGATTAACAAGACGTACGCCCAGAGAAAAGTAGAGAAGGTGGGTGTCCACTTTCTTCTCTGGTAAGACAAACCAACTGTATTGTCTGTTTCTGCAGGGTGCCATACCCCTGTTTTAACTGGCAAACTTGGTCCTTTAGAAGGAAGAACCAAGTATACACATACTGAACAGAACACTGCTCAAGCAGCTACGGGACGTACTTGTCAGGTATGTTAAACCTGATTGCCTTCTTGGTGATCTGACCAAGGTGGATTATACAAATGATCTGTCCCACAAAGCAGACCAGGCACTCTTTATTGGTAAGGCAGCCAAGGACTTCATTGCGGAGACCTCTGACCTCAACCTGCCAAAATTCTACAAAAATGTCAGGAATTTCTACATCAACGCAACCCGATACATGCTGAAGAAATTTCCATTCAACGATGAACTTCTTCAGCATGCCGAGGTAGCTGATCCGCAGATGAAGCTAACAAAGGAATTCACTTCGGTGGCCTACTTCACCGGCCGGTTCACAGTTCTGGTTCCGCCAGAGGACATGAATCGGCTCGAGGGACAGTTCCTCAACTACCAGGTAGAGGATTGCTCAGAGGCACCATCTGAGCGTGTTGACCTGTTCTGGTGTCACATGTCCAAACAGAAAAATGAGAACGGCCAGCCGAAATTTGACTTGTTGGCTGGAGTCATGTTTGCGGTCCTCACCATCTTCCACTCAAACGCGGACAGTGAAAGGATTTTCAGTGTGGTGACAAAGAACAAAAACAAATTCAGACCCAAACTCAGCACTCCAGTGTTGAGCAGCATCATCACCCATAAGATGTGTCTGCAGTCTAGTGGCAATGTCTGCCACAGTGCCACCATTTCACAGGACACATTGAAGAAGGCTAAGCAAGCTACTGCTGCAAAATTGGCATGATGCATCTGCGACACCAATTTACTTGTACCCATACACGATTGGACCAATCGATCGAGCTACCTGTCACAATAAATACAGGTTTTTGAAATCTAATCGCTCATGGTTAGATTGTAATAATGTGTAGGATGATCAGAATATATACTGGTTGCAAAGCAAGTAGTTGCCTACTGACACGCACTGTATATCTACCGGTATTACATGTGCTGTTGACTCATCTAAAAATTGCCCTGTTGTCAAATGAGGCCTCAAAGGATTTGCAACCAGTGTATATATCCTGATTATCCTACAAATAATTATAGTTTGTTTAGTCACACTATTAAGTCACTGATTGGATTTATTTCATATAATGTTATCAATGCTGTTTTTTGTTGACGTTTGTTCTGCATGTGATGTTTTTTTATCCCCAGAATTGAAAGTCAAATTATGCACATGATCAAATGTGCGTTCACAGTGCATTTAGGTTGGTTCGGCATGAGAGCATTCAGTACATTAACACATTTTTCTAATTGTGTTAAAAGTTGTTGAGTTCCATACTAAGACTCAGTGAGTGGTTGTGTTATCAATGGTCAATTTATAATACATATGCATGTATCATTTATAGAAGGTTGTGGGTTCTATCACCGCGCTGGGCTTGACAAAAATAATTTACTTGTTTTAGTATTGTAGCTTCATCATCAGTAAAATGAATTGTGTGTTATCAGCAATCAGCCTTACTGTGATATGGTTGCATTAGGTTACATGTACGTTGTACGTTCTAGTCTATTGCTCCAGGGAGCACATTTTTGTCTGTCATCTAGGTGAGCATATTTTTATGATTAGTTGGTGGTTGTTCAGTTAATAAATAATAATTCTACTGAGTACATGCACATCCTACGGCGGTCGCCGCGATTGTCTCGGCAATCATTACTATCACCATTTATGAAAAGTTGGCATCTCTGTAAACGTGTTCAATGAATCGACTCTAGCCGCCCACCTAGTTTAACGAAGTGATTGTATTTTGGTACGCTTTTCCATTTCCACCTTAGTTGCATGTGAGCTCTCGAGATGTATTTGAAAATGCAGTAATCGTTTAGCTGAATAATTGAATGCGAATGCAATTTCCTGAACAGTGTCCATCATGTTGCCGGCGCGAAGGCTCGAACTCGTAAATGCCGTATCGTAAATCATCGACTTTACCACTGCGTCATGGAGTCAACACGCTGTTACCTATGCAGGAAATTAATACGTAAACCTATTTTTCAATTCTGATGAATGATGAAAAATGTTCTAGAACTAATGAAAACAAGAAACGAGGCAAAGCCACGAAGGCCAGGTTTTTTCCAAGCATAGACACTTGGATAACATAATTATACCCACTTTTTGTAGACTAGATGGCCGTGGCCTGCATGTCGCGAGGCATGGACACTAAACAAATAGATATAGTAGATGGAAAAACTTTAACGAAAAAACTTTAACCGGACGTACGGACGGAAAGGACGGACGTATGCCAAAATGCCGACGATATCACGCTTTCCGCAAGCGGGTGCGACAATGATGATAAACACCAATGTGAAGTATCAAGGTAATGGGTGAAGCAGTTGCAGAGATATAGTACACGAAAAAACTTTAACAAAACAATTCAAAGTAATTTGACATTGGGCACAGGGGCCGCACGGTTGGGGGTTAGAATGAAAATATGGATGATGATAAACACCCATGTGAAGTTTCAAAGTAATGGGCGAAGCAGTTGCAGAGATATAGTATAACGAAAAAGTTTTAACCAAAAAACTTTAACCAGACGTACGTTAAAAAGTTAACGTTGAAAATGGCTAAGTCAATTACGTAGAAATAATAGTTGAAGGTAATAAAATGGTCACATGTTGGATAGTTGTATGTGGTAGGCACCCCTTGATTATGAAGCTGTGGAAGTTTGGTGGTCCTAGGTGGTACAGTACCAAAGAAATGGACTTAAACACGAAAACTTAACATTGTAAACGCGAAAAACTTAACATTGAAAATGGCTAAGTCGACTGCGCGGAAAATATGGGTCAAGTTAAAAAAAAAGTAACATGTTGGATAGTGATATGTGGTTGGCACCCCTTGATTATGAAGCTGTGAAAGTTTGGTGGTCCTAGGTGGTACAGTACCAAAGAAATGGACTTAAACACGAAAACTTAACATTGTAAACGCGAAAAACTTAACATTGAAAATGGCTAAGTCGACTGCGCGGAAAAAATGGGTCAAGTTAAAAAAAAAGTAACATGTTGGATAGTGATATGTGGTGGGCACCCCTTCATTATGAAGCTGTGAAAGTTTGGTGGTCCTAGGTGGTACAGTAACAAAGAAATGGACTCAAACTTAACATTGATTGTGGACGCCGCCCGCCGCCCGCCAGCCGCCCGCCCGGCTTTCGCCAATCCAATAGCTTGGATTTTTTTTCAAAAAACCTGGCTAAAAATGTTGGCATTGATATATATAATTACATTATTTTTCGATAAAATATTGTTGCGCTCACTGTGTGTAGCTTTGGTGCCTACTACACATTCAAATAATTATATGGGCATGTTTGTCATAGTCATAACCTGGGCCTATCAATACGACAATAGTCTGAATGACACGAATGCTACTACATATACCTGCAACTATTATTCATATATATCTACCTGCTTGGAAATGTGAAATTGTGAACAGCATCCCATCTAGCCGTCAACTGGCACATTTTCTTGTCGTCCATCATACCAGAACTGTCAAAAACATCCGGATATGGCGATTCAGAATCGCATAGTACTTGCGCAGCCATTTTAAATTGTCCCGCTTAGTAAACTTTGACTAATGAAGGGGCAAGCACTCCATTCAAAGTACTTACCACTCTACAGGCTGGTTTCCCTTGGTAGATGAATGTTCTTGTAGTAAAACAAAACAGAGGCTATACTGGAAACTGCATGTACAACTATACGCTATCGTTATCAGTTCACGAACCTAATATACCATCTCGTCAACGACACTACTGCGACGATTTACTCTGCCCATACCCTTACCCCCACCCCCCCCCCACGATTTTATTGCATATTTCGAAAAATATGCCTTTTTATTTTTTCTAGTACGCACGTGCGTACGTGCGTATGCCTGGCTACGCCACTGGAAGAGAAAGTACAACTGCATTGATCGAACTAATAAAAGAGCAAGAATCCGACTTCAAAGAGATGATGCAGCAATACCACCGGGAGAAGATGTCCAGAATGGATCGACTGCTTGACTTTTATGAGCGTGACAATAATACTAAAAGCAAGAACACTGGGGATCCTTCAGCTAAGGATTGATATTTTTATATAACTGTTTTTATTAGCGTTTCCTCCAGATTTCAAATTGAAAACATTATGCTGTTAAGTTGCAAACACATTAATTGATTTCGAAAAACTTAATCTGTGTTTGACATAATTTGTGGCCGTGACTGGAGAAAGCGGGCTTTTGGGTTATGCAACCAGTGTAGCTCCAGATCAGAATGCGCATCCTCGCAGTCTGATCAGGGTCTACACTTTTCGACTTTCAAACAATAAGACATCCATCATGCTACAAGAAGAAAATGTATACATCAATATCACCTACAGGAGTGTGCTAGTCGATTTTGAACTAGATTGACGTTAATTAAATAAACGCATCCACTTTCACTTTTCTCTAGTCACGGCCACATTTGTAGCGTCACATGTATATTGTTGTTTTTATTTTGCTTTTGTATGCCCCTGGTTTCAAACAGCCTTTCAGACCGCCCGTGCATTGCCGGTGGAGAGGGGGTGGGTGGATGGGCAGCTATGGTCCGACAGGCCACATATCTTATTATTTTGCAATTAGCACATTTCTTATTACTTTGGAAATTGGAGTTAGCACCGTTTCTAGTCAAGAACTATAAATATGATTTAATCAGGAATGCTGATGTTTCACCATCTCTTTGCAAATATCACATTTTCATTTATCCCATATGAAACAAAGAGTTGTCAGCCTTCACTCAAACGTGGTACAGTTGTATAAAAACATCCCAACATGTTACATGATAGAGGATCACCAGACGAATGTACACATGAAATACCAAGATTGACCCTGTACAAAACGGAAGTTATAGGGAAATATCAAGGTGTTCCATGAAAAGAAACAGAAATTATAAGACGTTTACCTCAACGCTAAGTTTACGAACGCACCGAGTTTGTGACCTTGGGGTAAGGGGTGCGTGGTGGGGGCGTGGATTTGCTACAAAACGATAGAGGATGATCTGAGGCATGTATGTATGAAATATCAAGTTCCTTGCAAGGAAACAGAACTTATAAGATATTTACCCCCAACGTTAAGTTTGTGGACGCCGATGACACCAGGGATATCATTAGCTCTTCGTGCAGGCGAGCTAAAAGTAACATGATTTGTATTGACTCGATACGAACTGACTGATAACATAATCATGATCATGCTGTACCGTATCAGGTATTGACCCAATACAAACATCTGGATTACACCTAAGTGTAAATTGACGTTCAATTGGTGGGATGACGTCACTTGACGCTACTGAACGACGTCAGTGTAATGCCACAACATAACAACTTCATCGACAACGAGTCTTACGACTTCATGGAACGTTATGTGATACACAGAATGGAATGGAATGGTGCTTAAGGGCCCATCAACACAAACTAGTATCATTTAGGGCCAAGCAATGTAGATGAAGAATACTAATAATAGTAAAATAGTATGTTATATATGGTAGGCAATCAGATGAGCAGGGTAAACATATTGATATGATGAATAATATAAATATATATATAATAGAATTATACAATTACGGAATGGGAAACCTGTATACAAGCTAGATTCATGAAGAAAGCTAAGCAAACCTTCAATGTTCTCCACCTGGACCCAAACGTGTCAATAAGCCTCTTGACAAATTGTCTGTCTTTGTTTTATCAAAGATACTGAATAGTGTGGCAGAGGAGCCCAAGAACTTGAAACGGTTGCGCTCTGGTGACCTTCTTATTGAAGTTGACAGAAAGAGTCATGCAGAGAATCTACTGCTTTGTACCAAGTTCTTGGATACCCCTGTCGACATCCAGCCGCATAAATCTTTGAACAGTTGCAAGGGAGTTGTCCGATCACCGGAGTTTGCTCATGTAAGTGAGCAAGAAGTGATCGAACAACTCGAGCCACAAGGAGTTGCTGATGCTCGAAGAATTAATAGAAAAGTGAACGGACAACTAGTCCCGACTAATACCTTCATTCTAACTTTCAACCTGACTGAACTACCAAAAGAACTTAAACTAACCAGATGGTTACTCGTCACAGTTGACCCATACATACCAAACCCGTTGCGCTGTTACAATTGCCAACTGTACGGTCACCACAAAGACAGATGTAAGAGAGATCTTGCATGTGCACGCTGTGGCATTGCCAAGCACAGTAATGAAAACTGTGTGGAGGCCGAACATTGTGTCAACTGTAATGGTAACCATTCGGCATATTCGAAAGACTGCCCGAAGTGGAAGATCGAGAAGGAGATAGTTCGCGTGAAACATACACGCAACATATCATTCCCTGAAGCCAGGAAGATTGTTGAAATACCAACAACTCCTATCCCTGGCTTTTCTTACGCTTCGGCTGCAGTTTCTCGCAAGCCCAGCAGAAGTATTTCAACCCAAACGGACGTTTCTTGGAAACCAGCTGAACACCCCACTATAACGTGGACCTATAATACGCCACACTACAGCTTCCACATCTAACTCATCTACACAATCTCCCCGAGGCCGGAGCCCAAAGGCCTCAACATCAAAACCTTCTTCGGAAGGCAAAACCTCAAAGGTCACGCCTTCCAAAAGCCCTAAAGGTCGGGCTAAAAAGACCTTAAAACAAATCACGGCCGTGTCTCCTCTGCGATCACGGCAAGGGCCGGGTGACAGGTCGGCCTCTCCACTACCACTCATATGGCCCACGGCTATGGAGAGGATCCCTACAAAACCGCCCAGGAAAGGGTCTGATGACCCTGGATCGCAGAAAGGGTCTGATGACCCTGGATCGCAGAAAGGGACAGACGGCCCCATTCCACTGAAGAACAGGTTTGAGTCGTTGGACTCGATGGAGACTGAAGAGTCTTCTGACACTCCAACGGCCAAACCTGTTCCACCCCGCAAACCCATACTCCCACCTACATAAAACATGGATACTATTATCCAATGGAACTGTCGAGGAATTAAAGCAAATCGTGATGAATTAACAATTTTATTAACTCAATACAACCCCATTGCTGTTTGTCTTCAGGAAACATTCCTGAAAGTTGACGATACATTTTCTTTTAAATCACATGCACTATACAGTAAGTGTTCAGATAACGCTGAACGCGCATCTGGTGGAGTCTCAATCCTTGTTAATTTGAGCACCCCACATAGTCTCGTGAATCTTAGCACTAATCTTCAGGCTGTGGCCGTTAGTGTTACGATTCACAAGACTATTACATTATGTTCTATCTACATTCCACCATCTGCAGTCCTGTTAAAATCAGAACTAGATAATCTTGTCTCTCAGCTCCCTTCGCCTTTCATTCTGCTTGGCGATTTTAATGGACATAACATGCTTTGGGGTTGTAAAGACACAAACAAAAAGGGGGAACTTATTGAAAATTTTCTTTCCGATCACAATCTCAGCATTTTTAATGATAAATCGAGCACATATTTACATCCCGCAACCGGTTCATATTCCTCTCTGGATTTAACTCTGTGTCATCCTTCTCTGTATTTAGACTTTACGTGGAAAGTTGGTGACGACCTATGTGGGAGTGACCACTTTCCTGTCTTCTTGCAGAGTAATGGACCACCATCCACTGACAGAGTCCAGAGGTGGAAATTACATAAAGCCGATTGGGACACATTTCGTAATATGTGCATGATTGAACTAGATTTTGATCGCTTTCGAGATGCGGAAGATCCACTAGAACACTACGTTTCCCTTTTACACGATATTGCAGAAAAGACAATACCAAAAACCTCGGCAAAGCCCAAACGTGTCAATAAACCATGGTTTGACGAAGAATGCAAAGAGGCAATGACTGCTCGTAAGCAGTCTATTCGTCAAATCAATAACAACGCAACACCAGATAATTTAAATGCTCATAGAATTTTTAGAGCGAAAGCTCGACGCACAATTAAAGCTAGCAAGAGAAGGACTTGGAGATCTTTTGTCTCCAAGTTGAATTCGCGATCTAAAATGAAAACCACATGGGACATGATTCGTAAGATAAACGGTAAAGGTAAATCAACTTCTATCAATCACCTCAACAAAGCAGGACATAAAGTATCTTCCAAAACAGACATTTCAAACACATTAGCAGATACCTTCTCCAAGAACTCCTCATGTAATAACTATTCTGAGGAGTTCTTGAAGGTGAAATCTGAGCAAGAGAAAACTAAACTTAATTTTAATTCAGACAATTCAGAACATTACAACGCTCCTTTCTCTATGAGGGAATTAAAAGCTTCCCTCGAGAAAGCACATGATACATCAGCAGGCCCTGATGATATCCACTACCAACTGCTTAGACATTTACCTGAACACTCTTTAGACAACCTCCTTGAAATATTTAATACCATTTGGGAACAAGGCGTATTTCCGCCTTCATGGCGGGAAGCTACAATCATACCTGTTCCCAAACCGGGCAAGGATCACACCGACCCATCAAGTTACCGTCCCATCGCACTTACTAGCTGCGTCTGTAAAACCATGGAACGAATGATTAACGACAGGCTTGTCTGGTTTCTGGAATCCAATGGACTGATATCTGAGTATCAGTCTGGATTCCGTCGCCAGAGAAGCACTGCCGATAATCTGATTAGACTCGAAGCATTCATTCGAGACGGGTTTGTTAACAATGAACATATAGTTGCCATATTTTTTGACCTAGAAAAGGCATATGACACGACGTGGAAGTATGGGATTATGAAGGACCTTCATGACCTCGGTCTGAAGGGTCATCTTCCTGATTTTATTTCTAATTTTTTGAAAGACAGACAATTCCAAGTCCGAGTCGGTACAACCCTTTCTGATCCCCATGAACAGGAAATGGGTGTACCGCAGGGAAGTATATTGTCTGTTACCCTTTTTAGCATTAAACTGAATAATATTGTAAAATGCCTGCAACCAGGTGTTGACTGTTCTTTATATGTCGATGATTTTTTAATATGTTACAAATCAAAGAACATGCATACTATTGAGCGCCAATTACAACTGAGCCTCAATAGAATAAACAAGTGGACCACAGAAAACGGCTTTAAGTTTTCGAAATCTAAAACTAACTGCATGCATTTTTGCAAAAGACGCGGTCTTCACCCTGATCCCGAACTTAAACTGGGAACACATCCCATCCCAGTTGTTCGGGAGCAGAAATTTCTTGGTCTTATCTTTGATCCTAAACTCACTTTTAAACCCCATTTACGATACTTGAAAGCTAAATGCCAGAAAGCACTCAATTTAATGCGAGTGGTAGCAAATCATGACTGGGGTGCAGACCGAAAGGTGCTACACCGCCTTTACATCGCACATGTTTCGCTCAAAACTGGACTACGGATGCACTGTATATGGGTCTGCCAGTAAATCCGATCTTCGGACGCTCGATCCAATACATCACCAAGGCTTACGACTCTGCCTGGGTGCATTCCGTACGTCTAACGCACAGAGCTTATATGCCGAAGCAAATGAGCCTTCTCTCCACGACAGACGCACCAAATTATCTTTGCAATACGCCACTAAACTACATTCCAATCCATCTAATCCAGCTTATAACACTGTCTTTCATCGAACTACAGATGATGTATTCGATAAGAAACCAAGCTTCAAGCCACCATTTGGCAAAAGAATGGATCCTTTGATACACGATGCTGGCTTGGATCTGGATCACATTGCCAAATACGCTGTTCCAGATACTCCACCGTGGCAGTTAGAGCAGCCCAAGGTGATCTTCGATCTTAGTCAGCACACGAAAGCAACAACTGATCCATCCATTTTTAAATCACTTTTTCTTGAGGTTAAAGACAGATACAATACATACACTCCGCTTTTTACTGATGGCTCAAAGATCGGGGACCGGGTAGCATCTGCTGCCGCTGTCCCCGAGGGAGATCTTCAATCCAGACTCCCAGACAAATCTTCGATATTTTCTGCGGAATTGAGGGCGATTTTACTTGCTCTTGATTTCGCGAAAATATCTTGGAGAAAGCAATTCATTTTATTTTCCGATTCATTCTCTTCACTACAAGCTTTGTACAATATGAAGCTTGAACATCCACTTATCCGCCAAATCATAGAGCTACACCATATTTTACTTTCGTCTGGCAAGGACATTATTTTTTGTTGGCTACCCAGTCATACTGGTATCAAGGGCAATGACAGGGCAGATAGTGCTGCCAAGGCCGCCCTGGATCTACCAACTTCTCATTTTCCTGTTTGCTATCATGATTTTAAATCATCCATCAACTCATTCATCTCCGATACAATGCAGATCCAGTGGGATCTGCTCACAGATAATAAACTTCATGCTGTGAAACCGACTGGACTGGACTCGTGGCTACAGACATGTACGCCGGGATGAAGTTGTCCTTAGTCGATTGCGCATTGGACATACACGACTAACGCATTCGTATATGCTCAAAGGTGAGCCGTGTCCATGGTGTATTCCATGCCACAGCGCATTTACCGTGCAACACATCCTACTGGACTGTATCGATTTTGCCGATATTCGAGGCAAACACTTCAATGTTACTTCACTTGCGGAGCTATTCCAGGTGGAGAGCATTGAAGGTTTGCTTCACTTTCTACATGAAACTAACTTGTATCGGAAAATTTAATTTTATCATTGTATACATGTTTCTCATTATTATACTTTTATAATTCTATACACGTTCATTTATATTATTTATCATACTAATATTTTTACCTTATCATCTGATTGATTATTACATGTAACATACTATTTTACTATTCTTTTTATTCTTCATCTACATTGCTTGGCCCTAAATGATACTCTTTTGTGTTGATGGGCCGTTAAGCACCATTCCATTCCATTCTCCACCTGGAATAACTCCGCAAGTGAAGTAACATTGAAGTGTTTGCGTCGACTATCGACAAAGTCGATACAGTCCAGTAGCATGTGTTGCACGGTAAATGCGCTGTGGCATGGAATACATCATGGACGCGGCTCACCCTTGAGCATATACGAATGCGTTAGTCGTGTATGTCCAATGCGCAATCGACTAAGGACAACTTCATCCCGGCGTACATGTCTGTAGCCAGGAGTCCATTTCGCGCACCCAAGGCCGCCCTGGATCTACCAACTTCTCATTTTCCTGTTTGCTATCATGATTTTAAATCATCCATCAATTCATTCATCTCCGATACAATGCAGATCCAGTGGGATCTGCTCACAGATAATACACTTCATGCTGTGAAACCGACTCTGGGCGAATGGACTCCTGGCTACAGACATGTACGCCGGGATGAAGTTGTCCTTAGTCGATTGCGCATTGGACATACACGACTAACGCATTCGTATATGCTCAAAGGTGAGCCGCGTCCATGGTGTATTCCATGCCACAGCGCATTTACCGTGCAACACATCCTGCTGGACTGTATCGATTTTGCCGATATTCGAGGCAAACACTTCAATGTTACTTCACTTACGGAGCTATTCCAGGTGGAGAACATTGAAGGTTTGCTTCACTTTCTACATGAAACTAACTTGTATCGGAAAATTTAATTTTATCATTGTATACACGTTTCTCATTATTATACTTGTATAATCCTATACACGTTGTTCATTTATATTTTTTATCATATTAATATTTTTAGCTTATCATCTGATTGATTATCACATGTAACATACTATTTTACTATTCTTTTTATTCTTCATCTACATTGCTTGGCCCTAAATGATACTCTTTTGTGTTGATGGGCCGTTAAGCACCATTCCATTCCATTCATGCTGTGAAACCGACTCTAGGCGAATGGACTCCTGGCTACAGACATGTACGCCGGATGAAGTTGTCCGTAGTCGATTGCGCATTGGACATACACGACTAACGCATTCGTATATGCTCAAATGTGAGCCGCCATACTCCATGCCACAGCGCATTTACCGTGCAACACATCCTACTGGACTGTATCGATTTTGCCGATATTGAGGCAAACACTTCAGTGTTACTTCACTTGCGGAACTATTCCAGGTGGAGAACATTGAAGGTTTGCTTCACTTTCTACATGAAACTAACTTGTATCGGAAAATTTAATTTTATCATTGTATACATGTTTCTCATTTCTATAATTTTATAATTCTATTGTTTATCATATTAATATTTTTACCTTATCATCTGATTGATTGTCACATGCAGTATACTATTTTACTATTATTTTTTTATTCATCTACATTGCTTGGCCCTAAATGATACTCTTTTGTGTTGATGGGCCGTTAAGCACCATTCCATTAGTCGATTGCGCATTGGACATACACGAAAAGGGTGAGCCGCATCCATGGTGTTTTCCATGCCACAGCGCATTTACCGTGCAACACATCCTACTGGACTGTATCGACTTTGCCGATATTCGACGCAAACACTTCAATGTTACTTCACTTGCGGAGCTATTCCATGTGGAGAACATTGAAGGTTTGCTTCGCTTTCTCCATGAAACTAACTTGTATCCATCCAATGATTTGGACCCCATTTCTCTCAATCTCAACCGAATGTCGGTGTCCGTTATGGCGTCAATGAAACAATCTAAGGCCTTCGTATATGCTCAAAGGTGAGCCGCGTCCATGGTGTATTCCATGCCACAGCGCATTTACCGTGCAACACATCCTACTGGACTGTATCGATTTTGCCGATATTCGAGGCAAACACTTCAATGTTACTTCACTTGCGGAGCTATTCCAGGTGGAGAACATTGAAGGTTTGCTTCACTTTCTACATGAAACTAACTTGTATCGGAAAATTTAATCTTATCATTGTGTACATGTTACTCATTACTATAATTTTATAATTCTATACACGTTGTTCATTTATATTGGTTATCATATTAATATTTTTACCTTATCATCTGATTGATTATTTTACTATTATTTGTATTCTTAATCTACATTGCTTGGCCCTAAATGATACTCTTTTGTGTTGATGGGCCGTTAAGCACCATTCCATTCCATTTCGCGCAGAGTCTGAAGTTTATTATCTGTGATCAGATCCCACCGGGTCTGCATTATGTCGGAGATGAATGCGTTGATGGATGATTTAAAATCATGATAGCAAACAGGAAAATTAGAAGTCGGTAGCTCCAGGGCGGCCTTGGCAGTCCGATATGCCCTGTCATTGCCCTTGATACCAGTATGACTGGGGAGCCAACAGAAAATAATGTCCTTGCCAGACGAAATTAAAAGATGGTAGCTCAATAATTTGGCGGATAAGTGGATGTTCAAGTTTCATGTTGTATAAAGCTTGTAGTGAAGATAATGAATCGGGAAAACAAAATGAATTTCTTTGTCCAAAATATTTGTAAAATTGCCCTCAATTCGCAGAAAATATCGAAGATTTATCTGGGAGTCTGGATTGAAGATCTCCCTCGAGGACAACGGCAGCAGCAGCTACTCGGTCCCCGTCCTCTGAGCCATCAGTGAAAAGCGGTGTGTATGTATTGTATCTGTCTTTAGCTTCAAGAAAAGGTGATTTAAAAATGGATGGGTCAGTTGTTGCTTTCGTTTGCTGGCTAAGATCGAAGAATACCTTGGGCTACTCCAACTGTCTCGGTGGAGTATCTGGTATTTGGCAATGTGGTCCACATCTAAGTCAGCATCATGTATTAAAGGATCCATTCTCTTGCCGAATGGTGGCTTGAAGCTTGGTTTTTTTTATCGAATACAGCATCAGTAGTTCGATGAAAGACAGTATCATAAGCTGGATTAGACGGATTGGAATGTAGTGGCGCATTGTACAAATAATTTTGTGTCGTGGAGAGAAAGCTAATTTGCCTCAACATATAAGCTCTATGCGTTAGATGTACGGAATGCTCCCAGGCAGAGTCTTAAACCTTGGTGATGTATTAGATCGAGCATCCGAAGATCGGATTTACTGGCAGATACATATACTGAGCAAAACTAGAAACGTCCCTCCATGTTTAAGGAAAGATTCATCAAAAACCAAAAGGGTTACTTTTAAAAATCAAAATGGAAAAACAAGTTCATTCATTTCTGTATCAAAGCCAATAAATTGCATTTGGATATCTTGTTAAATATTCGAGAGATAACCGGCCAAGGGCGGTAGGGGTCAAAATCAAAAATCACAAAAACTCAGAAATGTGTTACTTAATGTTTAGAGATGGAATTTTCAATAAGTAATGTGGAAAATTCAGTAAATCTCGTTAGTACCGAGTGTGGCCACCATTTGCATGAATGCATGCAATGATCCTACGCCGTATCGACGTGACGTAACGCAATACCAGTGCGTTGGGCAAATTCCTCCATTCCCGTTGTAACGCCCGTTGTAAGATCGCGAACATTGTCAATCTGATGGTTAGCTCGTGCTTTGCGGCCCAGCTCATCCCATATGTGCTCAATGGGATTGAGATCCGGGGAGACCGCGGGCCATGGCATGACGTCGACGTTGTTTTGCTGTATGTATTGAGTGGTGACCCTGGCTACGTGAGGGCGGGCATTGTCGTGCATCAATGTCACACCAGGACCATGCTGACGGATAAATGGTAAGGCATGTGCATTTAGCACATCTGCAACATAACGTTGTGCATTGATGTTGCCCTGTACAACAACCAAATCTGTCTTCCGGTTTCCCATGATCCCACCCACCCCAGACCATTACGCTCCCTCCCCCAAAACCTGTTCTTCTCAACAATGCAACAATCGGTGAATCTTTCATTTTTACGCCTGTATACCCGTAATCTTCCGTCAGCATGACTAACTGTGAACCGAGATTCATCGGTGAACAAAACTCGGTTTCCAGTCGGCCCTTCCCTTCTCCAGTTCAGATGACGTCGCGCCCATAACAGTCTGGCAGCACGGTGACGTTGGGTCATTATCTGACCAGTGTACGGGCTGCGTGCCCGGATTGGTTGGGCGTTACGACGTAACCGGTTGCGAATGGTCTGCTGAGACACCGTATCGCCTAGCAGTGACTGTGGCTGCCAATCGACGTTGACGTAAGTGCGTCAACGTAATGTAACGATCGGCTCTAGCCGTCGTTACAAACGAGGCCTACCAGGTCGCTGCCCGGTCGTGAACAGCCCCAGTCTGCTGGTACCTGGGCTGCAAGATGATCAATCGTCTTCCGACAGCAACCAAACCGAGGCGCGACCCACCCCAGCCCTGGCGGCCATCCCACTCGCAAGCATTCCAATTGCCTGATTTCGCTCGTTTTCGGAAAGCCGTGGCATATCGAAAACAGTGAAAAATTAAAAAAAATAATTAATTTTCCGAATAGCCCCTATCGCATGAATGGTACGACATGAACTGAATCACCTTATCGATGACAAGTATAGCGTGCACGTGCAAAAAGTGGAAATCAACGTTCCGGTCACTGGCCGCTATGTAAACCGTGTGTATCGGCTAAACTCTACACGATCGTATTCTGAACATCGCCACGGTTTAAAATACATGTACTTTGAACATGTGGTACATACATAGACAGAGCTACACCGGCTATAAAACAGGGACGTTTCTAGTTTTGTTGAGTATACATACAGTGCATTCGTAGTCTAGTTTTGAGCGAACATGTGCCATGTAAAGGCGGTGCAGCACCGTTCGGTCTGCACCTCAGTCATGATTTGCTAGCACTCGCATTAAGTTGAGCGCCTCTGGCATTTAGCTTTCAAGTATCTCAGATGAGGTTTAAAAGTGAGTTTAGGATCAAAGATATGATCAAGAAATGTCTGCTCCCGAACACATTAAAATGCGTAGACCTGTGTATCTATATTGCAAAGGTCCCTCAAAAAACACAATCACCATGGCTACTTATACAGTTTTCTATGGTGGCATATATTACATATAATTTATCGCAACATATCGACTTAAATATCACATGTCAACATAACGTGAAACTATATCGACATGTTGAGATAAATTATGTCGACATAACGTGATAAGTTAACACAATATGGGCTGTTTCACAAACAGGGATACCTTTTGAAATATTGCATATAATTAGCTATTATGGTTACTTTAGGGATGAATTCTACTCCATTACATCATTTTGGAACTATGGGTATTACATTTAATCTACAGAAACAATTTATTTTATGAAAAAATGTAAAATTTTGACAAAATTACAGATAAATGGCTGTTTTCTTGACAACTAGATGTTTCATTTTTTTACACATACATGTAGTTTCCCTCAATAATAAAAATTTAAATGCATTAAGGGGGAATGCAGGCATTATTCAACATATCAGAAGCATTTTGCAATGACTGATAAAAAAAAATAAGCAAAAAACTCATTTTTTCACGAAATTCTCAATTTTGCCATTAACACAATTTGTCCGTCAAAAATGTCTTCTCCGGAATTTGTTAAGTTTGTATTTCTTTAAATAAAGAAGAAGAACAATTTGTGGTTAATAATATAGCTTCAACTCTGAATATATACGTCTGTTGAATATTGGAAATTGTTATTTAGTATATACAATAGTTATCATACTGTGTACCATAACATACACATGTGTCCGTCAAAAAAGTGTCTTCTCCGGAAGTGGTTTATATGACGGACAGGTTTATATGACGGACAGAGACCAGAAAGAGTGTAATATATTGCCAGAATTCCGCTAAATCACTCGGGACAGCTGTCATTTACTGAAACAAGAAATGGTTCTTTAATTACACTACACTTTCAACCTAGTGATATCATCTCTGTATGATGCATCGTCAAAATATGTCTTCTCCGGAAATCAGTTTGTTAATTGCATTGATGCCTGAAACGGACAAGAATAATCAATGTCACTCTTGACGTTAAATGTTACAATTAGCATTATGATTATGTATAATCAAATATACCACACAATGACAATAATGTTACTTCGCATGGCAATATTACAGCGACCAATAACTAGTGTGACAAATCTAATAGCTTTGATACATGATCCATTACCATTAAATTAAATTTCACCAATGGTTCCACAAATACTTCCTAGACATTATGTAATTGAATAATGCTATTGGGTACCATAATTGAATTAGTATTCTGAGAAGGTTTTCTATTGCATTATGAATGATAACATTTCAGGAAGACATGTTTATTTTACATTTACTATTTCTTCACTATAGTTGTGGTGTTGTGTTCTTATATTTGTAGATTTCTATCCTGATGGTGGGATTTGCAGTGTTGGCAGCTATAGAGAAGCTTCAACCATATGGGACAACTCTTTAAAAAACACTACATGGAGATTTCATACATGTGCAGTATCATACCATAGTTGTATTGAATGGTAAAATAACTATGGTAAAATACTGAGCATGTATAAAGCATATGTAGTGACAATTTAAACAGCTGTATGTTCATGTCAGATCCTGACAATAATAGTATATAATCATTCTGAAAGATAATGGAACATTTTAAAGTGAAATTTAACTGGACATTACGAAAACGACATGACGAACGTGTTGAAACACACTCACATACAGAATCAGAAAAATCATTCAAAAGTGCAGCCGCCAAATCACGACAAAAGAAGAAACTATCCGATCCAGAGCAATATAAAGAGAATCTGCAAGAAGATGCGAAGAGAAAGAGGGAGGCATATACAAAAAATCGGTAATGTTACGTGCAACGTTATCAGAAACAGATGGAGATGTTGAACGACAACAATGGGCAAGAAAAAAACGGACCCAACGTAAGAAGAAGAAACAAGTAGCAACAGCTCAGATGTCATCTGCCAAGAAAGGCACACACTTCAAAGACATGACATCAGAAGAAAAGAAGGAATATATGAGAATGAAGGAGACAGAGCAGGAGTAACATGAATAAGCAGAAGAAAGCCAGTACAAAACAGAGAGACCATGCAAAGAAGACCATCAAGGATGACTGAAACAGACAATAGAGCCAGTACAAAAGAGAAAGAGTCCACGCAAAGACAATCAACGATGACTGAACCAAACAACAGAGGTGCTGAGAATGTGTGCACAACTGAACTGAAATCACCAACAAGCAAGCAGAACCACATTGTACAGACAAACCAAAAATATTAAGAAGACCCTCACTAAGTCACCAAAACGCGTTGCAACAGGTGAAACAGGATGCGATGGTCAAGAGAGGCATTAAGAGAAAGCTTGATGATTAATTTCTTGTACCCCCATTGGAGAGAACAATACAGGAGCTCAAAACCGATATGAATGAGGAGAAAGGCCGTCAATACAATGTCATCGCATCTGCATCCTTGCGTGCTGCACACTACGGGATAAAGTCAAAATTGGCCTCAGCACTAGGCATTGGACATCACACACGCAACAAGTTAACAAAGAATGTACACAATGCAGTACTCTCCAGAAAAAAGATGTCATCTACAAAGGCACAGTTGAAAAGGTACAGGACCACTGGACATCAATCAGGGGCCCGTTTCACTAATCTTCGTAAGTGCAAATTCAAGATCGTCTGTAAATTTCAATGTATGGATTTACATTTATTGAGCATAGGCTGCATATGCAGCCTATGCTCAATAAATGTAAATCCAATAATTGTTTTCAAGAAAACATTGTTAATGTGATATTTACAGACTATCACAAGTTTGCACATTTTAGTCTTACGAAGTTTAGTGAAACGGCCCCCAGACCACTGGACATCTGAAGGAATCTCTCATGTTGTGCCCCTAAAGAAACTGGTGAAAAAGGGACAGCCTTTTCATGTGTTAGACTGCTCTTATATGCAGGCATATAATCGCTTCAAAATATCAAATGGAATGGAATATATAATGGAATATCAAACAAAATTGTCTTCTCCGGATTTCTCCTTAACTGTCAGGAGTTGAGACTCAGAGTCAATTAAGAACCGTGTATATACTATATTACATTTGAATTTCAAAGTTAATTAAAGTATGTATGGGAGAAATAAACACGTTTGTCAATACAAAATGTCACACCAATGGCACTTGTATGAACATGTATAAAATATTATTTGCCAGTTCCATACTGTTGTATACCTATTCTGGTTATTTTACCAAGATTCATTATAATAGTTTGGGTTAATAAATATCATACAAATGAAAATAATAAGTTAAATAATGTTCATATATGGAGTTCACCTCTTTTTCATTCAATAGGTGACTTCTATCAGAGTGTCAAAAATATGTCTTCTCCGGAAGAAAGTATGCGAAATATATATGGTTATTTATTTTAACAATTCTCAACAGAATCTCATAATTCTTTCACTATTATTTTCTTAATGGTATTTTAGTCTGCATTAGGATTTATTAAACCACTGGTATGCAAGTGTTCAATTAATGACAGTAACTGAAAGCAGAACAAATCATGTTTTCTCAAAATAACTCGTATTATGCTGATTTTTTTAATAAATCTTGCCTATTAAACAATTACTAACACTATGGGTGTATTGATTAAAATAAGTTCAGGAAATGTTGTGTTTCAGTAAACAGTATTCCATAATGATCTTGTCAATAAAATAAGTATTTCCTTGAAAAATTCCCGTCTTGTCAACTTCATGGTATGATTTTTTTTAGAAATCATAAATCCCACGCTGCAAAATTTTCACACCAGTCCTTCAGTATATATATATATAACCAGAAATTGATCAGTTTGGCTCAATATACAAAGTTTGAATTTTGGGTGTCCGTGAAACGCACTTGGTACCCCTGATTGTGAAACAGCCCATATGTTGACGTAACGTGATAAGTTAACACAATATGCAATTAAAGGGAGGTAATTCCAGATACCAGCTCATATTATAAATTTATTTATTTGGATGCTATGTATTGCTACACCAAACATCTCAGTCGAGCTTCGCAGTTGAAGCAGCCCAAGGTGATCTTCGATTTTAGCCAGCACACGAAAGCAACAACTGACCCATCCATTTTTAAATCACTTTTTCTTGAAGTTAAAGACAGATACAATACATACACTCCGCTTTTCACTGATGGTTCAAAGGACGGGGACCGGGTAGCTTGCTACTGCAGCTGTCCCCAAGGGAGATCTTCAATCCAGATAAATATTCGATATTTTCTGCGGAATTGAGGGCAATTTTACTTGCCCTTGATTTTGCGAAAATATCTTGGAGAAAGAAATTCATTTTCTGATTCATTATCTTCACTACAAGCTTTGTAGTCCCACCGTATGGTGCATATATGTGATACAATTGCGCACATCGTGCTACAAGCATGAAACTTGGCACAATGATACATCTTGATGTACTGAACATTTTAGGATGTAGAACCACCTGGAGAAAATCCAAAATGGACGCCATTTTCAACATGGCCGCCATTCAATACATGCATTAGAAATAATATTCTTAATGTGCGAGATAAAATCGCGTGGTTCGTGATTCCAGCACATAACTTTCTATATATATGCATTAAGAGATAGGAAACATTTTGGAATTGAATCCACCCTAAAAAAAACAACAAAATGGCCGCCGTTTGTAAAATGGCCGCTATTGTATAGCCAATTTTGAGCCACAGGGGCGGCGGAAGCCAACGATTATTGGGGGGGGGGGCGAAGTTTGGCGACCCGAAGGGCCCTATCGTGCTAGGGGGGTCCGGGGGCTTACACCCCCGGGAAAATTTTGAAATCTAAGTGGTATGAATGCCATTTCCTGCATTCTCAGCAAAGTTTGAAAAATATGTAAGACATTTTTGAAATCCAAGTGGTGTGAAACGCCATTTCCTGCATCCTCAAGAAAGTCTGGAAAATGTATTAGAATAATTATATCATTTTCACAGAATTATTGGGGGGGGGGGGTGGGGGGGGGGGGGGGGGGGGGGGCTCCCCCCCCCCCCAACAAAATTATTGGGGGGGGGGCCACGGCATACGTCCTGAGTTATAGAAACAATGTAATGTCAAAGTCACTGACAATGGCAGAGGTCGATCAAGCTACCAGTGTAGTTACTGTGACCACTGGAGAGGAATGAAATGGTAGATGTGATAAACATAGACCCCCAGCAAAATCCCGACATGTAGATTGGGAACAATGCATGTTGTGCCAGCAAACGACACACGAGGTTCTTGTTTGTCCTGCAGATACAACGCGAACAAATGTTGGAGCTGGCTATGAAACGTTAGCAAGTAATATCGAGCAGTTTAAAAGTATTCGATGTTTACCCATCGACATTGATGTGACCAGCTTATCACAACCGGATGGTCTACTGGCATCACTTACTCGACAGAGAGCCAAGTGGCACAAAACTTGTGCTAACAAATTCAGTAGTCTGAAGCTACAACGAGCGAAAAAGAGAAGATGCCCAGATGATGGATTTGCAGCTGGTGGTAGTATAGCAAAATTAACACGATCAAGTACTGGTGGAGCATCCGCTGAGAAAGAAACCTCGTGCTTTTTCTGTGGTGAAGGGTTAGAATCAGGCGGTCTTCGAAAAGCGTCCATGTTTCGTCTTCACAATCGGGTGAAGAAAGGTGCGCGTATCTTAGACGACAGTTTGCTGTTAGGTAAACTAAGCACAGGAGACATGATGGCGCAAGACGCTGTATATCATGTCACATGTCTCCTTTCACTATACAGGAGAGCAAACAACGCAAGTACTGGTGACCAAGAAAGCAATGATAACCGTCTTCACGGCATCGCTTTTGCCGAGCTGGTAGCATACATTGAAGATGCTAGAGCAGAAAGCGGTGACACACCACTTGTGTTGAAACTAGCGGATATGTCCAAGCTGTATACAATGCGATTAAAACAGTGATAACCTAATGTATCAATTAAGGTACAAACAACACGTCTCAAAAACAGACTTCTTGATCAGTTTCCAGACATGGAGGCTCATAAGCACGGTCGCAACGTTTTGCTCGCATTTAAGGACGGGATTGTATTGTCCTAAATGCATCACATGGCCAGGACATTTGATAATGACGCAGTCATTCTAGCGAAAGCAGCGTCAATTGTTCGCAGGAGATATGTTTAATATGAAATCCACATTCAATGGATCGTTCAATTGTAACAGTCAACTGGAATCAGTTCCATTGTCACTGTCAGCATTGGTTGGGATGATCATGGACGGGCCGAATATCAAAACCCGGTCTAGCAACGAATGCGCCTCACAAGCAACTCTTTCTACAGCACAATTGTTGTACTTTAACAGCACAATACGCCGACGCGAAGGTTCTTCTTCAAAATATCACAGCAAATCACGAGAACCACCTCTTCCTATATACACAGGTCTCCTTGTACACGCAGAAACAAGAAAACGTGGACTTGTAGACAAGCTATATGATCTAGGATTGTCCATTTCTTATGACAGAGTACTATCCATATCCACAGACATGGGAACTGCAGTATGCGATCAATTTCAGAAGGATAAGTTGTGTGCCCACCCAAACTTCGCAAAGGTATTTTCACTACAAGTGCAGTTGATAATATTAACCACAACCCATCATCAACTACAGCACAAGGGTCTTTCCATGGAACAGGGATATCACTATTTCAACATCCTACAATTGACTGCCCTGGAGAATGCAGAGACGTGGTCGTCCTTCGTCCGTCTGAGACAGCAACACAAATGACTATATCGGCATTGCCTGAGTCATACACAAGTGTGCCACCCGTTATCTTACGGGAAAAGGAACCGACAGTACCCGCCGCCAGTGGAGCGCTCAGAAGAAATGAGTATCCAGTCCTATCACAAAATATGACACATCAGTTTCAGAGGCTCGAGCATACAAAAGAAGTATGCCAAGCTGTAACACATGAAGAACAAGACATGGAAATGACATGGGCAGCTTACCATGCATCAAAACAAGCAACAGCTGACCTATTGGCAGATGTGCCGATAAACATTAGTGCGTTGCTTCCTCTCTTCCAGGAAGAGGCGAAATCGCCTGCAATGATACGGCATGCGATGAATGTTATACACAAAGCCGTACAGTTCCTAAATCCAGGCCAAACACCTGTCATTGCATGTGACCAGCCCCTCTATGCTGTCGCCAAATTAATACAATGGAATTGGCCAGACACACATGGAGAAGACAAGTTTGTGATAATGTTCGGAGGTCTTCACATCGAAATGGCAGCACTGAAGACATTAGGAGATTGGTTACACGACAGTGGATGGACGACAGCTATTTCAGACGCCAACATTGCGTCATCTGGCTCAGCCGAGTCATTTATCAAAGCTGCCCACGTGACACGGACCCGACACGCGCATCAAGTGACAGCCAGTAGTCTGTACATATTGATGCACAGCGCATTCTCACAGTATTTGAATAGTGTGGAAGATGGTGAAGATGCGTTGTCATTCGATGAGTGGCGCGGGCAGTCAGTGGCTCAAATAGTCCCCAGTTTCATGTATTGGTCGATTACACTGGACTTTGAGTTGACAGTGTTGCATTCGTTCAATCTATTCGCCAGGCAAATAAACTTTGACTTGTACAAAGAATCGTTAGCCAAACTCATACCCTGGTTCTTTGCTCTGAATCACACACACTACTCTCGTTGGCTACCCGTACACCTTCGCGATATGCTCGCACTTTCTCACACTCGCCCAAATGTCGCAGCAGAGTTTGAAGCCTGACACTTTATAGTGCGTAAAACCCACAGCCTATTCTCGGCAATAGTCATTGACCATGCGCACGAGCAAAACAATAAATGTGTCAAGGGTGACGGAGGAGTTATAGGCCTGACAGAAAGTTCTGCAGAGCTTCTGCGGTGGATGGTAGCAGGTCCTGAAGTTGCCAGAGCTATTGGAGAGTTTGAAGCAACACTGATAGATAACACGCGCAAAGGCAGCAACACAGCTAATGTGCGTCATCACGAACAAGTGAAAAGTGTCCAGACGACCTTTCAAAAACAAGTACTTGCACTTTGTGGAGTCATTGAAAAAATGGGCAATCCATTCATGGATGGAAGTGAGGATCTATTAGTTTTAGACACGAGAGACATAGTCAGTAATGATGTAATAAGCACTGTCGAGAAGATCCAAGAGGCAGGGAAAGAACAGTTTGTACACTTTGTGCAACATGAAGCTTGAGCATCCACTTATCCGCCAAATTATTGAGCTACACCATCTTTTAATTTCGTCTGGCAAAGACATTATATTTTTTTGGCTCCCCAGTCATACTGGTATCAATGGCAATGACAGGGCAGATAGTGCTACGAAGGCCGCCCTGGAGCTACCGACTTCTAATTTTCCTATTTGCTATCATGATTTTAAATCGTCCATTAACTCGTTCATCTCTGATACAATGCAGACCCGGTGGGATCTGCTGCCAGATAACAAACGTCATGCTATGAAACTGACTCTGAGCGAATGGACTCCTGGCTACAGACAGACATGTACGCCGGGATTGCGTCGATTGCGCATTGGACATACACGTCTAACGCATTCGTATATGCTCAAGGGTCAGCCGCGTCCATGGTGTATTCCATGCCACGGCGCATTTACCGTGCATCACATACTACTGGACTGTATCAACTTCGCCGATATTCGGCACAAACACATCAATGTTACTTCACTTGCGCAGTTATTCCAGGTGGAGAACATTTAAGGTTTGCTTACCTTTCTCCATGAAACCAACTTGTATCGGTAAATCTAATTTTATCATTGTATACATGTTGCTCATTTATATTGTTCATCAGTTTTATTTTTAGCCAGGTTTTTTGAAAAAATATCCAGGCTATTGGATTGGCGAAAGCCGGGCGGGCGGGCGGACGGGTGGCGGGCGGCGTCTACAATCAATGTTAAGTTTTCGTGTTTGAGTCCATTTCTTTGTTACTGTACCACCTAGGACCACCAAACATTCACAGCTTCATAATCAAGGGGTGCCCACCACATATCACTATCCAACATGTTACTTTTTTTTTAACTTGACCCATTTTTTCCGCGCAATCGACTTAGCCATTTTCAATGTTAAGTTTTCGCGTTTTCAATGTTAAGTTTTCGTGTTTAAGTCCATTTCTTTGGTACTGTACCACCTAGGACCACCAAACTTTCAGAGCTTCATAATCAAGGGGTGCCCACCACATATCACTATCCAACATGTTACTTTTTTTTTTAACTTGACCCATTTTTTCCACGCAATCGACTTAGCCATTTTCAATGTTAAGTTTTCGCGTTTTCAAATGTTAAGTTTTCGCGTTTTCAATGTTAAGTTTTCGTGTTTAAGTCCATTTCTTTGGTACTGTACCACCTAGGACCACCAAACTTTCACAGCTTCATAATCAAGGGGTGCCCACCACATATCACTATCCAACATGTTACTTTTTTTTTTAACTTGACCCATTTTTTCTGCGCAGTCGACTTAGCCATTTTCAATGTTAACTTTTCGCGTTTACAATGTTAAGTTTTCGTGTTTAAGTCCATTTCTTTGGTACTGTACCACCTAGGACCAACAAACTTTCACAGCTTCATAACCAAGGGGTGCCTACCACATACAACTATCCAACATGTGACCATTTTTTTACCTTCACCTATTATTTCTACATAATTTGACTTATTAGCCATTTTCAACGTTAACTTTTTAACGTACGTCTGGTTAAATTTTTCGGTTAAAACTTTTTTGTTATACTATATCTCTGCAACTGCTTCACCCATTACCTTGATACTTCACATGGGTGTTTATCATCATTGTCGCACCCGCTTGCGGAAAGCGCGATATCGTCGGCATTTTGGCATACGTCCGTCCGTCCGTACGTCCGTGTGTCCGGTTAAAGTTTTTTCATTAAAGTTTTTCCATCTACTATATCTATTTTTTTAAGTGTCCATGCCTCGCCCCAAGGTGCGACATGCAGGCCACGGCCATCTAGTCTACAAAAAGTGGGTATAATTATGTTATCCAAGTGTCCATGCTTGGAAAAAACCTGGCCTTCGTGGCTTTGCCTCGTTTCTTGTTACCCTAATAATTTGATTACCTACCACATCTAACATACTATTTTACTATCATTTTCTTCTTCATTGCTTGGCCCTAAATGATACTCTTTTATTAAGCACCATACAATTCAATTCAGCGAGCTTCGCATGTCTTGCGACTTCCTTATCAAGTTTAAATGTGCGGACGCTCAGCACCTCTAGCAATTGTGAATGGAATGGAATGGTGCTTTAACGCCCATCAACACAAAAATAGTATAATTAGGCCAAGCAATTGTACATGAAGAATACAATAACAGTAAAATAAGTATGTTAGATGTGGTAGTCATCACGTTCCAGAGTAAAATATTAATATTATAAACAATATAACTGAAGAACGTTTATAGAATTGATAAAATTATAGAATGATGAAACATGTATATAATGAATAAAATTAAATTTTCCGAAAAAAGTTCGTTTTATAAGTATAAAGCGAATAGATTTGTGAAACCTAGCTTAGAGAATCTCTGCAATAAACGGGATTCATTTTACATTTTCATCGGTCATTTACCCCATTCTGTAACATTCTAGCGAGACACCTGCTGGGTAATTTTTTGTACAATAACACCCCTAATATCAGTGATTCTGGATTCTGTCTTACCGTGTTTTGGCCGACGTGGTCTGACGAATGGAATGGCAATGGAATGGAATGTGCTTAAAACCGGCCCATCAACACAAAATAGTAATCATTTTATGCCCAAGCAATGTAGATGAAGAATAATACAAATAATAGTAAAATAGTATGTTACATGTGGTACTCAATCAGATGATAAGGTTAAAAATATTAATATGAAAACCACTATAAATGAACAACGTGTATAGAATATAAAATTATAGTAATGAGTAACATGTATACAATGACAAATTAAATTTTCCGATACAAGTTAGTTTCATGTAGAAAGTGAAGCAAACCTTCAATGTTCTCCACCTGGAATAGCTCCGCAAGTGAAGTAACTTGAAATTGTTTTGCCCTCGAATATCGGCAAAATCATACAGTCCAGTAGGATGTGTTGCACGGTAAATGCGCTGTGGCATGGAATACACCATGGACGCGGCTCACCTTTGCGCAATCGACTAAGGACAACTTCATCCCGGCGTACATGTCTGTAGCCAGGAGTCCATTCGCCCAGAGTCGGTTTCACACATTGAAGTTTATTATCTGTGAGCAGATCCCACTGGATCTGCATTGTATCGGAGATGATGGATGATTTAAAATCATGATAGCAAACAGGAAAATGATAAGTTGGTAGATCGAGGGCTGCCTTGCAGCACTATCTGCCCTTGTCCATGCCTTGATTACCATGGACTGGTAGCCAACAAAAAAATAATGTCCTTGCCAAGACGAAGAAAATTTGGTGTAGCACCAATGATTTGTGAAAAGTGATTTTCAAGCTTCATGTTGTACAAAAAGCTTGTAGTAAGATAATGAACGGAAAATAAAATGAATTACTTTCTCCAAGATATTCGCGAAACAAGAGCAATTAAAATCGCCCTCAATTTCCGCAGAACATTCCCGCGCTGCAGACATATACTTCCCTGCGGTACCCCATTTTCCTGTCCATGGGGATCAGAAAGGTGTCCCGACTCGGACTTGAATTGTCCTTCTTTCAAAAAAAATTGGAAATAAAATCAGTGGATATGACCCTATCAGACCGCGGTCATAACCGTCTTCATAATCCCATACTTCCACGTCGTGTCATAAGCCTTTTCTAGGAATCCGAGATTGATACTCAGATATCAGTACCATTGGCTTCCAGAAACCAAGACAAGCCTGTCGTTCATCATTCTTTCCATGGTTTTTTACAGACGCAGCTAGTAAGTGCGGATGGGACGGTAACTTGATGGGTCGGTGTATCATTGCCCGTTTGGGAACAGTATGATTGTGCTTTCCGCCATGAAGGCGGAAAGACGCCTGTTCCAAATGGTAGAAATATTTCAAGGAGGTTGACTAAAGAGTGTTTTCAGGTAAATGTTAAGCAGTTGGTAGTGGATATCAAGTGCTTCTCTCGAGGGAAGCTTTTAATTCCCATCATAAGAGAAAGGACGTAGTAATGTTCTGAATTGTCCTGAATTAAAATTAAGTTTATTTTTTTCTTTGCTCAGATTTTCACTTCCAAGAACTCCTCATGAATAGTTATTACCTGAGATTTCTTGGAGAAGGATTATCTGCTAATGTGTTTGAAAATGTCTGTTTTGGAAATACTGTATGTCCTGCTTGTTGAGGGCGATTGATAGAAGTTGATTTACCTTTACCGTTCATCTTCCGAATCATGTCCCATGTTGTTTTCATTTTAGATCGCGGAATTCAACTTGGAGAACAAAAGATCTCCAAGTCTTTCTCTGCTAGCTTTGATAGTGCGTCGAGCTTTATCTCTAAAAATTATATGAGCATTTAAGTTTGCTGTGTTGCGTTTATTATTGATTTGACGAATAGACTGCTTCACGATCAGTCATTGCCTCTTTGCATTCTTCGTCCAAATCATTGTATATTGACACGATTTGGCCTTTTGCCGAGGTTTTGGTAATTGATCTTTTCTGCAATATCGTGTAAAAAGGGAAACGTATGTTTCCTAGTGGAATCGTCCGCATTCCTCCGAAAGCGAATCAAAATCTAGTTCAATCATGCACATCATTGCAAAAAGGTCCGCATATCGGCTTTATTTAAATTTCCACTCTGGACTCAGTGATGGTGGTCCATTACTCTGGAAGAAGACAGGAAGTGGTCCTCCCACATAGGTCGTTCACCAACTTTCCATCACGTAAAAGTCTAAATACAGAGATGGATGACACAGAGTTTTAAATCCAGAGAGGAATATGAACCGGTTGGGGATGTAAATAATGTTTGCTCGATTTATCGTTAAAACTGCTGAGATTGTGACGGTAAGAAAAGTTTACAATAAGTCCCGTTTTGTTTGTTGTGCTTTACAACCCCAAAAATCATGTTATTCCGTTAAAATCGCCAAGATAATGAAAGGCAAAAGGGAGCTGAGAGACAATATTATCTTATTCTGATTTTAACAGGACTGCAGATGGTGGAATGTAGATAGAACATAACGGAATAGTCTTGTGCATCGTAAGCACTAACGGCACAGCCCTGAAGATTAGTGTCAAGAATTCACGAGACTATGTGGGGTGCTCAAATTAACGAGGATTGGGACTCCACCAGATGCGCGTTCAGCGTTAATCTGAACACATTACTGTATAATGCATGTGATTTTTTAAAAGAAAAATGTATCGTCAACTTTCAAGAATGATTCCTGAAGACAAACAGCAAATGGGGTTGAGTTAATAAAAACTTGTTAATTCATCACGATTTGCTTTAATTCCTCGACAGTTCAATGGATAATTAGTATCCATGTTTTATGTAGGATGTTGGAAGTATTGGATTGCGGGGTGAACAGGCTTGGGATTTGGAATGTCAGAAACACTCTACAGTCTCCATCGAGGTCCAACGACTCGAACCTGTTATAAGTGGAATGGGGCGTCCTGACCCCTTCCTGCGATCCAGGGTCATCAAGACCCCTTTCCTGCGATCCAGGGTCATCAGACCATTTCTGGGCGTTTTGTAGGGATCCTCTTCCATGGCCAGTGGGCCTACCCCCCCCCCCCCCTAAGGGTAGTGGAAGAAGGCCGACCTTCATCCGGCCCTTGCCGTGATCGCAGAGACACGACCGGATCTGATTTTACAGTCTTTTTAGCCCGACCGTTAGGGCTTTTTGGAAGGTGTGGCTTTGAGGTCCCAGAAAAAATTGGGGGGGGGGGGGGGGGGGGGGGGGGGGGGGGGGGGGGGGGGGGGGGGGGGGGGGGGGGGGAGAATAAAAAAAAAAGGTAGGATATATATTAGGGGGGGGGGGGGGGGGGGGGGGGGGGGGGGGGGGGGGGGGGTGGGGGGGGGGGGGGGTTATATATATATTAATTTTTATTGTTAAAACATTCCGAAGTATGTTTTAGAGGTTGAGGCTTTTGCTCCGGCCTCGGGAAGATTGCGTCTGTTAGACGATGAGTTAGATGTGGAAGGCTTTGTTAGTGTGCGGAATATTGGGCCACGTTTATTGTGGGGTGTTCAGCTGGTTTCCAAGAAACGTCCCGTTTCAGTGAAATAACTTACCTGCTGGCTTGAGAAGACTGCAGCCGAAGCGTAAGAAAAGCCAGGGATAGGAGTTGTTGGCATTTCAACAATCTTCCTGGCTTCAGGAATGATTATGTTGCGTGTATGTTTCACGCGAACTATCTCCTTTTCGAAATCTTCCACTTCGGGCATCTTTCGAATATGCCGAATGGTTAACATTACAGTTGACACAATGTGGCCTCCAAACATTTTCATTACTGTCTTGGCAAGGCCCACAGTCGTGCACATGCAAGATCTCTATTACAACTGTCTTTGTGGGTGGCCGTACAGTTGGCAGTTGTAAACAGCGCAACGGGTTGGTATGTATGGGTCCAACTGTGAACGAGTAACCATCTGGTTTAGTTTAAGTTCTTATTGGTCTTCAATCAGTTGAAAGTTAGAATGAAGATATTAGTCGGGACTAATTTCCGTTCCACTTTTCCTATAATCCTTCGTGCATCACAGCAACTCCCTTGTGGCTCGATTGTCGATCTATCACTTCTTCTTGCTCACTTACATGGAGCAAACTCCGGTGATCGGACAACTCCCCTTGCAACCCTGTTACAAAGATTTATGCGGCTGGAATGCGACGGGTATCCAAGAACGTGGTACATAAGCAGTAGATTCTCTGACGGCTCTTCAGTCAACTTCCATATTTCTGTCAACTTCAATAAGAAGGTCACCAGAGGCAAACCGTTTCAAGTTCTTTGGGCTCCCCTGCCCACACTATTACATAATCTTTGATACAAACAAAGACAAGACAATTTTTCAAGAGTCTTGTCTGTGTCCAAGTTTGCTTGACCACAAGAATCGAGGTCCCCCCCCCAACCACCCCCAAGTGGCTACATGCTGTAGTTTTCGTTTGATGTTGGCTGTAGTGGTCGTTGAGGGAAATTCAATTGAGTACAGAAATTAAATTCTGCAGGTCGGTCCGTTTTTTTAGATGGGCCAGCCTGAACAAGGTTGGCTAGACACTTTGTGAAGTCCGAAGCCTTCCAATTCAATTGGGTTTGTGGATAATGTGAGAAGTTGTTTTCTTTGTTTTTTTTGGCGATGCATATCAGGAGGCCGGTATATTTCATCACTATGTTCCCCACCCTCCATGGAGCCCTACAAGGGAATGTGCTAATGGTTGGGTCTCGCACCTAACACCGAGGATACATAGGTGATATACTCGATTCAAGACAAATACGCTAAACCGTGCCCTACTAAGCCGTGGACTGATGACAAAATGTAAAAGGTAACAAGATAATGTACTCACGTATATATGAAATAATCACAAAACAAAAATAAACAAGAGGGCCATGATGGCCCTAATTCGCTCACCTGACTCCATGAACACCAGAGGAGAATGCGACAATTGAGTTCATGTGTTTTTTAAAAAAATTGTGCTATTTTTAGATGGCGGTCATCTTGGATTAAGCGATGACTGTCATTTTACCAAATCTAAAAATGCTTCACCCAAAGATCTTAACTTCCTATGAAGTTTGGCCAGCATCGGCCATGTGGTTCCTGAAAAAAGACTCAAATCTTGAATAAATGGACCTTTTGGTCGCCTCATCGATAGTCCTTCATTTTGATATATGGCATGAGCATATTTCGGCTAAAAAAAAAAAAGGGACCCCAATTTGACCCCATGGGCCACAGGCCATTTTTTGATCCCTGGTTCAACATTTTTCCACAACTTTGAAAGAGCTTAGTAAATCGATTCATTCCTACCAAGTTTAGTCAAATCCCGGCCAGCGGTTCATGAGAAAAGATTTTTTTTTAAGAATTTATCTATTTTTAGACTGCGGCATCTTGGATTAGCGATGACCTCCATTTTAACAAATCTGAAAAAGGCGTCACACATGGACCATAACTTTTAAGTTTGGCTACCCAAGGTCCAAGCGGGTCATGTGAAAGAAGAATTGAAATCTCTAATAAAAAAACAACCTTTTGACATTCGGCGCCATCTCGACGACATAACAATCCATTCGACTAAAAATGTACAGAGGTGATCGCCTCATTTGATACCTTTCCGATTTGATATATTACATGACCATAATTGGTCAAAAATAAAATTTGCCCCCACGACGGGCCAACCGCCCATCTTTAACCCCGGGTCACCATTTTAACAACTTTCAAAGAACATTGTACATCGATCATTCATACCAAGTTTCGTTGAAATCCGGCTAGCGGTTCATGAGAAGCAGATTTTTTTGAGAATTTATGCTATTTTAGACGGTCGGCCATCTTGTATTAGCGATGACCTTCCAATTTAACAAATCTGATAAAGGCTTCCACTCCATGGACCAAAACTTTTTAAGTTTTGCTAGCCATGGGCCAAGCGTTTCATGAGAAGAAGAATTTTTAAATCTCTAATAAAAGAACGACTCATTTGACATTTCGGCGGCCATCTTGATGACATAACAATCCGATTTCGACAAAAAAACGTACCAAGTGATCGCCTCATTGATACCTTTCGATTTTGATATATAACATTACCAATATTCGGTCAAAAATAAAATTTAACCCCATTTGGACCCCACGGGCCACGCCCATTTTTGACCCCGGGGTCTACCATTTTAACAACTTTGAAAGAGCAATGTACATCGATCATCCTACCCAAGTTTCGTCGAAAAAAAGAAAAAAAAAGATCCCCGCTTAGCGTTCATAGAGAAGAAATTTTTTAAGAAATTAGGCTAGTTTTTTAGAACGGCGGGCCATCTTGGATTAGCGACGAGACCTCCATTTAAAACAAATCTGAAAAGTCTTCACCCAGGGACCATAACTTTTAAGTTTGGTCTACCTAGGGACCAAGCGTTCATGGAGAAGAAGAATTTTGAAATCTCTAATAAAAGAACGATCTTTGCCTTTCGGCGGGCATCTTAGGATGACATAATCACTCCGATTTCGACAACAATTCACCAGAGTATCGCCTCATTGAGACACCTTCAATTTGTTAAAAGACATGACCCATATTCGGTCAAAAATAAAATTTGACCCCCCCCCAATTGGAGCCAACGGACCACGCCCATTTATGACCCGGGGTCACCAATTTAACAACTTTTGAAAGAGCAATGTACCGCGAGTCAATTCCTACCAAGTTTTGTCGAAATCCGTTAGAGCGGTTTCTTGAGAAGAGATTTTTGAAGAATATGTGCTATTTTTAGAACTGCGGCCATCTGTGGATTATGGTGATGACGTCATTTAAACAATTTTGTATCCCCTACCCTAAGGACCATGACCATGAAGTATGGTGACTATAGGCCAATGGTTTACCGATGGAAAGACCTTTTGAAAATTGTTTTCGACTACGAACGGACACTCGACGGACGACGGGACACATTGCGGTTAAAATAGCTCACATGAGCTTCGCTCAGTGGAGCTAAAAGAAATATATATATGCCTGCCTCCAGTCACCCTCCCTGCACGGTGCCACAGAAGCGATTAATCCCATTGGGCGTGCTCACCCAAGGACCTCTCCCGTTTGCCTTTAATTCATGGCCGAAGTGGTGTATTTGTAGTAATGCGTGACATTTTGCCAGAAATTCTGCCAGCCACGCAAGATCACTCACCCACCAGGATCCCTTCCTCCAAAACTTTTCCGGGTCGCTAGGCCACTGCATAGAGTTCCTACGATTCACCAAGGGTGTTTAGTAATATGATGCATGCACAATAGCTAGTGCATGCACATAACCCATTTATCCCTTAGGAAATCCACCCCATGATAGTTCTCTGGTAATTGCCAACCGCATTCCATAGGAAATTGCGATGGCAATTCCAAGATTAAGTAAGCCCGCAGACCCGCGTCAAGGTCCCAGGGGTGACCTCGGGCCACAGCAATTGAAGACGAAGAACGTCCTGTTTAGCTATAGTAGCTTCAATTCATTTCACGGGCAGTCAGCTTTCCCTGTTGCATAGCAACGAACGATCACTTGGTGCTATCATTATTTGTTACATCACCTTGAAAGTTCTTCTGCTGCGTCTCATGATTTAAACTGCATATTCGTTGCCAACACCACAGTGTAGATAATCAAAATGAAATACGTTTCAGCTGGTGATGAAATTCAGTCCGCGAATGGCAAATTCAGTGCTATGTTAAACCAACGCACTGCACTGAGAATTATAGGAGAGATTTCACGTTTTTTCCAAGATATTGTTTATGCTCAGGGGAGCGTTAGGAGTGTGTGATTGTTCTTGTAATGACTGGGTTAAAGTAAATGGCCCACCTCAGTAGCACAAAATGTTCTTTATAGGAATTAATAAGTGTATAATTGTGTTCCCTATTCCACTCAGTTCTAAAAATTACGAGTGCCCGCTAAACAGTTATAACTTAGTATTATTAGTTTTACTCATAGTGAAAGCGCTGCTGCATCCAGCTATTTTCATAATGCAAATGATGCAAAGATATTTATTATATATATACTACAAAAAATTTTCACGTATCATAAAAATATGACCATTGCACGATCAAAAACTAAATTACCAGAGAATAAAATAATATATCCCGTTAACAGTTTTTAAGGAAAAACGGTTTATCGTCCCTGAATCAATGGTGGAAATTTACGTCTAAAATGAAACGTATGATAATGCCAATCAATACGTGGGGGTATGGGAATGAATGTTCCATTTTGCCTGATATAAAGAACATGTTTGCCTACTGAGTGGGCGTGTGCCTTTAAAAGACAACAGTTGGCAGTTCAAACAGTTATACAATCCACTGTAATTTAATCAAGTTAAGTGGTTTGCCCTTGAGGAACAGCTGGGAGCTCAACTAACAATAATTCCAGCTGCACTTACTATTCAAATGGTTTGGTTAAACAATTGACGGTTTCCGAGGAAGTGTCAGAGATAGAGTGACAGCGTGACTGGTCTTTGGGAGTTTTTGAACTGACGAAGCTCCAGAGCAGAACAAGAGATGTAGGAGAACAGCATAGCTCGACTACGAGGGTTGTCGATGTACACATATCTTGACAAACAAGGTGACCGTGGCCTGCATAAAAACCTTAACCAAGGGAAATTAAGTAAGTAATTCAAGGTTTACACGTAGGCAATGTCAGATAAATGTCAGGGGTTTTATTCATGTACCTCAATATGATATGAAGTTTTCCAGTATGGTTGCTGTAGGCCCAGAGTATTCCATATACAGGGCTTGACTAAAAACCTAGCCCAAGGGAAATAACTAAGTAATCCAACGATAAAAGTAGGTCAAGGTCAAATATAGGTCAGTAATTATTGATGTACATCACTAGGAGATTAATGGAATGGAATGGTGCATTAACGCACGCCCCATCAACACAAAAGAGTACATTAGGGCCAGCAATGTAGAAGACGAATATAAAGATAGTAAAATATAATTTTACATGTAGTAATCCATCAGATGATAAGGAAAAAATATTAATATGATAAAATAATATAACATGAACAACGTGTATAGAATTATAAAAGTATAATAATGAGAAAACATGTAATACAATGATAAAATTAAATTTTCCGATACAAGTTAGTTTCATGTAGAAAGTGAAGCAAACCTTCAATGTTCTCCACCTGGCATAGCTCCCCGCATGTGAAGTAACATGAAAAGTTTTGCCCCTCGAATATCGGGCAAAATCATCCGAATCGTCAGTAGATGTGTTGCACGTACAATGCGTAGGCCTGTGGCCATGAAAACACCAAGGACGCGTCTCGCCCTTTGGAGCATAAAAACGAATGGCGTTATTCTGTATGTCCAATGCGCAATCGACTAAGACAACTTCATCCGGCGTACATGTCTGTAGCCAGGAGTCCATATGTCTTCGCTCGTAGTCGTTTCGACACAGCATGAAGTTTTATTATCTTGAGCATATCCCACTTGGATCTGCATTGTATCGGAGATGAAGATTGATGGTTGATTTAAAATCATGATAGCAAACAGAAAATGGAGAATTTGGAGATCCAGGGCGGCCTTGGCAGCACTATCTGCCCTGTCCATTGCCTCATGATAACAGTAAATGACTGGGTAGCCAAACCAAAATAATGTCCTTTGCCAGACGAAAGTAAAATATGGTGTAGCTTCCATGATTTCGGCGATAATGTGGATGTTTACAAGCTTCATGTTGTACAAACTGTAGTGAAGATAATGAATCGGACAATAAAATGAAATTGCTTTCTCCAAGATATTTTCGAGAAATCCAAGAGCAAGTAAAATCCCCTCAATTCCGCATAAAATATCGAAGATTTGGTCCTGGGAGTCAGGATGAAGATCTCCCTCGGGACAGCGCCGCAGAATGCTACCCGGTCCCCGATCTTTGAGCCATCAAGTAAAAATCCGAGTTACGTATTTATCTGTCCTTTAATCTCAAGAAAAAGTGATTTGAAAATGGATGGATCAGTTGTTAGCTTCGTGTGCTGACTAAGATCGAAGATCACCTGGGCTGCTCCAACTGCCTCGGTGGGAGTATCTGGAACAGCGTATTTGGCATGTGATCCAATCCTAGCCAGCATCGTGTATAATAGCTCCATTCTCTCTCTGCCCGACTGTGCTTGAAGCTTTGGTTTTCTTATCGAATACAGGATCTGTAGTTCGATGAAAGACCGTGTTATAAGCTGGATTAGATGGATTGGAATTATTTTAGTGGCGTATTGCAAAGATAATTTGTGCGTCGGTCGTGGAGAGAAGGATCATTTGCTTCGCATATAAACACTGTGCGTTAGACTACGAAATGCCCCCATGCAAGTCCGTAAGCCTTGGTGATAATTGGATCGAGCCGTCCCGAAGATCGTATTTACTGGCAGACCATATACAGTGCATTCCGTAGTTCCAGTTTGAGCGAACATGGTGGCGATGTAAAGGCGTGTAAAGCACCTTTCGGTCTGCACCCCAGTCATGATTTGGCAACCACTCACGCATTAAATTAGTGCCTTTTCAGGCATTTAGCTTTCAAGTATCGTAAAATGGGGTTTTAAAAGGAGTTAGGATAAAAGATAAGACCAAGAAATTCTGCTCACCCGAACAACTGGGATGGGAATTGTGTTTCCCATTTAAGTTCGGGATCAGGGTGAAGACGCGTCTTTTTGCAAAAATGCATGCAGTTAGTTTTAGATTGCGAAACTTAAAGCCGTTTCTGTGTCCCACATGTGTTAGTCTATGAGGCACAGTTGTATTGCGACAATAGTATGCATGTTTTCTTTGATTGTAACAATATTAAAAAATCATCGTCATATAATGAACAGTCACACACCTGGTGCAGGCAATTTTACAATATTAATTCAGTTTAATGCTAAAAAGGGTAACAGACAATATACTTCCCTGCTGTAAACAGCCCATGTTTTCCTGTTCATCGGGATCAGAAAGGGTTGTACCGACTCGGACTTGGATTTGTCCTGTCTTTCAAAAAATTAGAAATAAAACAGGAAGATGACCCTTCAAGAACCGATGTCATGAAGGGCCTTCATAATCCCATACTTCCACTCGTGTCATATGCCTTTTTCTAGGTCCAAAAATATGGCAACTATATGTTCATGTTAACAAAACCCTTCCTCGAATTAAGCTTCGAGTCTAATCATATTATCGGCAGTGCTTCTCGGCGACGGAATCCAGACTGATACTCAGATATCAGTCCATTGGATTCCAGAAACCAGACAGGCCTGTCGTTAAATCAATCGTTCCATGGTTTTTACAGACGCAGCTAGTAAGTGCTATGGGGACGGTAAAACTTATGGCTCGGTGTGATGCCTGCCCGTTTGGAACTATGTATAATTGTAATCTTCCCGCTGAAGGCGGAAATTACAGCCTTGTTTCCCAAATGGGTAATTAATATTTCAAGAGGTTGTCTAAGAGTGTTCATGTAAATGCTTAAGAAAGTTTGGTAGTGATATTCATCAGGGCCTGCTGATGTATCAAAGTGCTTTCTCGAGGGGAAGCTTTAATTCCCTCATAGAGAAATGGAGCGTTGTCATGTTCTGAAATTGTCTGAATTAAAATTAATTTAGTTTTCCTCTTGCTCATATCACCATCAAGAACTCCTCAGATAGTTATTACATGATGATTCTTGGAGAAGTATCTGCTAATGTGTTTGAAATTCTGGTTTAGGAAGATACTTTATGTCCTCTTTTTGAGGTGATTTGATAGAAGTTGATTTTCCTTTACCGTTTTATCTTACGCATCATGTCCCATGTGTTTTTCATTTTAGATCGCGAATATCAACTTGGAGACAAAAGATCTCCAGTCCTTCCTTGCTAGCTTAATTGTGCCACGACTTTCGCTCAAAAAATTCTATGAGCAATTAAATTATCTGGTGGTTGCGTTTTAATGATTTGACGAATAGACCTGCTTTACTAGCATCATTGCCTCCTTTGCATTCTTCGTAAACATTGTTTAAATTGACACTTTTGGGCTTAGCCGAGGTTTTTGGTATTGTCTTTCTGCAATAAGTCGTGTAAAAGGGAAACGTAGTGCGCTAGATGGAATCTTCCGCAACTCGAAAGCGATCAAAATCTAGTTCAATAATCATGCACATATACGAAATGTGCCCAATATCGGCTTTATGTAATTCCACCACTCTGGACTCTGTCAGTGGATTGGTGTTCCATTAACTCTGCAAGAAGACAGAAAGGTCACTCCCACATAGTCGTCACCACTTTTTCCACACGTAAAGTCTGAATACAGGAGAAGATGAAACACAGAGTTAAATCCAGAGAGGAAATAGAAACCGGTTGCGGATGTAAATATTGCACGATTTATCATTAAAAATGCTGAGGATGTGGATCGAAAGAAAATTTTCAATAAGTTCCCCCTTTTTGTTTGTGTCTTTACATACCCCAATGCATGTTATTCCATTAAAATCGCCAAGGAGAATGAAAGGCGAAGGGAGCTGAGAGACAAGATTAAATCTGTTCTGATTTTAAACAGACTGCAGATGGTGGAATGGTAGATGAACATAATGTAATAGTCTTGTGAATCGTAACACTAACTGCCACAGACTGAAGATTAGTGGCTAAGATTCACGAGACTACGATGTGGGGTCTCCAAATTAACAAGGATTGAGACTCCACCAGAAGCGCGTATCATCGTTAGACTGAACACGTACTGTATAGTGCATTTGATTTACACAAGATAATGTATCGTCAAACTTCAGGAATGTTTCCTGAAGACAAACAGCAAAATGGGGTTGTATTGAGTTAATCCAAATTGTTAATTCATCACGATTTGCTTAAATTCCTCGGACATTTCCATGGATAATGTATCCATGTTATATGTAGGTGGGAGTATGGGTTTGCGGTGGAACAGGTTTGGCCGTTGGAATTGTCACAGACTCCTCAGTCTCATGAGACCAACGACTCAAACCTTGTTCTACAGTGGAATGGGGCCGTCTGTCCCTTCTGCTATCCAGGTCATCAGACCCTTTTCGCGAATCCAGGGTCATCAACCCTTTTCCTGGGCGGTTTTTAGTAGGGATCCTCTCCATACCGTGGAGCCTACCCCTGAGTTGGTAGTGGAGATGCCGACCGTCCCACCCGGCCCTGTGCCGTGAACGCAGAGAGACACGGCCGTGAGTTTTTTTAAGGTCTTTTTAGGCCCGACCATTTAGGGCTTTTGAAGGCGGTGACCTTTGAAGGTTTGCCCATTCCAAGAAGGTTTTGATGTTGAGGCCTTTTGGCTCCGGCCTCGGGTAGAATTGTGTAGATGAGTTTAGGATGTGGAAGGCTTGTAGTGTGGGCCGTATTATAGGTCCACGTTATAGTGGGTTTTCACTGGTTTCCAAGAAATCTCCCCGTTTGGTTTGAAATACTTCTGCTGGGCTTGCGAGACGACTGCAGCCGAAGCAAAGAAAAGCCAGGGATAGAGTTGTAGTATTTCAACAATCCATCCTGGCTTCAGGGAATGATTATGTTGCGTGAAGTGTTTTCACCGAACTATCTTCCTTCTTCGGATCTTCCACTTCGTGCAGTCTTTCGAATATGCCGAATGGTTACCATTACAGTTGACAACAAAGTTCGGTCCGCTCCGACACATTGTTTCCATACTGTGCCTTTTTTTGGGCCCCATAAAAATGCCACAGCGTGCACGATGCAAGGATCTCTCTTACCTCTGTCTTTGTGGTGACCGTACAGTTGGCCGTTTGTAACAGCGCAACTGGTTTGGTATTATGGGTCAACTGTGACGAGTAACCAGCATGGTTAGTTTAATTCTTTTGGTAGTTCAGTCAGGTTGAAAGTTAGAATTGAAGTATTAGTCGGGACTAAGTTTGTCCGTTCACTTTTCTATTAATTCTTCGAGCATCAGCAACTCCTTGTGGCTCGAGTTGTCAGATCACTTCTGCTCACTTACAGAGTCAAACTCCGGTGATCGACAACTCCCTTGCAACTGTCAAAGAATTATGCGGCTGGATGTCGACAGGGGTATCCAAGAACTTGTTACACAAGCAGTTAGATTTCCTCTGCATGACTCTTTCTGTCAACTTCAATAAGAAGGGTCACCAGAGCGCAACCGATTTCAAGTTCTTGGCTCCCTCCACACTATCAGTATCTTTGGATAAAACACAGACAGACAATTTGTCAAGAGGCTTGTCAGTGTCAGTTGCATGACCACAAGGAATCGAGGCCAAGTGGCTACATGCGTAGTGTCGTTTGAATGTTGTATTGGTCGTTGAGGAAATGCAGAGGAGTACAGAAAATTGAAATTCTGCAGGTCGTTTCCCGTTTCTTAGAATGGGACCGCTGAACAAGGTTGGCTAGACGATGACTTGTGATGTCCGAAGCCTTCCAATCAATTGGGATTTTGTGGATACATTGTGAATGAGGTTTGGTTTTTGTTTTTTTTTGGCGATTCATATCAGTAAGGCCGGTATATTTCATCACTATGTTCCCCACCGCCTCCATGGAAGCCCTACAAGGGGGATGTGCTAATGGTGCGGGTCCTCCGCACCCACACCGAGGAAACATATTGATATACTTCGAGCAAGACAAATAACTCACTCGTGTAGCACTAACCTGACACCCTACTAAGCGCGGACTGTCGCACAATGTAAAAGGAAACAAGATAATGTACTCACTAGTATAAGAAAAAACAGAAACATAGCAAAATAAAAAAAATATATATGGCTCCCAGATAACGACTCCAGCCACCGGGTGCCACAGAACGCCATATTAATACCCATTGGGCGTGCTCACCCAAGGACCTCCCGTTTGCCTTGAAGTCAGGGCCCGATGTGGTGTAATGGTAGTAAATGCGTGACATCTTGGCCAAAATTCGGCCAGCCCCGCAATACACTTCACCCACCCAGATCCCTTCCTCCAAAAACGATCCGGGTCCAGCCACGGCAAACTCCAGCCAGTTTTCCCCTACACACACACGCCCAAAGGTAAGTGTACCTACCTTGTGCGGAATGCATAAGTTACCTAACGAGTCACCAAGGGGTGTTTTAGGTAATTATGTGCAGCAACCAATAGCTAGTGCTTGCATATAACCCAGTTAGTCCTTAGAAACCCACCCCTTTTAGTTTCTCTGGGAATTGCCACCGCAATCCCTTAGGAATTGCGATTGCAATTCCCACGATTAAGCCCGCAGACCGCGTCAAGGTTCAGGGGTGACCCTGCGGCACAGAATGAAGTTTCCAAGTATGGTTGCTTATCCCAGGAGTATTCACCAAATACAAGACTTGACTATAAACATTAACCAAGTTGAGTACAAACTTAAACCAAGGGGAAATAAGTAAGTAAGTCAAGTTTAAATATAGGTGAAGGTAAAATTATAAGTCAGGGTTTATATGATGTACAATCCCTATTGATAATAAGTTATGGGGTCTCAAGTATGTGTCTGAATGCACAATAGTAATTCCCATATACAAGCCTTGACTAAAAACCTTAACCAAGGTTGACTATAAACATAACCAAGGAATTCACTAAGTAAGTCAAGAGTAAATGTAGGTCACGGTCAAAATATAGATCCCGGGGGTTGTTGATGTACATCATTAGGAATTAAGTTGTCCAAGTATGTGGTGTAGGGCCAGTAGTATTCCTATACAAGCTTGACTAAAAACTTAACCAAGGGAATAAGTAATGTAATTCAAGAGGAAATGTAGTTTCAAGGTCAAATATAGATCAGGGGTTATTGATGTACCCTGATATAAAAGGTTGTCCAAGTATTGACTATGCCACAATAGTGTTCATGTACAAAGCTTTCATCTAAAAACCTTAAACCAAGGGTTGACTAAAAACCTGAACCAAGGGGAATTTAACTAAGTAATTTCAACAGGAAATTTAGGGACAAGGTCAAATAAATATCAGGGTTAATGATGTACATCACATAGGAATGAAGTTGTCATAAGGAGGGTGGTAGGCCAGTAGTATTCCATATACAAGCTTGACTAAAAACCTTAAGCAAGGTTGACAAAAACCTTAACCAAGGGGAATTAACTAAGTAATTCAATAGGAAATGTAGGTCAAGTCAAATATAGATCAGGGGTTATTGATGTACATCACTAGAGATTAAGTTGGTCAAGTATGGTGTACGGCTAGTAGTATTCCATAACAATGCTTGACTAAAAACTTAACCAAGCGTGACTGGTGGACCCGGACGCCGACCAAGGCTAACAACATAACCCTCTAACTATCTGCGAATAGCTAACTTTCTTCGAATAGTCGAGCTAAAAACGATAGTCATTTATAGTACCCTGCAATATCAACCACAATATGGGGGTGGATCTCGTCCGTAAATCGGGGCAGGGTTAACTCGCCGAAAATTTGGGTGATTCACCCCATATTCTGTGACAGATATGACTGTCAATACACTGACCACTTGCCTTAGGTTTACTGTCAATACCTCAGATAAAGTAGAGTAAACAGGTGTAATTCAATGAAATGTTTGCACCCACGAAAACACATGTCCACTACTGTCGCACTGGTATTTCTGTCTTTAATGCATAAGACAATGTTATATATTTGCCCGGGGCCATTAACAATACCCCCTTGTCAAAATGGCACAGCTACTCTCCTCCGACTGCCAATACTATAATTAATGAAAATGGTTTAAACCTATGAACACAATTAAGGTAATTATGTATAAACGTTAAACGGCAAACCGTTCAATTCTACAGTGCCGAGTAAGGCTGGTCATCAGGCTTCGCTTTCTTGGATTTCCCATCTTTATCGGGAACTGGCCTCTTAACGGTCTCTCGTGGCGTGGCCATTGTCTCTGCATCCAGACTCCCATTACTTGCACGAGCTGTCTCTAGCCCTTGTGTTTCCTGGTGCAGAGTTTCCTGTTCGTTGGAGCCACCTAACAAATCTCCCAGGAATATGTCATTCTCATCGCGAAGCGGAGTTCTGTCGGCCGTTGCCTTCCTGAACATTGCCAGCGAAGATGTGGCACGTCCGGTACAGCCTTTTTTTTCTGTGTCGGCAGGCATTGTCAGGGGTTGACATATGGCTGAAGACGTCACAGGCATGGATACGTTTCCTGGAGTCGGGCTCACAGTCACTGGTCCCATGCTCGACATGGAGGTATATGTGTGTAGCTCACTGCTCAATATGACGCCGAATAATGAGGCGAGTGGCAGACCCAGGTGAACCGCTGTACACATTGATGCCGATAGATGATTCTGTCTTTGTAATGAAGTGGCAAACCCGGCTGGATGTGACACAGAGCGGGTCACCGTCGATGACGCCGGCAGGATGGCGTAATCCAGTGCGTCAAAGGTCTGCAGATTTCCATCCCAGACGGTGTTCGCCGTAGCGCTTGTCCTTGGTCCTCTACATGTGGGTGTACCCATGTTTCTGTTACTTGTAAAATGTCGGCCGGTCCACCCCTCATGGTAGATGTTGGTGTGTCCTCCGAGAGTCACAAGCGCTGTCATCCAGTGCATCTTCATGTGAGGTCGACCTCTGTGCGAACTCCCTGGCTGAATCCTCGGCGTTCTGGGCTATCATATTTGCTGACATCGTCAGATACCCGCTGTTGTCAACCACGCCCTGTTCCTTCGCCAGACGGACATGCCTCGCGTAGTTCGTCACGTGGGTCATCAATGAATGAATGAATGAATGGAGTGGTGCTTAACGGCCCATCAACAAAAAAGAGTATAATTTAGAGCCAAGCAATGTAGATGAAGAATACAAATAATAGTAAAATAGTAAGTTAGATGTGGTAGGCAATCAGATGATCAGGTGAAAATATTAATATGATGAACAATAAATGAGCAATATGTATACAATGAAAAGTTGGTGTGGTATTTGTCGATTCACGCGTATAAGATCGCTCCTGGGTAGAGAGACAGTTAAGTCTGGTCCAGCCCGTTGCGCCCTTGTTTGTCCTTTTGGAGACTGCGCGATGAAGTACCAAGAAGGAACAGATACAATTTCCGGTTTAACCTATGCCGACGTGCTGAATATTTGATGATAAGGGTAAAAATAGTAATATGAAGAACAATATAAATGAACAACGTGTATATAATTATAAAATTATAGAATGAGAAACATGTATACAATGATAAAAATCAGATCTTCCAATACAAGTTGGTTTCATGAAGAAAGTTAAGTAAACCTTCAATGTTCTCCACCTGGAATAGCTCCGCAAGTGAAGTAACATTGAATGGAATGGAATGGTGCTTAACGGCCTATCAACACAAAAGAGTATCATTTAGGGCCAAGCAATGTAGATGAAGAATAAAAATAATAATGTTCTCCACCTGGAATAGCTCCGCAAGTGAATAACATTGAAGTGTTTGCCTCGAATATCGGCAAAATTGATACAGTCCAGTAGGATGTGTTGCACGGTAAATGCGCTGTGGCATGGAATATAGTGCAGATGCCAAACAGCAATTTGAGCCTTAACCTAATATTACCGTCCACACGAAATGTTTTGATGGTTTTGATAACATGGATGTCTACTAATTGCAAAACCGCAGGGTGACACCTTGGCACCCTTGAGGAAATTGAGAAATCCAAGATGGCCGCGATATATATGAAAAATCATAATCAATGTCGTATTTTGTTTGTTATAGATCAATCCATTTGGTGTATATTATTCATTTTTTCAAGTGGAATGATACCTTGAAAGTATTGGGCACTTAATTACTTAAAAGTCATTTCCATAATTGAAATTCAAGATGGCCGCCACATATATAAACAAGAGGGCCATGATGGCCCCAAGAGGGCCATGATGGCCCCAAGAGGGCCATGATGGCCCTAATTCGCTCACCTGACTCCATGAACACCAGAGGAGAATGTGACATTTAGTTCATGTGTTTAAAAGAAAGTGTGCTATTTTTAGATGGCGGTCATCTTGGATTAAGCGATGACTCTCATTTTACAAAATCAGAAAATGCTTCACCCAAGGATCTTAAACTTACTATGAAGTTTGGCCAGCATCGGCCATGTGGTTCATGAGAAAAAGATGTTCAAAATCTCGAATAAATGGACCTTTTGGAGGCCATCGTGGATGACATAATCATCCGATTCCGACAAATATTGCACCAAATTTTGACCCCGGCGTCACCATTTTAACAACTTTGAAAGAGCATTGTACATCGATCATTCCTACCAAGTTTCATCGAAATCCGGCTGGCGGTTCATGAGAAGATTTTTGAAGAATTTGTGCTATTTTTAGACGGCGGCCATCTTGGATTAGCGATGACCTCCATTTTAACAAATCTGAAAAGGCTTCACCCATGGACCATAACTGTGAAGCTTGGCCACCATAGGCCAAGTGCTTCGTGTGAAGAAGAATTTTGAAATCTCTAATAAAAGAACGACCTTTTGACCTTTCGGTGGCCATCTTGGATGACATGACAATGCCATTTCGACAAAAAAATGCACCAGAGTGATCACCTCGTTGATACCTTCGATTTGATATATGATATGCCCATATTCAGTAAAAAATAAAATTTGACCCCACGGGCCACACCCATTTTTGACCCCGGGGTCACCATTTTAACAACTTTTAAAGAGCATTGTACATTGATCATTCCTACCAAGTTTTGTCGAAATCCGGTTGGCGGTTCTTGAGAAGAAGATTTTTGAAGAATTTGTGCTATTTTTAGACGACGGCCATCTTGGATTACGTAATGACGTAATTTTAACAATTTTGTAATCCCCCTACCTAAGGACCATGACCATGAAGTTTGGTGACTATAGGCCCAATGGTTACCGAGGAGAAGACGTTTGCAAATGTTCACGGACGACGGACGACGACGGACGACGACGGACACATTGCGGTAACAATAGCTCACATGAGCTTCGCTCAGGTGATCTAACAATTATAATCGATGTCATATTGTGTTTGCTATTCGGATTAGACCAATCAAGTTCGTATATATTATTCGTTAAATGACACACTGATAGCATTAACCACTTTACTATTTTGTCCAAAATGAAAATTCAAGATGGCCGCCAAAATATATGGAATATTAATGAAAATCATGAATATAGTATATACGTATGTCTGTGGCGGGACAGCATCAAGAGCGTATACAGTATCGGACCTATTATATATTCACGTGTCAATATTTAGTACAGCATATATCAATAGTTATGTAGTACGTTTTTACCTAAGTTATCATTGCAAGATACCAAGCGCCCACCAATTGCTATTTACAACACACTCGGAATATAAAATATATGAGCCAGCTGTATACATATACCTGTGGCGGAGACAACCTCCACAGCAGTAGGTTTATACACATTAGCGAAAATATGTTATACTCGTCAGTGTATACTTATTATCACGACAATAATGATTCTCATGTAATGTGGTTGCTCGTATACATCACGAGTGATGGGCGTTGTTAAAGGAATGGCTTCATTCATCGGCGAAATATGGTTCTTCGGTCTCGTTGCATGTATCGTTGTCACAAAAATCTGCGGCATCTTTCGTCCATCGGTTTTGACAATGGCCTGTGCTACTACAGCTGCAGAAGATGGTACACGTTAACCGAGCTGTGTAACATCCACATCTGGCGGTCGCACATGCTGCTGGTAGTTTATCTAAAGGCAGAGTCACTGCTAAAGCGTTTTTGAATGGTTGTCTTTGAACCAACCCCACTCTATGGCGATAAGGTTTGGGGGATCTGGCTCCATGGCAGCCTTCCAAATTGCAGTTTGTAGATGTGCTCGTTTGACGTTTTCTGCAAATGCTTCCGATGTTGGCGGCAGTGATCGGAAATCTGGAGTCTTGCGGATATTTCTCCTCGCTGTTTTTTCTGACCATATTTCGAAACGAATGTCAGATATGCTGCCTTTGATCTTGGATCCATAACAAGATGCATATGAATGTTGTGGCCTCTGAAATAACATATTGTATATTCGCATGAGGATTGCCAAGGTTCACCAATGTACATCATTTCAAGAGAACCTTAACAACTCGAGCCTTTCCAATCCCACACATTTGTGCTACCGTGTCGCAGCCAGATAGTGCATGGGCTGCCAAGAGATGTTATACTACTGCAGTGTGCTTGCTTGTTGTTGTGCCAATGTCAACAACAGTTCTCTGTGAGCTGGTGCCTTCCACGAGAAGCGTGCATGTCAACTTATACTGCTGGTAGTAGTGTAGTAATAGAACGAACACATCTGTGTCATCACATACTACAGCTATACAGGACGCATATTAGGTAGCAGCGCTTACCATTTGCTGAGCAATACTTGTATCTGACTCTGCATGACTTGTCGTCATGTCAGTTCGGGTTATCACGACTAATTATGAATCTCTGTTGGTGCGTTGCTAGAACCTGTGACTATCAGTCGGTGTTCGAAACATTCATCGGTTGGTACAAGGTTTTTCGCATTTTCCTGGATCTGCTGGCATAGGATATCAATAAGGTAAACCTTATTCTCTGTTGTGATGGCAGAGGTATTGCTAATCTAAGTTTGTGTCCAGTATATGCCTTCCTAGATTAACGAGACCTTCGTGTGTAATCCTTGATGCTGTACTCATGGTAGCGATCAAAAACAAGGAAAACGTCAGCTTTCTGAAGTTTCCTATGAACATATGTACAGTATTGGTCAACAAAGTCCTGCACGGTTCCAGTGGCTGGCCAGTGGATACACCAAAGAATCGCGCATCCATCAACAAATGATGACATCCGGTTTCATCATTGTTCGCGTTGAGTGCTCGACTTGGAGCTTCGTTTTTAATGTCGATTTTGTTTTCATGATTCTCATATCACCACTGTCTTCGAACATTGATGTTGGGATTGGTGATAATTCATGCTGGAACACGCTCTTCAGGTCAATGTCACGAGTAGTAATGATGCCCATTAACCTTCAATATATCAGTTGTGTATCAAATACTTCACAAGATCCACATTTGATTGCTTTCTTCATGACACTCATAGATGCAACCTTGTTTGTCAGTGCTCCGTGAAAACCGTTCGGCCAACTCGCTTCGTAAAAAGGATATCACATCGGTAACCAGCGTAGCCCCAGATATGCCTGCCTATCCGCAGTATGATCAGGGTCCATGTTGTTCGTCATTCAGCCACAGAAGTTCCATATATCACATACCTTATACTGTTTAAATAATGTGTGAGTGTGTACATATTAATATATGCTTTATAAACAGCAAATAGCCACGGCCGATGCAGGGTGTTGAGGGGATATATTATAGGGCGCAAAGTCCAAAATGAAGCGAAAAAATCACTGCGTTGTTTCGGAGTGATTGGTAAATTGTAAGTACGCTATTGACAACTTTCCATGACTGAAAAGTAAATTAGATTAATTTATATAACGAAATGTTCTTTTCCAAGCATACTTTTATGCCACCGGGTTTCGAAGAAACGGGTGGCATATAGTGTTTGGACCGTCTGTCCGTCCGTCCGTCCGGGCACACATTAGGGTACTTATGGGGTAGGGGGCGTGGTCTAAGACAATGGGTTAGGGTTTAAAAGAACACAATGGAACTTAATCCGTACCCCTTAAGCCTATTGTGTCTTACGGGATATTTCCTTTGATCTTTTATATAGCAAGTACCCCTAAGGTCCGAAATGTAAGTTCGTCCGTCCGTCACACTTTTCGGTTAACCACAGTTTCTCAAATATGCTGCAGGTGGCATCCGCGTTCGACAGACGCATTTCTTGTTATTACCAGTTTTAATGATTTTTTATGGCATTTTTTTCTCTAAATTTGGTCAAAATCACAGGACTATACATCTAGATCGGGTATATTACAATACAAAATCCGTCATTATGTGTGATTAAAATTAATAGTAGTAATAAATGTGGTGGTGTATTTAAAACAAATTCATACACTGTTGTCATTGTAAAAAGGGGGTGGACGATTTTCTATATACCTCACTACCGACCCTGTAAGTTACACCAGTGTGTCTAGAAAAATAGGTTTATGAATATTTCTTGACTTTCGGAGGCTTGACTAGGTGTATTTTTTTAGAGTATTTCATAATTCTACGAAACTGAATGTTAGCTCCAGTTGATTTTGACATCTTGGAAAATGTCGCCTGCTATGCTGTCTCGCCGGTATGGTTTCGCATCAGAATTTAAGGTATTTTTCGGGCATTTGTAGCGAAAATTTGAGCTGGTTATGACCCCGCTTTGAAATCATTTTCAGAAAATGGTGTGGTGTCACAAGTGATAGAACAAGACATAACAAAGTATCTGTGCCTCATATTTTCATGAAAACAATTCCGATAAATTCAGTCGTGTTGAAATTTTGGCCAAAAATAGGTGGGTGGGGTAACTTTGTAAAAAATTAATTGAACACATCTGATGTGGTTACTGAATTTTTATTGTGGCGCGCGATTTGTACTTCATTTGCGAGTATTTTTCAATACTTGTCGCAAGAGCCTCCTTAACTGATTGTGAGAGGCGGTGATTTTTATAAGTCACCCGCCGCCCTCAGAAAAGCAGTAAATTTTGGCTATTTTCAACCGTCCCGTGATGCCAAAACACTTGCACCCGATTATGACCGAAACACGTTTCGGCAACATTCATGGCGGCCATCTTTAATTTCTCAATTTCCTCAAGGGTGACAAGGTGGCACCCTTCGGATTCTGAATGACAATATGTTGAACATTAGGAAACTGTTAAAAAAACATCGTGTGGACGCTAATTTTGGGTCTAGCGAACTTCCTCCAGACTAATACACCATAGACGCGGCTCACCTTTGAGCATATACGAATGCGTTAGTCGTGTATGTCCAATGCGCAATCGACTAAGGACAACTTTATCCCGGCGTACATGTCTGTAGCCAGGAGTCCATTCGCCCAGAGTCGGTTTCACAGCATGAAGTTTATTATCTGTGAGCAGATCCCACCGGGTCTGCATTGTATCGGAGATGAATGAGTTGATGGGTGATTTAAAATAATGATAGCAAACAGGACAATTAGAAGTCGGTAGCTCCAGGGTGGCCTTGGCAGCACTATTATCTGCCCTGTCATTGCCCTTGATACCAGTATGACTGGGGAGCCAACAAAACAATAATGTCCTTGCCAGACGAAAGTAAAATATGGTGTAGCTCCACGATTTGGCGGATAAGTGGAAGTTCAAGCTTCATGTTGTAGTGAAGATAATGAATCGGAAACTAAAAGTAATTGCTTTCTCGCAAGATATTTTCGCAATATCAAGAGCAAGTAAAATTGCCCTCACTTCCGCAGAAAATATCGAAGATTTGTCTGGGAGTCTGGATTGAAGATCTCTCTCGGGGACAGCGGCAGCAGCTGCTACCCGGTCCCCGTCCTTTCAGCCATCAGTGAAAAGCGGAGTGTATGTATTGTATCTGTCTTTAACTTCAATAAAATGTTATTTAAAAATGGATGGATCAGTTGTTGCTTTCGTGTGCTGACTAAGATAGAAGATCACATTGCTTTGTTGAGGTGATTGATAGAAGTCGATTTACCGTTACCATTTATCTTACGAATCATGTCCCATGTTGTTTTCATTTTAGATCGCGAATTCAACTTGGAGACAAAAGATCTCCAAGTCTTTCTCTTGCTAGCTTTAATTGTGCGTCGAGCTTTCGCTCTAACAATTCTATGAGCATTTAAATTATCTGCTGTTGCGTTATTATTAATTTGACGAATAGACTGCTTACGAGCAGTCATTGCCTCTTTGCATTCTTCGTCAAACCATGGTTTATTGACACGTTTGGGCTTTGCCGAGGTTTTTGGTATTGTCTTTTCAGCAATATCGTGTAAAAGGGAAACGTAGTGTTCTAGTGGATCTTCCGCATCTCGAAAGCGGTCAAAATCCAGTTCAATCATGCACATATTATGAAATGTGTCCCAATCGGCTTTATGTAATTTCCACCTCTGTCATTTGATGGTGGATCATTACTATGTAAGAAGCATTAGAAGAGGGACCACTGAACCAACATCACATCCGTGTCTGGTTCAACCATGCCAACTCCCAGACTGAGGGACAGTAGGAACAACAAACCTGAGATGTGGCAAGGCTTCAAGCCACAGGCTCTACTAAGGAGCTTGTGTAGGAAGAGTTAACTGTCTGATTTTGCGTGAACGTTGGTTTAATGTTGTGTTTATTAAACAAGTTTACTGTGATATGAAACGAGGCTATGCTGAGTTCCTTATTTTCATATGAAAATGAGGCACGAAATTTTTTAATTATATAATAATTAAATGCGTCACATGTTACCACTGAACACCCTGAAATCATTTGTCTCTACTTCTACGTTCTGTTTTACATGTAGATACTGACGAATAGAAGAATACTGCCGATGCTGTCCCTCCGACGAGTCCGCGTTGTAAGAGTCCAGGGATTGTATGTTTCTGTGCCCAGTCAGTTTCATTATATCTGATTTTTCCACGCCGGCAAGTGCCAATTTACATACTTTTCGAATGCTGTCATTGGCTAGTTTTCTTCATTTGTTTCATACAATAGTGGTTTTTGCGTGTCGTCGTCCCGTTAATTTGTACCTTTGGTCTGTCTTTGTCGCTTCATTGTATGTCATTTCTATGTATTTTTTTCCAGCTGAATCAACTTTTATTTCATACGCATTTGTGTTAGGTTTTGCACATTTTCTTGGCCGCGCCTGCCCCAAAACCGAGTGATAAATCGGATCACACTTTTCTTTGTAGGCCCTTTGGTCATTTCGTGTTGAATACATCCGATTCTCGAAGTTTTATCCAAATCTTCATATTTTATTGTACTGTGGTGCTTTGTCCTATCCAGTCCATTTTTTGAATTTCACCAGCATTCCTGTGAACACTTTATTACTTTTCGTAAACTCTTTGTCCTGCATTAAGTTTATTATTATGTTGTTGGGAGGACCCCTTAAATGTCGGCTGATGTATGCACGCATACCAGCAAAATTTGGCAAGGTTCTGGTCCTGTACGCTAGATTCTTCCCTTTCAATGTCGGTCGCCAACCCCCGCTCTGATTTTAAATTGCATTCTTTTATCATTTGTGTTCAAATTAATAATATTATTTCGGGTGTCCAAATCCACAGATATTTCCATTCTTTTGCAGTCTACAGATTAACTGTACAATCTGCTGATTGTTACAATAATGTTCATTAAACAAATTAACTTCAAAATCAGTGTGAGTATATTATGAAGCCAAAAAAACATTTGTAATGTTTTCCATTTTTATTTTGTCTTTTTCCTACAACACATATATTGGGTTTTATTGCATGAAATGAGTGCCTGCCCGCAGGGTGCTTGCAGTGTATTAACAGTGTAATAAAAATCGTCCGTCCGTCCGTACTTACGAGAGCTACATTGTGAGGTTGCTGTGTTGTGCTGAAACCCACCCACCGCCCTATTTAAGACACTTGGATAAGTGTTTTTCAAATATAATTAACTAATGGCTAGCTCATTTGCATATTATGCGATTTATTCCGTAAGAGAATCGTTAAGGAAGAAAATAACGGAATAAGTTGCTACATTGTGAGGTTAACCCCACAGTGTAAACATCAAAGGAAATAACCTCACAATGTATCTCTCGTAAGAACGTCCGTCCGTCCGTCCGTCCGTCCGTCCGTCCGCCCGCCCACCCGCCCGCCCAGATCCCCATGCACAGGAAATGGGTGTACCGCAGGGAAGTATATTTTCTGTTACCCTTTTTAGCATTAAACTGAATAATATTGTAAAATGTCTGCAACCAGGTGTTGACTGTTCTTTATATGTCGATGATTTTTTACAAATCAAAGAACATGCATACTATTAAGCGCCAATTACAACTGAGCCTCAATAGAATAAACAAGTGGACCACAGAAAACGGCTTTAAGTTTTCGAAATCTAAAACTAACTGCATGCATTTTTGCAAAAGACGCGGTCTTCACCCTGATCCCGAACTTAAACTGGGAACACATCCCATCCCAGTTGTTCGGGAGTAGAAATTTCTTGGTCTTATCTTTGATCCTAAACTCACTTTTAAACCCCATTTACGATACTTGAAAGCTAAATGCCAGAAAGCACTCAACTTAATGCGAGTGGTAGCAAATCATGACTGGGGTGCAGACCGAAAGGTGCTGCACCGCCTTTACATCGCACATGTTCGCTCAAAACTAGACTACGGATGCACTGTATATGGGTCATTAAATCCGATCTTCGGACGCTCGATCCAATACATCACCAAGGCTTACGAGTCTGCCTGGGTGCATTCCGTACGTCTAACGCACAGAGCTTATATGCCGAAGCAAATGAGCCTTCTCTCCACGACAGACGCACCAAATTATATTTGCAATACGCCACTAAACTACATTCCAATCCATCTAATCCAGCTTATAACACTGTCTTTCATCGAACTACAGATGCTGTATTCGATAAGAAACCAAGCTTCAAGCCACCATTCGGCAAGAGAATGGATCCTTTGATACACGATGCTGGCTTGGATCTGGATCACATTGCCAAATACGCTGTTCCAGATACTCCACCGTGGCAGTTGGAGCAGCCCAAGGTGATCTTCGATCTTAGTCAGCACACGAAAGCAACAACTGATCCATCCATTTTTAAATCACCTTTTTCTTGAGGTTAAAGACAGATACAATACATACACTCCGCTTTTTACTGATGGCTCAAAGATCGGGGACCGGGTAGCATCTGCTGCCGCTGTCCCCGAGGGAGATCTTCAATCCAGACTCCCAGACAAATCTTCGATATTTTCTGCGGAATTGAGGGCGATTTTACTTGCTCTTGATTTCGCGAAAATATCTTGGAGAAAATCTTGGAGAAAGCAATTCATTTTATTTTCGGATTCATTATCTTCACTACAAGCTTTGTACAATATGAAGCTTGAACATCCACTTATCCGCCAAATCATGGAGCTACACCATATTTTACTTTCGTCTGGCAAGGACATTATATTTTGTTGGCTACCCAGTCATACTGGTATCAAGGGCAATGACAGGGCAGATAGTGCTGCCAAGGCCGCCCTGGATCTACCAACTTCTCATTTTCCTGTTTGCTATCATGATTTTAAATCATCCATCAACTCATTCATCTCCGATACAATGCAGATCCAGTGGGATCTGCTCACAGATAATAAACTTCATGCTGTGAAACCGACTCTGGGCGAATGGACTCCTGGCTACAGACATGTACGCCGGGATGAAGTTGTCCTTAGTCGATTGCGCATTGGACATACACGGACTAACGCATTCGTATATGCTCAAAGGTGAGCCGCGTCCATGGTGTATTCCATGCCACAGCGCATTTACCGTGCAACACATCCTGCTGGACTGTATCGATTTGCCGATATTCGAGGCAAACACTTCAATGTTACTTCACTTACGGAGCTATTCCAGGTGGAGAACATTGAAGGTTTGCTTCACTTTCTACATGAAACAACTAACTTGTATCGGAAAATTTAATTTTATCATTGTATACACGTTTCTCATTATTATACTTGTATAATCCTATACACGTTGTTCATTTATATTTTTTATCATATTAATATTTTTAGCTTATCATCTGATTGATTATCACATGTAACATACTATTTTACTATTCTTTTTATTATTCTTATCTACTTGCTTGGCCCTAAATGATACTCTTTGTGTTGATGGGCCGTTAAGCACCATTCCATTCCATTCATGCTGTGAAACCGACTCTAGGCGAATGGACTCCTGGCTACAGACATGTACGCCGGATGAAGTTGTCCGTAGTCGATTGCGCATTGGACATACACGACTAACGCATTCGTATGCTCAAATGTGAGCCGCCATACTCCATGCCACAGCGCATTTACCGTGCAACACATCCTACTGGACTGTATCGATTTTGCCGATATTGAGGCAAACACTTCAGTGTTACTTCACTTGCGGAACTATTCCAGGTGGAGAACATTGAAGGTTTGCTTCACTTTCTACATGAAACTAACTTGTATCGGAAAATTTAATTTTATCATTGTATACATGTTTCTCATTTCTATAATTTTATAATTCTATACACGTTTTTCATTTATATTGTTTATCATATTAATATTTTTACCTTATCATCTGATTGATTGTCACATGCAGTATACTATTTTACTATTATTTTTATTATTCATCTACATTGCTTGGCCCTAAATGATACTATTTTGTGTTGATGGGCCGTTAAGCACCATTCCATTAGTCGATTGCGCATTGGACATACACGAAAAGGGTGAGCCGCATCCATGGTGTTTTCCATGCCACAGCGCATTTACCGTGCAACACATCCTACTGGACTGTATCGACTTTGCCGATATTCGACGCAAACACTTCAATGTTACTTCACTTGCGGAGCTATTCCATGTGGAGAACATTGAAGGTTTGCTTCGCTTTCTCCATGAAACTAACTTGTATCCATCCAATGATTTGGACCCCATTTCTCTCAATCTCAACCGAATGTCGGTGTCCGTTATGGCGTCAATGAAACAATCTAAGGCCAGTGCCTCCACTATATCTTGGTTTGCACCCGGATAAGCATGTCTAGTCATTTCTTTGATGGATTGGGCCAGTTCAGATATGGATTCAGTTCTACCCCTCACACGCGACTTCAGTTGAGTGCGGAATACCTCTGCACGCCCCTCAGATCCATATCTGGACTTCATTTTCGATACAAGAGAATTAAAGTCCCTCCGTTCCCGTGGTCCTAGTTCATTTAGCAGAGATCTAGCTCCCCCAGTCAAATAATTAGCTAAGTACAGAGATTTAACCTGATAGTTCCAGACATTTATCTCTGCAGTAATCTCAAACTGTGTCAGAAAATCAGCCAAATCTTCCGTCACATTAAAATGCTGTGGTTTCATTTTAATGTTTGAATTATCTCCCTTTGACCAATTATCCCCATCATGTCGGTTTGAATTTCTGTTTTGTTCAACTATGTCTATGTCATATGGCCTTCCCCCAGTGTGCAAATGTAATTGGTGTTCACCTTGGTCAGTTAGACTGTGGCTTTCATACAGTCTTATTCGGGATTCAAAGTCTCCATTCTCCGTTCAATGTGGTAGGCATGTAGTCATTGTTCGTCATTGTATTTTTTACCTCCCTGACGATGTCGACATTTGTGCATTAACACGGTCATCATGTTTGTTAAAAATAATCTCCGAGTCAGCAGACTCTGATCTACTTTCATTCGTAGTATGTCTGTCATCATCATCACCGTTTTTATTTGCAGCATAAGTGTGATCATCAGCCATTTTGACTTCTATTTTCAGATTTTAACCACGATGGCGGTTACAGATGTCGGATGTCAGATACAGATCTATATCAGATGCTGGTGTTCAGTTATATTGTGATCCTTTGTCAAAATAAATTTTTGTTTTACTTTTATTATTGTTGTTAAAATAAATTTGGGTGTCTGTGTCCTTCGGAATAGCACCAGGCTTACACTTGGGCCTTTGGAATAGCACCAGGCTTACACTTGGGCCTTTGGAATAGCACCAGGCTTACACTTGGTATAGCAATTAAACTCTATACACAGTCCAATCAGATCAGGATTTCCCTAGTTCAGTTAAATCAGATCAGATTCCATATGGATGTTCAAATTGTAACAAGCAGGCAGATTTATAAGAAATCCCACTCTATGACACCAAACTGCAACGGCGACCCCTACACGAAGTAGGTCAGGATGTGGGTCGCCTGCAGTAGTCGGGTTCGAATTATAAGCCGAGCGGTTTGGCTTGAATGTTGGTTATATGGTGAACCTGGGTGGGGTAAGAACTGATGATTGGCTGTGTAAAGAGGAGGAGATTTATTACAAGTTCAATATATTTATTCAATTCAATGGAGGTTAAAGTATTAACAATAATAGAAGCCTGTTTAATCATACAACTAAATCATATCAGGTGTAAGCATAGGTGCTATGGGGATTGACTCCCCAAGTCAGTGCTCAGCCAACTCCCGACTCGGGGTTCTGAATTTAGTTGGTGCTTTTCCTGTGAGAAGTATCACTCCGTAGACTCTGAGCAGACAACATATGTTCGAGGCGACGACTAGTATAGACATACACTCGTCACTGTATAATACTGGAGATACCCTTTTCCCCAACCACCCCCGTAACTGCTTTTTTCCTGTTACGTCGTTCAGTAGTCAGTGATCGGTTTACCTGCAACAAGGTCAAAGTAGTTTTTGCCGGCGGAATCATCGTTGGCTGATATTTAGGTCAATTTCAGATTGTCATCCAATTACAGAAAAACATACAATCGATATAAATACCGCTAGTGTATTTCTAACTAGTGTCACTGATGTTATATCATATTCTGAAATAAGTTTTTGAATTCCTTCTACTATATTCTTGTAAATTAATAAAAAACATTTTTCAATTTGTGCTGTTTGTACTATAATACTCATAGCTCTGTAGTTAGTGCAGTTTAGCGGCTGTAAACGTCTCCCCGTAATTTCTAGCATGCTGTTATAATTTCCGATCCTTGTTCGTCGTTGAGCACTACTGTCATTCTGACAGTTTTGCCTGTAGTTAGTGCAGTTTAGCGGCTGTAAACGTCTCCCCGTAATTTCTAGCATGCTGTTATAATTTCCGATCCTTGTTCGTCGTTGAGCACTACTGTCATTCTGACAGTTTTGCATGTATATGTTACATTCTGACGTTGCATTAAGCTCAAGTCGGCGCTAGGTGGAGTTTATGTCATTGACTGTGACTTTTCTTACAGTCTGTGACACAAATGAACCAACAGAATCAAACCCTGTTGGCAACATTTTTGTGCGGAAGATGTGTTCTGCGATTTACAAAGATCGATCGATTATGACAATTGTTTGTTATGTCAACCATGCAGAAATAATGATTCACAAATGCTGTATGAATGTCGCATAATATTACTATAAATACTACCAAAACGAAATGGATTCCTTGGAGGACTTCAATCTCTTCATTCATGCAAAGTGCATTTACACCAACCATTACAGTGCAACAGTGTTACAACTTTGCTCCCGGCAAAAATAAAAAATAGTTGGATGACTTTTTTCGTGGCCTAGGTGTCAGGAAATCGCATCTGCGGCGATCTGGCATTTAAAAATTTCCTGGGCGAGGACCCCCAGACCCCACCGCCGACTTTTTATTTCAGACCTGCAATATTTCTGTATCCGCGCCTGCGTACACAATATGATCACATCACACAACTAAGTACCGCATGATACAGTAAATCACACTTAGTTGGCTTACCCTTTTTTGGCATTATTTCGGTGTCATAATCTTCTTCATCGCCGCCATCGCCACAAAAAGACGATATATTGTCTGTATTATCTACAAATTATAAAAATAGTTTCAGATCTTTCCACGAAACATCAGTATTTAAAGAGAATGTGTGAATATTATAGCGATAGGAAGTGAACCCATGATACGATAAAAGAATGTAACCAATTCAAAGTTATAAGTGCCGGTATATTTCGTATTAAAATCAATCGGTGTCGTATCTACTGATAACAAGCTATCAATGTGAATGATAACACTGTCGTATTATTAATCACTGGTTAAGTTAAAATCTATTACCCTGATACAGGACTTGGTAAGTGATTTACCCGAGGCAGGTAGGTTGTAGTTCTTGTCAGCAGTATCGTCGCAGACGTCTTTATAAGTGTGATTTTCCGCAACTAAATATAAAACTTTTGCATTGTATTGATACATGGCGGAACAAACCTTTAGACTGGAAATAGTATTTAACCGTTTGCGTGTGAACTTCAGCTCGTAGTTAAAGTAATAAACATTTCTGGTAATATCTTTTATAGCATACATCATTATAAATAAAATGTTTGATGATGTAAAGAGTTTTTAAATGATGCATTTAATAAGCACATATATGGAAATGTTAACTATAAGCTTTGCAGTAGCAGATTACTTTTTCTTTGAAAAAGGAAATCGAGTAAATGTGTAGAAAATAGTAAATATTGGTCTTCATAGACGGCAGAACACAAAGTAGATACTTTTCCTGTGCGAAGTATCACAGTGTAGACCTTGAGCAGACAACATATGTCCGAGACGACGACTAGTATAGGCATACACTCTATAAAGCTCAATATACCTTTTTCCCCAACCTCCCCCGTAACTGCTTTTTTTCTGTTACATCGTTCAGTAGTCAGTGATCGGTTTACCTGCAACAAGGTCAAAGTAGTTTTTGTCGGTGGCTGACATTTAGGTCAATTTCAGATTGTAATCCAACTACAGAAAAACATACAATGGATATAAATACCGCTTGTGTATTTCTAACTAGTGTCACTGATGTTATATCCTATTCTGAATTAAGTTTTTGAATTCCTTCTACTATATTCTTGTAAATTAAAAAAAAAACATTTTTGAATGTGTGCCGTTTGTACTATAATACTGATAGCTCTGTAGTTAGTGCAGTTTAGCGGCTGTAAACGTATCCCCGTCATTTCTAGCAATGCTGTTATAATTTCCGATCCTTGTTCGTCGTTGAGCACTACTGTCATTCTGACAGTTTTGCATGTTTCACTAGTTGGCGCTAGGTGGCGTTTATGTCATTGACTGTCTTTTCTTACAGTCTGTGACACAAATGAACCAACAGAATCAAACCTAGTTGGCAACGTTTTTGTGGGGTAGTTGTGTTCTGCGATTTACAACGATCGCTTGACTATGTCAATGGTTTGATATGTCAACCATGCAAGAAGTCCTTCGCAGAAATAACGATTCACAAATACAGTATGAATGTCGCATACTATTACTATAAAAACTACCAACACTAAATGGATTCCTTGGCTAACTTCAATCTCTGCATTCATAGTAAAGTGCATTTACACCAACCATTACAGTGCAACAGTTTTACAACTTTATGAACAATTTCAACTTATACAGCATTTTGGATAAACACAACACTGCTCGTACACAATATGATCACATCACACAACTAAATACCGCATGTTACAGCACATAAAACTTAGCTGGCTTACACTTTGTTGGCATTATTTTGGTATCATCATCTTCTTCGTCGTCGCCGCCATCGCCAGAATAAGACGACATACTGCCTGTATGATGTACAAATTATAAAAAATAGTTTCAGATCTTTCCATGAAACATCAATATTTTATTTAAAGAGAATGTGTGAATATTATAGCGATAGGAAGTGAACCCATGTTACGATACAAGAATGTAACCAATTCAAAGTTATAAGTGCGGGTATATTTCGTATTAAAATCAATCGGTGTCATATCTACTGATAACACGCTATCAATGTGAATGATAATACTATCGTATTATTAATCACTGGCATTCTGTTAAGTTAAAATCTATTACCCTGATACAGGACTTGGTAAGTGATTTACCTGAGGGCAGGTAGGTTGTAGTTCTTGTCAGCAGAATCGTCGCCGACGTCTTTATCAGTGTGATTTTCCGCAACTAAATGTAAAACTTTTGCATTGTATTGATACATGGCGGAACAAACCTTTAGACTGGAAATAGTATTTAACCGTTTGCGTGTGAACTTCAGCTCGTAGTTAAAGTAATAAACATTTCTGGTAATATCTTTTATATATATATAAATAAAATGTTTGATGTAGAGTTTTTAAATGATGCATGTAATAAGCACATATATGGAAATGTTAACTATAAGCTTTGCAGTAGCAGATTACTTTTTCTTTAAAACAAAAATCAAGTAAATGTGTAGAAAATAGTAAGTATTGGTCTTCATAGACTGCAGAACACAAAGTAGATATTTTCCTGTGAGAAGTACAGTGTAGACCCTGAGCAGACAACATATGTCAGAGACGACGACTAGTATAGGCATACTCTCTATAATGCTCATGATACCTTTTTCCCCAACCTCCCCCGTAACTGCTTTTTTTTCTGTTACGTCGTTCAGTAGAGTCAGTGATCGGTTTACCTGCAACAAGGTCAAAGTAGTTTTTGTCGGTGGAATCATCGTTGGCTGACATTTAGGTCAATTTCAGATTGTAATCCAACTACAGAAAAACATACAATTGATATAAATACCGCTTGTGTATGTCTAACTAGTCTCACTGATGTTATATCATATTCTGAAATAAGTTTTTGAATTCCTTCTACTATATTATTGTAAATTAAAAAAAAAACATTTTTCAATGTGTGCTGTTTGTACTATAATACTCATAGCTCTGTAGTTAATGCAGTTTAGCGGCTGTAAACGTCTCCCCGTCATTTCTAGCAATGCTGTTATAATTTTCGATCCTTGTTCGTCGTTGAGCACTTTGCATGTTTCACATTTTGTGTATATATGTAACATTCTGACGTTGCATTAATCTCAAGTCGGCGCTAGGTGGCGTTTATGCCATTGACTGTGACTTTTCTCACAGTCTGTGACACAAATGAACCAACAGAATCAAACCGTGTTGGCAACGTTTTTGTGCGGTAGTTGTGTTCTGCGATATAGTAAACTGCATTTACATCAACCATTACAGTGCAACAGTTTTACAAGCTGAAGTCGGCGTTATGTGGCGTTTATGTCATTGACTGTGACTTTTCTTATAGTCTGTCACACAAATGAACCAACATAATCAAACTATGTTGGCAACGTTTTTGTGAGGTAGTTGTGTTCTGCAATTTACAACGATCGCTTGACTATGTCAATTGTTTGATATGTCAACCATGCAAGAAGTCCTGCGCAGAAATAACGATTCACAATGCAGTATGAATGTCGCATAATATTACTATAAAAACTATCAAAACTAAATGGATTCCTTGGCTAACTTCAATCTCTGCATTCATAGTAAAGTGCATTTACACCAACCATTACAATGCAACAGTTTTACAACTTTGTGAAAAATTTCCACGTATAGAGCAGTTTGGATAAACACAACACTACTCGTACACAATATGATCACGTCACACAACTAAACACCGCATGTTGCAGTACATAAAACTTACCCTTTGTTGGCATTATTTTGGTATCATCATCTTCTTCGTCGTCGCCGCCATCGCCAGAATAAGACGACATACTGTCTGTATGATGTACACATTATAAATATAGTTTCAGATCTTTCCACAAAACATCAATATTTGATTTAAAGAGACTGTGTGAATGTTATAGCGATAGGAAGTGAACACACGATACGGTAAAATAATGTAACCAATACAAAGTTATAAGTGCGGGTATATTTCGTATTAAAAATGAATCGGTTTCATGTCTACTGATAACAAGCTAGCAATATAAATGATAACACTCATTTTTGGCGGGAGACATACTGTCTCCACGCTATTGGGATCGTGATTCTGGCCGTTTGCACGGGTCTACTTTCGGAAGTGGCTCTCTGTTCATCGGGGGACGTCTCAATAGGCTCAATTTGCGTTCGCAATTAACAACAGTCCGGTGACATTTAAAGTCAGCGAGTGAACTGAAAGCAAGTTATTAATAGCAACGGCAATGCTCAACATTATGTGTAAAATAGTTGGCATGCCCAACTTTACTTTTGAAGAGAACAAATTACTGTTATTGAGACGCCCCCGTATCGCTATTGGGATCGTGATTCTCTGTTCATCGGGGGACGTCTCAATAGGCTCAATTTGCGTTCGCAATTAACAACAGTCAGGTGACATTTAAAGTCAGCGAGTGAACTGAAAGCAAGTTATTAATAGCAACGGCAATGCTCAACATTATGTGTAAACTAGTTGGCATACCCAACTTTACTTTTGAAGAGAACAAATTGCTGTTATTGAGACGCCCCTGTATCGTGTACCACGCAGTCGCAATGCGACGTCGAAGGCCATTTCTTTTTCATATTGTGGTTTACGGGCGATTTTCGAAAAATTACCCTCTGGGTGAGCGAAACGAAATTCATGAAAACATTTTGCCGTTCATGCAGCATACACGTATGTAGGCCTACGCCCAGTCATACTTTTGTAAAGATTTCACGTAATACGTCTGCAATATATCTCGTAAAACGGTTTATTAGTCGGACATAAAGCACCTTTGCTTCATCAACCTATTTGTGTTTAGAGCAGGCTGTATTTTACAAACACCAGTAACTGATCAAGTTCTCCAAATTTGCAGATTGTACATCCAATAATCAACATCGAATATATTTCTAACAAGGAATTTCTGAGTATGCAAATTCACAAGTGGCTACTTGTCTCCCGCCAGTCAGTACTTTCAGTACTTTGATTTTTTAATCACTGGCATTCTGTTAAGTGAAAGTGTATTAAATATATTACCTTGATACAGGACTTGGTTATTGATTTACCTGAGGCACGTAGGTTGTAGGTCTTGTCCGCTGAATCGTCACAACCGTCTTTATCAGTATGATTTGCCGCACCTAAATGTAAAACTGTTGCATTGTATTGATACATGGCGTAGCAAACCTTTAAACAGGAAATAATATTTAACCGTTGGCTTCTGAACTTCAGTTCGTAGTTAAAGTAATACACATTTCTGGCAATATATTTTATAGCATACATAAATGTAAATAAGATGCTCGATGATGTAAAGATTTGTTAAATCATGCATTTAATAAGCACATATATTGACATTTATATCTATAAGCTTTGTAGTAGCAGGTTATTTTTTAAAAATCAATTAACTGTCTAGAAAATATTAATTCTTGGTCCACATAGACTGTAGAGCACAAAGTAGATACTTTTCCTGTGAAAAGTATCACAGTGTAGACCCTGAGCTGACAACATAAATCCGAGACGACGACTAGTATAGGCATATACACTCTATAATGCTGAAAATACCTTTTTCCCTAACCACCCAGTAACTGTGTTTATCCTGTTACGTCGTTCAGTAGAGTCAGTGATCGGTTTACCAGCAACAAGGTCAAAGTAGTTTCTGTCTGGAATCATCGTTGGCTGATATCAGTGTCAATTTCAGATTGTCATCCAATTACAGAAACACATACAAGTGATATAAATACCGCTTGTGTATGTCTAACTAGTGTCACTGATGTTATATCATATTCTTGAAAATTAAAAGTCAGTTTTTCAACTTGTGATGTTTGTACTATAATACTCATACGTCTCAATACTCAGCCATGCAAGAAGTCCTTCGTTGAAATAAAAAATCACAAATGCTGTATGAATGTTGCATAATATTACTATAAATACTACCAAAACTAAATGGATTCCTTGGATGACTTCAATCTCTGCATTCATAGCAAAGTGCATTTCTGCTAAGGACGTCGTGTATGGTTGACATATCAAGCAATTGACATAGTCAAGCGATCGTTGTAAATCGCAGAACACAACTACCGCACAAAAACGGTGCCAACAGGCTTTGATTCTGTTGGTTCATTTGTGTCACAGACTGTCACAGAAAAGTCACAGTCAATGACATAAACGCCACCTAGCGCCGAATTGAGCTTAATTCAACGTCAGAATGTAACGCATATACACAAAATGTGAAACATGCAAAACTGTCAGAAGGACAGTAGTGTTCAACGACCAACAAGGATCGGAAATTATAACAGCATTGATAGAAATAACGGAGAGACTTTTACAGCCGCTAAACTGCACTAACTACAGAGCTATGAGTATTATAGTACAAACAGAACAAGTTGAAAACTTATTTTTTTTAATTTACATCAACAAAGTAGAAGAAATTCAAAAACCTATTTCAGAATATGATATAACATCAGTGACACTAGTTACAAATTCACAAGCGGTATTGCTATCACTTGTTGTCTGCTCAGGGTCTACAGTGTGATATTTCTCACAGGAAAAAAGTGATTTACCTGAGGCAGATGGGTTGTTGGTCTTGTCAACAGTATTGTCACAACTGTCTTTATCAGTGTGATTTGCCGCACCTAAATGTAAAACTTTTGCATTTTATTGATACATGGTGTAGCAAACCTTTAAACTGGTAATAGTAATTATACCCCCACAAACTAAAGTTAGAGGGGGTATATAGGAGTCAGCTTGTCAGTCTGTCGGCATGTCGGTCGGTCGGTCGGGTCGGTCGGTCGGTCGGTCTGTTGGAAATTGCCTTCCGCTCTATATCTTCTACACCCATGCTTAACAGACATAACATGCTTTGGGGTTGTAAAGACACAAACAAAAAGGGGGAACTTATTGAAAATTTTCTTTCCGATCACAATCTCAGCATTTTTAATGATAAATCGAGCACATATTTACATCCCGCAACCTGTTCATATTCCTCACTGGATTTAACTCTGTGTCATCCTTCTTTGTATTTAGACTTTACGTGGAAAGTTGGTGACTACCTATGTGGGAGTGACCACTTTCCTGTCTTCTTGCAGAGTAATGGACCACCATCCAGTGGTCCAGAGGTGGAAATTACATAAAGCCGATTGGGACATTTTACTGATGGCTCAAAGATCGGGGACCGGGTAGCATCTGCTGCCGCTGTCCCCGAGGGAGATCTTCAATCCAGACTCCCAGACAAATCTTCGATATTTTCTGCGGAATTGAGGGCGATTTTACTTGCTCTTGATTTCGCGAAAATATCTTGGAGAGAGCAATTCATTTTATTTTCCGATTCATTATCTTCACTACAAGCTTTGTACAACATGAAGCTTGAACATCCACTTATCCGTCAAATCATGGAGCTACACCATATTTTACTTTCGTCTGGCAAGGACATTATTTTTTGTTGGCTACCCAGTCATACTGGTATCAAGGGCAATGACAGGGCAGATAGTGCTGCCAAGGCCGCCCTGGATCTACCAACTTCTCATTTTCCTGTTTGCTATCATGATTTTAAATCATCCATCAACTCATTCATCTCCGATACAATGCATATCCAGTGGGATCTGCTCACAGATAATAAACTTCATGCTGTGAAACCGACTCTGGGCGAATGGACTCCTGGCTACAGACATGTACGCCGGGATGAAGTTGTCCTTAGTCGATTGCGCATTGGACATACACGACTAACGCATTCGTATATGCTCAAAGGTGAGCCGCGTCCATGGTGTATTCCATGCCACAGCGCATTTACCGTGCAACACATCCTACTGGACTGTATCGATTTTGCCGATATTCGAGGCAAACACTTCAGTGTTACTTCACTTGCGGAGCTATTCCAGGTGGAGAACATTGAAGGTTTGCTTCGCTTTCTTCATGAAACTAACTTGTATCGGAAGATTTAATTTTATCATTGCATACATGTCTCATATTTCTATAATTTTATATTTCTATACACGTTTTATATTTCTATATATATATTGTTCATCATATTAATATGTTTACCCTAATCACATATTGCATACTATTTTACTATTATTTTTATTCTTCATCTACATTGCTTGGCCCTAAATGATACTGTTTTGTGTTGATGGGCCGTTGCACCATTCCATTCACTTGCGGAGCTATTCCAGGTGGAGAACATTGAAGGTTTGCTACACTTTCTACATGAAACTAACTTGTATCGGAAAATTTAATTTTATCATTGTATGCATGTTTCTCATTTCTATAATTTTTATAATTCTATACACGTTTTTCATTTATATTGTTTATCATATTAATATTTTTACCTTATCATCTGATTGATTACCACATGTAACGTACTATTTTACTATTATTTTTATTCTTCATCTACATTGCTTGGCCCTAAATGATACTCTTTTGTGTTGATGGACCGTTAAGCACCATTCCATTCCATAATATAAATAGGTTTTATATGCATCTGATGTTGCCAAAATACAAAATTGTCCAAGTTCTGATCTTGTATGAGTATGTTATGACTCTAATACAATAAAGTCAATGTCGTAGGGTTAGCAAGAATCAAATTTGCCGCAGATTTCTAAAGATAAATGATATATATTGTGAAAATACGTGATATGAAATCTATGAATTATGCTACAGTTAATCATACCATCATTCGTATCATTCATGTGTATATTTCTAGAAATAGGAAGTAATAATTCCTGGACGTATTACGCCAGAAAAACAGACATACCTCGGGTCGCTCCGAATCCGTCGATGTGTAATAAACTATTTGCTTTCCGGCCAGAGTTATAACGTCCTCGTCTTTCAACATATTAATATGTTTACCCTCATCACATCTAGCATACTATTTTACTATTATTTTTATGCCACCGGGTTTCGAAGAAACGGGTGGCATATAGTGTTTGGACCGTCCGTCTGTCCGTCCGTCCGTCCGTCTGTCCGTCTGTCCGTCCGTCGGTCACACTTTTCGGTTAACCACTTTGTCACAGTTTCTCAAATATGCTGCAGGTGGCATCCGCGCTCGACATACGCATTTCTTGTTATTATTCATCTACATTGCTTGGCCCTAAATGATACTAGTTTGTGTTGATGGGCCGTTAAGCACCATTCCATTCCATTCTTTCAACATCTGGACTTCCTTGACATCGTTTCCGTTGACTTTAGTTGAAAACTCTTTTGAAGTAAGTACCCGAAGAAAAGCCTGGCAATCAGATATTATGATATCAATATTAGGAAAATCTCCCGTCTCATACAATGTTTTACCTGGCAGAACATCCCAATACATTATAACACTATGAACATACATGTTTTATTCATCCTTGGTTATTATTGTTAACGCGTATTTGAAAATGTTAATGGAAAAATATGTCACCATGTAACCAAGACATATAATTTAGTCGAAAGCGAATGGTATGAAGGCTTAACCAGCTGTGTTCTATTGCTAAAGTAACTGTTTTTGATGAAATCAAAAAAGCAAGATTGTGAAAGCATTGATTTCGGTATTTAAAGGTCCTGTATCTCAGATATGCGTTGAAAGTGATGGAACAGAATAGCAAAAAAAATAACGACAACGATTTAACTGTAGATTTGTATGGTATGTATGAAGCAAATTGCATATATGTAGCGGAAATGAATTACCAAATAATTTCCGAATTACCGCCTGTTTTCCAGTTTATGATTCTTCAGAATCATGTATAGCAGAATTATATTCAAAATAATCTGATTTGAATAAAATAAAATAGTGCGTTTAGTTGGGGCAGATTGTCTGCATTGTATAGAGCATAACTCTATCGAACATCTGAGACATCACTTTAAATAAATCAGATTTAAAAATAATTTGTTTTGTTGTATAATATTAATTTTATTTGTTTTGTTGTATAATATTAATTTTAAATCTAACATGGTTCAACACAAACTATGTAATCCCTGATACATAATTATATGCAATTTAGAAATAAATTCAACATTTGACTTCTTAAACGTCATAATTCTCCATTTAAATATATATCAACAAATAGTATAAATATGCAAATAGTGTCACATTATGTTTTACCATGATGAACCTCATCTTCAAATCACTTTATTCTGTAGTGTGATTTACCTGTGTAAATAAATACTTGATTCGAAGGGTTTATCTCAATCTGGACATGTCTGTCTGCCACATGCTCGTTATTTATAATAAAGTCACAGTTTCGTTTCCTGAAATACATGCAATAAAATAAATGAAAGTTAGTTATAATCTCATGAGAAAAGACATTTAACTGTATCAATTGCAAACAATCCTACTATAAAGGAAATAACAGACCTGTTACCACAACCAGGCCACGTAATGTGTATCTTGACATTATGTTGAAAAAACTTGTTTGTTCATGTATTAGTAATTAAAAAAAAAGTACATTGATGAATTCACAGTGAACCGCATCCATACATTTTTTTCTTTTTAAATACGTCGCTGTGCAAAACCCTCATGTGCTTTCGGACTTTCGACTTTTAGCGTGAGGTGAGTACAACGACGATATTGATACAATTAGACAATGGAAATCAACCCCACCACAGTCTCCATCTCCATCGATCACAGCTGGGTTAGGGCCGATACCACTTTGAAACAATGGCAACAACCTCATGTTACAAGTAATCTCGTTGCAAAATGTATCGTATTCATGCCATAGGTGTCTTTATAATGTACCTATTGTTGCTTCATGTATTCATCTTTCTACGAACTGAGTGAATGAAGATATATACATGTTCTTTGAGTTAGAATAATTGTTAATTGTCTTCAATGTCAGGGTCCTTTGATTTTTTTATTTAAATATTCCTGAAAGGCAACACATATACATATTATACGATTTAATGATTTTGTTTTCAATCACACAGTCCCATTTAATATATCGGTATTAATGACATAATTCATACCACCACTATAAATACTTACCTTCCGATCAAACAAAATGGCGCATCTATGGGAAGCATATGTTCTTTTCCAGTTGCTGACTTTATGCCCAGACATCCAAATTGTCCAGTTGATTTCTAGGAAAAATATAAAATGATGTCAAATATATTATAATGGATTTTGTTGGAATATATATTGAAACCAATTTTGCAGCCAAGCTGCTACTTGAACTATAACAGAATAAAATGATAGAATGACATTATACAATTAAAATCTTCTTATTTAAGCAAGCTTCTATTGTGCATGTTCTCTCAAGTTTTATTTTTATGGAAATGAATACATCAATAATTTACTGTATAATTTTCAATTATAGTGTGGCCTGATGTGTCACAATATCTAGCTCCCGTAGGCTTTTTGTGCTAAAATTGATTTTTTTGCTTTATCGTGTAGATTTAGGGTCCCACTATTCGAAAATGATGGGGTTCAAATTTTCAGACCTCTGTTCCCCATTTTGGGGGGTCCCTTGTGACCCATATCCCCCCGAAATCACGAAACCACTATATCCGCTAATAATGAACCGATTTTAGTGATCTTGGTGTTGTTTTATGGGTTTTCCATGCTACCAAGTTCATTTAGTATACTTTCAAATCAATTCATGTTGCGATTGACCTTCGTTTTTGGAGGTGGTGTAGTTGGGGTAGGGGTGGGTGGGGAAACAACTCCCGAATTATCACACAAGTGGTGTTACTGTTCGTGTTTTAATGTCACATTGGATAATAGTCTGATATGATCCATATAAGATGCATCAGCACCAGCCAGTGCACATGTATAATGATGATGAACATTCGTTAATGAATTATCCATAGCATGAGAAAACCAGGCTTATTATATTTGCAACCGCTTATGCGTATATTTTCTGAAAGTTACCACTGGATTTACCACTAGAAAATTTGACATGCCGGCACACGTATCATTGGCATCCTAATGTGACATATACAAACAACTTAACAAATAAACTGACATGTGCATATACAGATGAACACGGACAGACGGACGGACATCCAAACAGATAATGTAACACATTTGAGGCACCCAAGGTCAGCGCTCAATATTTACATAAACTATATATTCAGCGGTGAAATTAGAATATCCTGACCTGGTGCCAGCTCCATGCCACACCAGATTCACTTAGCTCTTGTCATAACATGATTAGCTATAAGCTTATTACATTTTAATGGAGCATAACATGATTTAGCTCTCAAGTACCAAGGGACAAAACGGTACAAAAGGGCCAAACCATGTAGGTCGGCATTCCGGTAAGGATGGATGCCGATCGTTATATTACCCATTCGCTGCCCCCTCCTACCTCCCAAAACGAGCAAACGAACAAAATAATGGAAGAAAGGACGGAATGTCGAAAATTATATACACATCGGCATACTTTGTATAACAATTAGATCGTGTAGCTGATTTTGGTCTACAATGGTTGTACACGCATAATAATAATATCTGGTATATCTGTATCAATTCGGTGTTCTTTGGAGCGTCTAATTCTATTGTTAGTGAGAGTCAATACAGTACAATAATGCTAGTTGTTTCCCATAATTCAAGATGATGCCCGATAGCATGCATAGGCTGACGAAATATATGGATGTATAAGAAGCATATGTTCATTTATATCTAAACCTCCATCTGCTTTATTGGTTTTCACTAACAATATAAATGGAGCCAACAAGTAACACAGAATCAACCATAGCACAGACGGAAATAAATTCAGTATAAACTGGGACTGCACAATTACTAGTAGTATATCTGAATTATTCAGCACGAGCGTCACACACATCATCATCATCATCATCATCATCATCATTGAGATTGTCTTTAATTGAATTTGCACAGTCAATGACATGGCATTTACAGAGGGGGTGCATGGAAGCGTGTTCTTGTAACAACTGCATCTTGTCCCTTTGCACCCGAGTTTGCAGGCACATTTGGTCAGCTCAATTACAGCTCTGGGAGCAGGCAGGGTGAGGCACCTGACAGGATGATACACTCCATGTTCAACAGTCCATCCATTTTCCTCAATGGGAGGAAGAGCCGGTCAATTGGCTGTGTATGACTTGTCCCGCATGCATGATAGTAGTTTGCACGGGCGATATGGGGGCTCAGGGATGCACGGGTCGGAGGTAACATCTCTCCCTCCAAGTTCTTCGACCGGAACATCTCCCATCGTAGAGTGGGCAACACCGTGGACCCCGTCGGACAGTACACTTGGCAGAGGAACGGCTCCAACTTCTTCACCTGTGGCGGTAGTTCACGGTTTACCAGCTGCATTTGAATAGGACCTTCCCCAAGATGTCGGAAGCAGTCAATAGCTGGGTCATCTCCGTCAAGTTTCATGTACGCGCTCACCCAGGTCTTCTTGGAAATACCAACAAACTTTCCACCCCAGTCAGCACCGGTGAAATTGTGGAGACCGATGAGTCCTTGGCATTTGCGTTGTCCAATCACACGTACGCGCTCAACCACGTTTATTTCTCTGAACTTCCTGTTCTTGCCAGTTAGAAACTTCAAGCGAGTTATATCTCCAAGGCGATCATTAGACACCAGGTCGATGAGAAGAATGAGAACATCAGTGTCTGGTGACCACACACATATCTCTCGACATGGGTGGTTCGCTACGGAAGCCATCACTTGATTGGGAATGAGTGTATCGGCCTCTTCGTGAGAATGCACATCTTCAAAGTCATGGCTCTTGATTTTATTGTCAAACAGAACAACTAGTTTACAAACACTGTTGCTAGTGAAGTGTTGAAGTAAACCTTGGGCGAACATGGCTGTCAGGCTACACTTGGTTTTTGATGAAGATAGCAATTCTCTGATAGACATAGTGAGCTTCATTTCCGGGTGTATGTCAAACTCTGTGGATGTCACTGCCCTTTTCTGGCGTGTCTTGTTCTTTAGGACTGATCAAGATAGCGGTCAAATACTATTCTTTCCTCATCATAGCCAATCATCATCATCTCTATGCGTTTGATAAATGCGTCTTGCAATTCTGAAAGCCTGCGCATGGTCGGTGTCTTTTTCATGCTCTGGATAACAGCCATAGCATCGACAATAAGGACTCGAGAGTGACGACCGTCAGTCACTATGTCGATAGTAGGGCTCACCTGAAGCGGTTCATCTTTAGCTTCCTCAACGGCGTGCATTAAACTGGCTTTGTCTGTCGGAATATAGAGAGACCCATCAACAGCACAAAGGGAACGTGGGACGACCGACATCTCATATTCTCCTATGGTTTCTTCTAGTTTTTGGCACCAGCTCAGGACGGCTTCCTGGATAATCAGGAATCTGCCGAATAGTTCACGCTCTTCACGCAGCTTGATAACCTTGTCACCCACGCGAACCTTTGTTTTGTCCATGCAGTTAGAGAAGGTCTTCAATTTCAATTTCTTCATTGGATCCCATACTGATACTGTTGATGTCGGTAGCAATCGATCTTCGATGAAGTCACTGAATCGACTTTGTCCCTGTTCTGCATAGCTCAAAATGTCGTCCTTCGCATTCGGAGGAACCAGCGCTGACGAAACCAGGCTCTTCAGTGGACAGCTCGTTGTGAATGGATTGCCTTCACAATGGACCTCAATTGAGCGACGAAGTCTCAAAGCATTGTCCCTTGACCTGACAGACATATTGCCGGTGAGTTGATAGTGTTCATTTCGCTCGGTAGAATGTGATGCTTTTGTGAAACAGCTGAGATACTGCTGTACGATATGAGCAATGTGAGGTGAGGTGGTAACGAGACGGTCCAACGTAGTCATCTTGACTCAATCCAACCATCCCACCGTGACGCTTCAACCCCTTGATCTCCTGCTCAAGTGTCTGGTCAGTGAACAACTGAGTGAAAGGAATCTCTGATTTCGCCACGACAAATTCTCCGTCCTTCAGGGCCTCCCACGTTGCCGGGTCATCGTGTTCGAGAGCGTTCATTTGAGCGAGATGCACTGGCATCAGCCGAGCATAGTTGAGTAGATCACGGGCAAAGAAATATTTGATGATATTTTCCAATGCAGCCAGGTAACATTCCCAATTTCCTGAGCGGCAGGCATTGACGAGATGTAGAAGACTATCCACCTGTTCCGTGTATTTCATGAGAAACTGACCAAGCTCCTCCACCAGTCATCTTCTTCATGTGGCTTCATGTTGTCTATGTACCAGGTCTGAACAGTTTCATAGATATCCATCATGTATGGACTGCGTTCATGGAGCACCTTCTTCAGACATTCGCACTGTTCATGAATATGGTCCAGCATCGGATCGGAGGAAATGACATCAAACCGCATCATCATGATGGCCAGGCTGTTCGTAATATGGTACTCCATTCCTCGTTTGTATGCTTTGCCTCCATATATTCCACGAAGAGCTGCAGACGTGTATGTGCCACTTTCAATCGCACATGTATCAATCCCGCTTCCGTCAATTGTTTTGCCGAGAGCGGGTAAAGCGGCAAACACAATATGCAGACCACCTGCGCGAAGAATCCAATTGGTATTTTGCACAGTCTGCTGGATTTGGAGGGCACGGTTGTATAGATCAAGATCGAGCGTTATAAGAGTTCTCCTCTCAGGCCCGACTACCGTAGCAGAGATTCCCTGTGTCAACATTAGCACAGTATACAGTGTTGTGTAATCCGTTGGTGAGGTTTTGAACAGAGGGGCAATTACCTCAGATTTGACACGGCCAGGATTGGAGCCTGATAGTAATAGAGATTTAGTAGCAGCCCAGGTGGGCATCACGTCTTGTTTTGCTAACGTTTTACGTTTACGTGTACGTTCCTTCAGTGAAATAATATTTTCGTCGGAATGTTCTGTATGCAGCTCATCGCATTGTGCCTGCTGCTCATCAATATCGATAGGTGGAACATCTTCGTTCGTTGTGTTGTCAGTGCTGATGTTAGTAACAGCCAGGTGTGAAGCTAATGCCCATGTGTGAGTATAGTCTTTCGAAATCAAACCAATGCGATGTCCTAACTGATAGTCCTCAAATCGTATTGGTTTGCTCTTGGAAACTACAAGTTCTGGCAAATATTTGACTTCAAATGCAAGTGGAGATGGCGGAAGCTTCTCTGGTAGGACAATAGGTTGGTTAACTTGCTCTCCTTCTTTTTCTGACTGGTTGATTACGATCACAGTGCCATGGAATGTGTTCTGTCCGGTAGGTGTATCTTCTAAGAGATCAATGTTATCCACAGCGAACCAGACGTTCACCCCTCCCCTCCTGACAAAGTCAGGTAGACAAAAGCCACCCGTCTCGTTTATTCGTTGAAGAACACCTTGCTCGACTCGTTTTTCAAGGTCAATTATGTTCTGGTAGTCAACGCCAATATAAACGTCTGATAAGTTTTGAATGAGATTCTTATCACGCACCCTTGAATGGATGGCAAGGGGCAGGAACCAATTGAGAGTGGGTTGGTTTATGAACTGTTTGACGGAAACCACCATCCTTCTTTGGCCGATGCTTAACCTGGCGGTCGGTTTTGGTATTCTGGACAATAAAACTGACAAGATACGTCTATAATCTTGTCTACTTCTTCATTGCGCGTGCCAGAAACTTTGAGAACATGACGACCAAAGAGGAGATGAGTTAGGAAAAATTGGAGCAGTGGTGGATTGTCAAAGTCTTCAAAGCTACCATTAAATGACCAGTTACGATGCTCCATCATCTCGTTGCGTAGAACATAAGCCATGCTTTTCAATTGACCTATTATTTTGCCGTTATCTAGCATGTAGCTGTAAGGTCCATTGCCTTGCTAACTGCTGAATGGAGAACAAGGTTCTCAGATTCGTTCTTGCGCAAAGATTTGACAAACTGCACATGTGGAAGATGTTCGGTGATTAGTTGTTTCAAATGTTTATGGTAATTTGCTGAATCTGACTGATGACTATGTGATACCTCTTCAAAATTGACAAGTATTCTTCGTTCACTTCAGTCATGCTTAATGTAACATCATCGTCAGTGAGAGTGTTTCGAACAGACAGGATCAGTTGTTCATCACACACAGAGCCAATAAGTTGGGAATTAGTATGTTCTATTGAACTACGCTGAGCAGAACGCAAACATTTTCTATGATAGTATTTTTTCGAGAGCAGACGCATCACCGGCGCTCTCTAACTCGGATACGCTAGTTTCTGACTTGATCATCCATAGTCGAATGCTTTATGTCAAGCAGGCACTCGCCCATGTTGTCCGTGTAAACACGATGGAGCGGGTCTGTCGTCTCATTTGGAACAGAAGCTGCAGGAAGAGAATAACATATCTGTGACATTCGGGATAGATTTCGCCCTTTTAGGCCGGACAGGATCACTTCCAGTTGAAGGCCGCCCTCGCCCTCGAGTAGGGCATGCCGGAGAGTCACAACGGGGTCGCTTACCCCTGAGCCGATCAATCATGCTTTTGTTGACAATTGGTTTTCTACATTCACTATGATACAGCATAGACTTTCGTTCATATTCACTTGAGTTATTTAAACGATCGGTTAGCTGTCTTATATCAAGTTCGCCCAATGATAACCTCTCGTTACAACACGTAACTAGATCTTCGATCATATCAGGATTGTTCACAAGTCTATTGCTTGAGGTGGAGCCCTCATCGCAGATGATACAGACACTATTCTCCGCCATGTCCTCTAGATTATTGTTCGGTTTCGAGTCTCATCTGAAATATACAAACAAAACATGTTGATAGTCCATATGGTTCAAACTTCACGGTTTCTGCCATTGCGGATGGTGGCCATTTTGAAAATATTCAAATTATGTGCCTTATCCTACCAACAATAGATTAGAAACCTCCAGAAATGAGTTATGTATTAAAAATTAATGTATTTAGACATGTCAAACATGTTTGTAGCTCATTTATTTCAAAAGTTACTGGTTTTACTCTCATTGATGGCGGCCATTTTGAAAGTATTCAAATTATGTGCCTTATCCTACCAAAAATAGATTAGAAACTTCCAGAAATGTGTTCTGTATTAGAAATTATTGTAATTAGACATGAAAAACATGATTGTAGCCTATTTCATTCAAAAGGTAATAGTTTTGCTCCCATTGGTGGCGGCCATTTTGTGAATATGCAAATTAGGGGTCTGAAAATTTGAACCCCATCATTTTTCAATAGTGGGACCCTAAATCTACGTGATAAAGCAAAAAAATCAATTTTAGCACAAAAAGCCTACGGGAATACACATCAGGCCACACTATTATGTTTAGGAATTCATTTAAAATACATTTTCATATTACTTTCAATAACGCTTGTACCTTGACATCACTTGACTGATAAGCATGTCCTTAGTCGATTGCGCATTGGACATACACGACTAACGCATTCGTATATGCTCAAAGGTGAGCCGCGTCCATGGTGTATTCCATGCCACAGTACATTTACCGTGCAACACATCCTACTGGACTGTATCGATTTTGCCGATATTCGAGGCAAACACTTCAATGTTACTTCACTTGCGGAGCTATTGAAGGTTTGCTTCGCTTTCTCCATGAAACCAACTTGTATCGGAAAAGCTATTGAAGGTTTGCTTCGCTTTCTCCATGAAACCAACTTGTATCGGAAAATTTAATTTTATCACTATACACGTTTCACATTCCTATAATTTTATAATTATATACACGTTGTTCATTTATATTGTTTATCATATTAATATGTTTACCTTATCATCTGATTGATTACCACATGTAACATACTAGTTTACTATTATTATGCCACCGTGTTTCGAAGAAACGGGTGGCATATAGTGTTTGGACCGTCCGTCCGTCCGTCCGTCCGTCCGTCCGGTCCGCCTGTCCGTCTGTCTGTCCGTCCGTCACACTTTTCGGTTAACCACTTTGTCACAGTTTCTCAAATATGCTGCAGGTGGCATCCGCGTTCGACAGACGCATTTCTTGTTTTTATTCTTCATCTACATTGCTTGGCCCTAAATTATACTCTTTTGTGTTGAGCACCATTCCATTGACTGATAATCTGCATCCTCTTTCCGTTTCCGCTTTCCCATTGTAGAAGTTTTGCTGAAATACCAATTTTTTAATAAGATGTATACGAATGCCTTCAGGCTAATATTTCTACTCATTTGACTTTAAAGATTTCTAGTTGCACTCGTTTCTTTTTATTGTTGCATATTATTGGTTTAGTGTACATTTCAAAGATAATTATCACTTGAAAAACAGTGATAACTAGAGCAGCTGAAGCTGCATCAACGGTTTGAGGCTTGATGTACTGACAAACGTACACTGGCAAAGTGATTAGAAGACATTGCCAATGACGAAAACATGTGAAACTCAAAAAAAATTGATGCAATTCCAATGAAATTGAAAAAATAAAGTTTTGTATTTTCAGAATCGCTTGACTATCCTAAGCATTTTTCATTATATAACGTTCTACGAAATGTGTACCGTTAACCCCCTAGTCTGACATTGAAGTTGAGACGATTCTAAAGCACTCACAGCATGTCAGTTCGTATATAAAACCAGTGTCTGATACAGCCCACCATACCTGTCTGGCCTCCACCTCGAAGTTTGTCAGCTGTACACACTGTTCTAGGCGGCTAAGTTTATATGCTCGTTCTCAAACTTCAAATGCATGTAGCTCGCGCATTTGAGCAGATAGCTAAAAACTACCAGCGAACTGGAGATAGAGAATTTTATTGGCTTTTTAATGCAAAAAAAATATTTGAAATCGGTTGAATAATAAGGAAGTTATGACCATTTCAATTTTTTTTAAAAACTTCAAATGCCTACAACTCTCTCATTTGGGCAGATAGCCAAAAACTACCAGTGAAACGGAGATAGAGAATTTTGTTGGCTTTTTAATGCAAAAAATATATTTGAAATCGGTTAGATAATAAAAAAGTTATGAACATTTCAAATTTGAAAAATTGAAAAAAAAACGTCCAAGTTTGAAAGACAATAGAATCAGAACTATTCAAGCCATTGCTCTGAAAAATATCATCTTCTGTGCGGATGAATGTCCCGCGTGACGCTGTCAAAAAATTATGTTGCTGAGATTACTGTACAAATTGGAAACTGTTTTCAAAGACCACGCCTTTAAAATAAAATAAAATAAAAATCTGAAATTGTTGATTTTTTTCATTTTTCTCAATTTCACATGTCTATAGCTCTCTCATTTGAGCAGATAGCCAAACATTGTCAGCGAAGCGAAGATAGAGAATTCTCGCAGCTTTACAATTCAAAAAGAATTTTTGAAATCGGTTGGAAAATAAGGAAGTTATAGGGAATTATATGATATATGACGTCACTTCCGGTTTCGTAAAAAGTGACGTCATGAGAATTCTGAAAATTGCGTTATTCTCGTCTCACTGTTGATGCGAATCGGTATACAAAATTTGAAGTCGATCCGACCAGCGGTTTGGGCTGTAGTCTCGACGGCTGAATAAAAAGAAAAAAAAAACCAACGAAAACAAAAGGTTTGAGGAATCAAATTCCTCAAACCTAATGACTTTGGAAACATCTTGCATGACGTTCGGTAAATATGTGTGTGTTTACTTTCTATTAATAATAATAGATTAAATTCAATATATGATAACTACAAAGTGGTTTTAAAATCTACAAAGTGGTTTTAAAATCAATCGGCTGGTATTGTACCGAATGATTATTGAACATTTGTTTTAATCCTAGTGTCAAACAGTTTGTAACCTTGTCAGGAGCCCAGTTACTAGTGTTTTCGGAACGAAATACACAATATGCCGTAAGCATGCCGTAATCCATAAGTACATCAGTTTATTGAAGACTTGATCGAATAAGGCGATTAATTTCTCTTATATGGTGGTAGCAATGGGGCCAGAATTCACATATAATGTTAAGCAGATTTTAAACATGTCTGGTTATATAGTTTCAAACAGCTGTTCTTGAAGCTATCATCGCGTGAAATATAACGGTTAACACAGCACATCCCTTCTATTTTCATCGCCAATCTACGGCAAGTGATATCTACTATGTATTTTTCCAGATGGATGTAATTACTGTAATAATAACCTAGTATATGTAGTTATGCAAATACATTCTTATATACGGTAGTGTAGTTTAAAGGCTTTTATGGATGTGTGGCTTCTGTGATTTAGGTCACAGGTACATGTATATTCGAGTTTAGTGCTCCAAAAAAGGCCGAATCATGACTGTGTACATTCAAGTAAGTGCCAATAATTAAGACAAGTGCTATAGAATGTGATACCATGTTTCACTGGCATAAGCAAGCGAAAATAAAAGAAAATTCTGTGGGAAAAAATCATGTATATAAAACACTTTATCATCAATACACAGCCGTCGGACATGGTATATTATGTAGTGAAGTTATATATGTATATATTAATTAATCGTAAATGGAATTCTGTCGCGTACACCGCTTTATTCCATTGTCCGCCTATTGTCCTCTTTAAATCATCGCTCACGTAAGGCCCTCTGAATATAAGATAATAATGTACCAATCAATATGTTCCCACCCGGGTGGGTGGGTGTGGTGGGGCATAGTGTACATATACGGAGAAATAGAGAACAAATCAATACACAGATATGTGAATTTAACAGCTAATCAAAGTCTGGGAAACTTATCACTTCAGTTGGAAAGGTCTACTCAAATTTTGGGGAATTAGTCACCAATTAAATTCTGGAAAATAACTGACATTTTCGATAACAAGCTTTCCGCATTAATATGCTACATGTACGTTTCTTTGATGCTTAATGAACCGCAAATCAACTGTTCCAACGAAAAGTTGGTTTGTGGTTTATTAAAATTTCAGAAAAAAAATCTAATTCCCCATGGGTTGCCCCTCGCTCGAATGGGGAAGACATTGATCGGTGTATTAGATGAACTCAATCGATAATCGATTATATAGAGAATACAGTGCAACCTCTATAACAGCCACCCATGGGAAGACGCAAAACTGGCTGTTGTAGAGAGGTGGCTGTTGTAGGGAGGTTAATGCTGAATTAAATTTTGTCGTCCTCTGTTTATTTATTTTCTTTGATAACTATCATTGAAAACATGCTTAGGCAACATTTTAGAATCATTTCCAATGGAAATGAATGATTCTAAAATGCTGTCAAAACATGTTTTTATTGCGAAGGAACGCACACAGCAACAGCAGACGACAATTTTCGTGCTCAGCAGTCTAAGGGTTAGATACAGAGGAAATCATCCATTTATGATATAAAATAGCGGCTGTTATAGAGGTTGTTGTTGTAGAGAGGTGGCCGTTCGGGGAGGCTCGACTGTAGTAGGTTAGTGCCGTGAATGGGAACAAATATCTGGCAAGGCTCAGGAAACGGGATGGGCGAGGCTCTGCCGATATTTATTCACGGCACTAACCTACTATTCTATTTATCTCGTCAACACCTACAAATGGCTGTAAAATGCAAAAATTGTATTGACTGGATATCAAAAATGTTTCACGGCACCGTGTTTCACGGCACATTGGCACTGTGTTGACGGGATAAAATTGATAACGCGCTAAATACTGCTTCTAAAACTGGCTCGCCTGTCATCTGATAAAATACAGCCGTCTATATGAGATAAATACTTTTTAATTTCATATGTACAGAGCGGAATATTTCCTTCGAAACACACGTGGAAATGTACGTGCAAGTCATCAATCCATGCGTTCGAAACGTCCGCCTGGAGAGAGCGAATACATAGTGATGATAGTTTTCAACGGTTTCGATTACTCCACACAAACATTGAACCGGCCATATTATGGGAATGTGCCACCGATTGTGAGAGTCTACGCACATCGCATAATGTCAGTAAACTTTGGATTGATCAGAGCGCTCCCGAACCCAACAGAAAAGTATGTCATATATGTGGCACACTATTTCAAAATGAGTTGTCACATGTAATGTTTGACTGTGATCTAATGTCATACAATCGTAGTGAATTTATCGAAACAGCACGAAACATAATTGGGCAAACCACATTAGATGAAGTATGGTCTGAAAACCATGAGACCAAGTTACAATACATGATAGGACGTAACCTCAGAACAGTGGTAGATAAAAAGATACACAAACACTTTCTTAGAATAGCAATTTTATTCATATCAAGGTGTATGTTCATTGCTAAAATATCCTTTCACTGAAACAATGATATTAAAATGGCTGCAGACTGAGATTATGAACTGGTACATACACAAATTACCCTGTAAATATGTTCATGATGAAATCAACTTACATCTTTATGTATTTTCCCATCAAAAGCATATATAGTTGAGATCGTTGTGGAGTACAATCAGACTGCGCGAATACGCAGGCTGATCGAGGTCCACAATGTTACTCCATTACCTTACATTCCCAGCTTTCGAAGGGCAAATGCAAAACGTTGTTTGTTGACACACATTGCTTGTTCGTACTAATTATTGTTTAGTTTTCTTCATGTCATTTAACATGTATCTCTATCAGAGGAAATAAAGATAATAATAATAATAATGCATGTACGTATGTTTATTTATTTACCTATTCCATATAGTCGGGGAGCTCAACACACGGCGAGTGAACACTTTGATACAAGTATAAAATATATCGGCATAGGAGTCCTTCAACATATGCAATTTTACTCGAAATAACTCCGAAACGGCTACAGTGATTAGGACAGCGTCATCGGAACACGATAAGTAGATTACTTTCCGGCGTATCTGAGAGATTTGCATCAAATTTACACCAGTAGTCGCGGAGATCTTAATGAAAATGTATATGGAAACGGGCATAAATATAATGTGAGCTTGAAGTATTCACAAATGTTGAACTCCAGGGGCCCGTTTCACTAAACTTCTAAAATGTTCGTAAGTGCAAATGTAGGATAAAGAAATTGTCTGCCTTCATGATATTAACGTAATTACTCCTCTTTGATTTCACTGACTATTATTTATAGTAATTATCATTAGTAATTAGGGATTAAGGTGAATTAAAACGTAATTATTTGGTGTTTTTACATAGGGTAGCCTATGTATTGGAATCGCGTCGGACAGTTAGCCACGCCCCAGACCACCCTCGATGGGCACGTCCGTAGTGATATCTTGGAATAACCATAACAACAAAATGCATTGTGTTACTCAACGTTTAACTGGCATACGCAACCGCTAATTGAAAATAATATTATGAAAAACTACTTGCACTGCAGAATATCAACAACGGATGTTCTACGCACAAAAATACATCGCATTATTTTGTTCCGCGTGATTTGCCCCCATTTGCAGCACAAATCGTGCGGTCATCGCTAAATTTAGTAACAGAGTTAACTCCCCTCCGAATACTCTCCGAAACAAGCGACGCGTTTAACACACAAACTACATCAAGTTTGACCTTCCGACAGCCTATTTTTAAACTCACCCAACACCTGTGCGAAACAAAACTCGCACGTGTAGGTCTAACTGATGTTTAATCCTCATTCTCTCTCTCTATCGATGGATTTACAGTGGATTTTAGTGACATTCATGAATTCGGCCTGATTGACATTTGTCTATGGTGGCCAATACACGCCAACATGAGTGTCAATTCTACGTTCAGGGAAGGGGGTCAATAAGTCAGTATTTAAGGTGATAACTTACAGTCAGGGAACACATTAATGCCAGTATAACACACCCAGCTTATATTAATACCCATATTAATGCAAGTACTGAAATACGACAAAAAAAATATAACAAGTTTCTAAACGTTACAAGTGCCCGCTATACAGATATAATCATTTAGTAATATTTATTTTACTGATAGTGACGCGCGGTGGTATCAGGCTATTTTCATATGCAAATGAGGCATGATATGTTTTAATTATTTATACTAAAGAAATGCGTCACCTGAAAAAATAATATTTTCGACAGATTTTAAAGTATGATCATTGCACATCATAAAATAAATACAGATATTAAATAGTAATGTCCGTTAACATTTTAAGCAAACACGGTTATCGCCCCTGATATCAGTGTGTAAATTTGCGTCTGATATAACATGTATAATAATACCAATCAGTACGTGGGATAATGGCGCATGAATGTTTATTTATCTGATGATGTCTCTGATGTAAAGAACATTTTGTACCTACTGAGTGGGCATGTACCTTTAAGGGTTAATGAAACTGCAACACCAACAATCAATCAATCAATCAATCTAGTTTAATCTTGTAGTACCCTATGCTCAGTACTTTGATTACTACTGTTATTATCATACAACTTGACAAATAAGAATAATCGCTATTTTGTTTACTTTAGAAATAACGTAACCTGATTACAAATGCCATTATTGTTGACCATTAATAGCTGAATTATACAGTTTCATTTTGACAATGTAATGACCTTTCTGCGTTCTTGCTGTAAGTCGCCTTATTTGTCAATTTGCATAGCTTGTTTCTAAACTATAAATATCTTCGTGTACCGATGTTTTTATCGCACGAAGTTTAGAGAAACACCTTGTATATTTGGCGGTCAGCTGCGAAAAGCTCCCCTGTGATATGTGTAACAACCGTAGACACTGATCCTCTTGCAGTTTTCCACAGTACGATTATGGTCCAATAGTATCGCTGACTACGGCAGTTGTTAGTTTGTCAATTGCGAACAGCGTAGGACGCGCAGTCTGATCAGGGTCTATGCTGGTCGCACACCGCATACGGACCTTTTTTCTGTCGCCGTTCCATTTATTTAGGTATTTTAATGTTTTATGGCGTTTAACGGCCTGCTAACAGATAAGGTATTTCTTAAGCTGGGACAACGGTGTCGAATCCCGTATTTCACATGTATTTGTTTGTGACATTAAAATTAATAAAACATGTGGTTTAATTGTTCCCGCAATAACAGTAGTTGGCACGGATTAATTCGTACACTTTCAAACGGTCATTTATGTCACCACAGGGCTGTTTGACATCATTAGACATACTTTTATGATGATAATAATGTTGCTGTAAATTGATTGCTACAGGCGCTGTATCTCAGGTGATATCTCAGATATCCTATAATTGTTGTTTTTGTTCGAGATATGGACCTCAAATCATTTATATCAACCAGGCGCACCATTGTATTTGTCAGATTGGACTCCGTTCTGTGCCCGCATTTCGGGATTGGCCCCCATTCTATGATTGGCCCCCGTTAGGGACTGACCCCTGATGCGAGTCCTACATACACGTTCCAGATGGAGCTTGTATGCTGCATGCAGCCACTATACGCATGGCAAATAACGTTGCTCCATCTGTAACGTCACCAATTTCTCTGATATGACTGGAGAAATGGGGCTTAATGGTTTTCCGACCAGTGTATATCCAAATGAGCCTGAGCATCCGCACAATCTGATCAGGATATGCACTGTTCGCCATTCCATCAATGAAACACCAGATTTCAAGTGTGTTTACGTGTTTTTTTTCGGCCACCCGATATAAGCCTGCGAATGAATTAAATGTTGTGGCATGGACTGCTACCAGTGCATACCCAGAATAGTCTGCAATATGACCAGGTTATAATATGCGTTCGTCCATTCACCTAGACATGGTTGACGACTATAGCGAACAGAAAACAGAAAAAAATGTGCAGATCATGAAGAATTGTTTATGAAAGTTTGTGTTGTTAACTAATCATTTTGACCGTCTCTTTAGAGATGGTTTAAATGTTTTCACTGCATACTTTCATGAAACAATTTACACAATAAAATGTTCGGCTTTAATATCACCCACTAACGATCAATATTATTGTCAATACTATTGATCGTGTATGGGCCCCTTTAAACCCGCATGAGCTTATACAAGGTAAACAACAGTTTGTCTTGGAAACGAATATATAATTGTGTAACTATTCAACCAGATTTAAAACAAGAGGGCCATGATGGCCCTAATTCGCTCACCTGACTCCATGAACACCAGAGGAGAATGTGACATTGAGTTCATGTGTTTTAAAAAAATTGTGCTATTTTTAGATGGCGGTCATCTTGGATTAAGCGATGACTCTCATTTTACCAAATCTGAAAATGCTTCACCCAAGGATTAGAACTTCCTATGAAGTTTGGCCAGCATCGGCCATGTGGTTCCTGAGAAAAAGACGTTCAAAATCTTGAATAAATGGACCTTTTGGTGGCCATCATGGATGACATAATCTTCCGATTCCGATAAATACTGCACCAGAGCAATCGCCTCATCGATACCTTCAATTTGATATATGACATGAGCATATTCGGTCAACAATAAAATTTGACCCCAATTTGACCCCACGAGCCACGCCCATTTTTGACCCCGGGTCACCATTTTAACAACTTTGAAAGAGCATTGTAAATCGATCATTCCTACCAAGTTTAGTCTAAATCCGGCCAGCGGTTCATGAGAAGAAGATTTTTTAAGAATTTATGCTATTTTTAGACGGCGGCTATCTTGGATTAGCGATGACCTCCATTTTAACAAATCTGAAAAGGCTTCACCCATGGACCATAGCTGTTAAGTTTGGCTACCATGGGACAAGCCGTTCATGTGAAGAAGAATTTTTAAATCTCTAATAAAAAAACGACCTTTTGACATTTCGGCTGCCATCTTGGATGACATAACAATCCGATTTCGACAAAAAAAATGTACCAGAGTGATCGCCTCATTGATACCTTCGATTTGATATATAACATGACCATATTCGATCAAAAATAAAATTTTACCCCACGGGTCACGCCCATTTTTGACCCCGGGGTCACCATTTTAACAACTTTGAAAGAGCATTGTACATTGATCATTCCTACCAAGTTTCGTCGAAATCCGGCTAGCGGTTCATGAGAAGAAGACTTTTTAAGAATTTATGCTATTTTTAGACGGCGGCCATCTTGGATTAGCGATGACCTCCATTTTAACAAATCTGAAAAGGCTTCACCCATGGACCATAACTTTTAAGTTTGGCAACCATGGGCCAAGCCATTCATGTGAAGAAGAATTTTGAAATCTCTAATAAAAGAACGATTTTTTGACATTTCGGCGGCCATCTTGGATGACATAACAATCCGATTTCGACAACAAATGTACCAGAATGATCGCCTCATTGATACCTTCGATTTGATATATAACATGACCATATTCGGTCAAAAATAAAATTTGACCCAATTTGACCCCACGGGCCACGCCCATTTTTGACCCCGGGTTCACCATTTTAACAACTTTGAAAGAGCATTGTACATCGATTATTCCTACCAAGTTTTGTCGAAATCCGGTTGGCGGTTCTTGAGAAGAAGATTTTTGAAGAATTTTTGCTATTTTTAGACGGCGGCCATCTTGGATTACGTAATGACGTCATTTTAATAATTTTGTAATCCCCCTTTCTAAGGACCATGACCATGAAGTTTGGTGATTATAGGCCCAATGGTTACCGAGGAGAAGACGTTTTAAAATGTTCACGGACGACGGACGACGACGGACGACGACGGACGACGACGGACACATTGCGGTAACAATAGCTCACATGAGCTTCGCTCAGGTGAGCTAAACATATAGGTTAACTAATTGTATCCCCCGTCGGGGGATACTATGGATTTGACAGCGGGCCTCGTCCGCGTCCGCCGCAGACACTTCTCATCCGGAGCATAACTAGAACACCCTTTGGAATATTTTCATGAAACTTCACACATGCATAGACCACGACCCGAAGGTGTGTCGCGCACAAGAATGACAACTCTTGCATAGGTATTTTTTTAGTTATCTCCCTTTTTTTTTCTCGCACTGATTTCGTGTCCGGAGCATAACTCCACCACCCTTTGGAATATTTTCATGAAACTTCACACATGCATAGATCACGACCCGAAGGTGTGTCGCGCACAAGAATGACAACTCTTGCATAGCTAATTTTTTAGTTATTTCCCTTTTTTGTTTTGCGCACTGATTGACCATGACTCGACCACCCTTTCGAATATTTTTATGAAACTTTTGCCGATATTCGAGGCAAACACTTCAATGTTACTTCACTTGCGGAGCTATTCCATATGGAGAACATTGAAGGTTTGCTTCACTTTCTACATGAAACTAACTTGTATCGGAAAATTTAATTTCATCATTGTATACATGTTTCTCATTTCTATAATTTTATAATTCTATACACGTTTTTCATTTATATTGTTTATCATATTAATAGTTTTACCTTATCATCTGATTGATTACCACATGTAACATACTATTTTACTGTTATTTTTATTCTTCATCTACATTGCTTGGCCCTAAATGATACTCTTTTGTGTTGATGGGCCGTTAAGCACCATTCCATTACATTGATCTATGGTTCAACACTACCTTGAATATTAGAATAACTGTCCAATGACCTACATTGATGGGAATTCCCATTCAAAGTTACAACAAAATGGCCGACATCGCTGATGCTTGCTTGTCGAGCTTGATATTTTACAGTTATATGTGCATTAGAATTAATGATTGTAATAGTTATGGTTGTGTATATTCACAGTGCAATTTTGAAAATTATATGGCGATGGATGTTGGTAAACTGCTGGGGTCGTAGACTGTACAAGGATGTGATTTTCCACCCTTTGCTGGTGATTGTGGAAGTAGCCAGTGTTGACGTTGTGACAGGACACCACATGACCTTGATGCTGGACAGGTAACAGCTGTTGAGTTGATACAGACTTGGGAGGGCTCTCGTTTTCTTCATTAGCTCCGGCATTTTGGAGAATAGCCGAATACTGACGTTTCTGTTTGTCGGAACAATCTCTATTGTATGACTTCACAGAACTTTCATTTTTGTGCTTTGAAATTTGCATTATAGATCTAGTGTCTACTCCAGCATGAGAAAGTAGGGTGATTGTTGTTGCACGGACGCTATGGTTGGTATATATAGTCTTAGTTTTGCTAAGTTTTGCATCTTTTGAAGTATTTTTCATCATGTCGTTTAATGTCCTTGGACCTACTGGACGGGTTGTATACCAGTCATCATCAATGTAGCAGTGTTTCTGTCGCGGTTGTTGAAACAAGAGATCATTTGATTTGTTCAATTTACTCAGGTAAAATTTCAAAGATTGCACAGGACAGTCTGTTTGATTTGTTGCATACATTCGCGTCTTGGATTCATGGTTGGTGTCATTTTCATTTTCTAGGTGATTTTTTTGTGGCCTCATTGTAGTTCATTTCGACATATTCGAGGCTGGTATCGTCTATTTTGAATGCAAACGCATCTTTTTTTATTTTCGCAACATTTTCACGTCCGCGCCTCGCAAAAGATAATGTGATGTCGAATCAAACTTTGCGTTGCAAAGATTTTGCCTCGGTTGTTTTAAGTGATTCCCTAATTTGTTTAAGATCACCTTCCGCTATTGGCGGATAATGTTGAGTTTGGTCAAGACCCTCTCGTTTCAGTTTTGTTAACACTGCAAGGAAAAATTTGTCCTTCATTAAGCAAATGTCTTTGTTGAAAGGCGGTCCTCGAATAGGCCTGTTAATTGAAGATCTTATGCATACAAATGTCGACTTTCCGTACGATTTTCCATCCTGGTTTCTAACTTCAGCATATAATTTCTCCAGGTTCTTGTCCAGTTCCTCAGCATTACATTCCTCGAAGTTTTCATTTTCGCCTCTTGTAGACAGCCATTCTGTAAATACATTACAATGTGTTTACTATTTTTGTTTTTGAGTTATTTATGTCGTCGGAAATGACGAACCTCAATTTCGGTGCGCAAATGCATTTTTTCTTTAATATCTTAATTAGCGTCCGTGCTTTCCCGCATCGTTTACGACCTTGTATCCAATCGTATTAATGCAATTCGTCTTAAGATGCAACCTTTTTGCTATTAGATTGCTTCATTTTCATTTGAGACCTTTTTGTGCACAAATGTCTTATCTCACAGTTAAAATGTTGTACCTCGTTGCTTACTTGAGAACAGTAACTCTTGCAATCTACTCCCGGATCGTCCGTAGCCAGAGTTACGATTCCACTCATAGCTATGCTTCCTCTGCAGAATAGCTACCGGTAATCAGATCTGATTCACACTTCCGCAGTTAATTGTGACATATTTTCCATTTTATAAAAATATCAGGTCATCTACATATGTAAATGTATGTCAAAATTACTGCAATATGTTAATTCATACTATTGACACTTTATTTCAGTTAAAAAATATAGAAAAACATTCGCAATTAACTGCGAAAGTGCGATTCAGATTGGATTCGCTATTCTGCAGAGGAAGCCTATGAGTGGAATCGCAAATCTAGCTAAGGACGGTATGCGAGTACATTGCAAGAGTTACTGTTCGCAACTACTCATTGCTAATCTAGACAGAATATCACACACAAATGTTGCATCTCTTTCACTAATTTTGATTTGGATTGCTATATGATAACTTACACATTACCATGTCTTGAATTAACATAAATAGCAATCAAAAGGACGAGTTGTGCTTACTTGTGAAACCTAATTTTCTTTCTCCTGAACACAAATAAAATAATTTTGTGCAAATTTGAGCTTCGTCATTTTCTCTTAAAGCTACATGCCCACTCAGTAGGCACAAACGGTTCTTTATAGGAATTAAATAAGTGTATAATTGTGTTACTATTCCACCAGTTCTCAAAATTACGATTGCCCGCTTTACAGATATAATCAGTTAGTAATAGTTATTTTACTGATAGTGATGCGCGGTGGTATCAAGCTATTTTCATATGCAAATGAGGCATGATCATTTTTAATTATTTATTCTAATTAAATGTGTCGCCTGAAAATATTATAAAGTATGATCGTTGCACATGATCATCAAAATATAAATGTAGAGAATAAATAGTAATGTCCGTTAACATTTTAAGGAAACACGGTTATCGTCCCTGATATCAGTGTGGAAATTTACATCAGATATAAAATGTATAATAATGCCAATCAATACACGGGATAATGGTGAATGAATGTTTATTTTGCCAGAAAATGTCCCAGATGATGTCTATGATATAAAGAAAATGTTGTGCCTGAGTGGGCCTGTACCTTTAACACCGACGATGTGTTTGTTTTGAAATTTAGAATTGTATCCTAATCTTTGCATTTAACTACATATATTTTTGGATTTATTAGGATTTTCATTACCATGGCATAAATTTTAATATTGAATATTCATATGCCAAACTTATCAGACCATGGTTTTATTTTGGTTGACATTTAAAAGTTGGCCATGAAAAAAGTGGGGAAAAGTGGTGGGTGGGGTATTATTTTCTTTGCAATATCTTATTGATTTTGGGTAATGCTCAATGCATATTCGTACGTTTAAATTGGGAAATTCCCCATTTCGTCATTATCTTAGTGCCCTTGCTGGAGTCGCCGGCCAGTAGATCCTAAATCTCTTGTGCCGACACGGTTGCAAATCTTTCAGTTTCAGCCCCGAAACGCTGGGTTTTCTTCACATCAACTGCGGGCGTCTGACTCTCAGCCGTGAGTTCACGCTCTTCTAGTGTCGTGTTTCCATCATCCACCTGCTCATCAATAGTTTCCATGAATTGGTAGAGGTCATCGGTCACTTTCCTGCATCTCTTCGAATATTATTTCATCCATCACATCGACGTTCAAACTTCAAAAGATCTAGTGACGCCATTGTTTACATTCCGAATCACAGGGTGAAACGGCGCGTAGGAATACTGTGGTGAATATCAGTGCACTGCAACCGTTTACCTATCCACTATTAATTCACTTTACATGCTTGGCCGATTCCACTAATCATAAACCAGCTTTCTCTACCAAAGCCCAACAGCCAATGAACGGCCCCGTTGCTACCAACGATTCCACGATTGGCACGAGGAATTCTAAACACATGCCCAAGCTCTCTTGCTTCCTGAACTCTCAACGATACACACATCGTACGACTAATCCTAGAACCACGTTTCCAGAGAGCACGAGCTTCGTCACGGCGCTGTCATTGGTAAGTTACTGTGACTTGACATTGCATTGCCTTAACACATCGCTATCACAACAAGTGACACTGTGAGCAGGGTTCCTTCCTGTTTTATATTGCCAATATTTATCTATTGACATTGTAAGCGAGAAAATCCAAAACTCGTCTTCTGCAAAAGTTTGCAGCAGATATCTGGGAAAACTCGCTGCACTGTTTCATTTGTTTGACAAATGAGTGTGAATATGTTGTGAATTTCGTGTAACTCGTGCTAGTTGAATTAATCATATTTTTCTTTCTACCTGTACACACACACATGATTGCAAGTCAATTGCCCATTACAATAAATTCTGCTACTGCAGAAGAGCTAATGACTATCAATAGCATTGGCCAGGGCCGTTCTGCCACAATGTTGGAATTGCGTGGCATACACCCCTGCTTGACACCGCAGATTTTGGCGGACCAAGGTGTCATGTCTTTCGAATTCTGGAACAGTCACGAACAATCAGGGACGGTCTCGTTTCATCCAGTCACGGGCACGTCAAGCCCACGTTCATCTACATCGAGCCAAGATACAGATCAAACTGATCATTCCCTTGGCCATGACTCAGACTCGAAATTTGAAAGAATGTTCCAGCGCATGTACTATCTTCGCGCAGACATATCAAAGCGCGAGGTTAAAGTTGACACATTAACATCAGATTTGACTGACAGAGTAAGTGGTCTAGAAATTGATAGGCTCACTTCAGACAAGCAACTTTTCGAGCTAACCAACACTGTCTCTAAAATGGAAAAAAAAAAGAGTGAAACTGTAAATGTATTAAATCAGGCACAGGACAGTATTGATAAACAAAGTCATCGTCTCGTGGATTACACCCACGAAATTGACAGAATTGATGAAAACGTCAGAACGCTTCATCAAGCCACCACTTCAATTTCCAAACAAATGTTTGAAATCTCGAAAAACCAAAAGAAAACCATCGAAAACATAACAAAGGTCATCCCGAATGATGGCATCTACACTGGCCCTTCCAAAATTAAGCACACAACAGTAAAAAAAAAAGGAACTAGATCTCCCGCCAGGGACATCTGATAATCTGAGTAAGTCCTGTACCTCTCCAAAACGCGCAATATCAAAAACGAAGTCTTGCGAGTCCGACACTGAATGTACCGGCCGAAGCCCACCTAAGCCCCGCATGCAGATATTCACGGGGGACAAAACCATGAAAATTGAAACGTACCTGTTCCAATTTTCGCGCGTTGCAAATAGAAGGGGATGGGGTTCTGCTAAGAAAGCAGACACGCTGCTAGATTGTTTAGGGAGGGGGGAACGCGCTAGAATTCGTGAACCGATTAGGGGAGGCCACTCTGAATAACCGATAAAGACGCGTCCAGGTTCATCCATACATCAGGCGTTACGGTCTATTAAAGAATATCAAGCTAACAACAAGGCCATTTATGGCACGGTATCGCGAGCCTACAAACAGCGCAATGTTACCTTCTCATGCGAGTCTGATATTGACGTTAAGTTAAAACAATCGCTGGACGAATATCTCCAGAAATCGCTTGCGATCGGGGTAAAGCCGAATGGAATGGAATGGTGCTTAACGGCCCATCAACACAAAAGAGTATCATTTAGGGCCAAGCAATGTAGATGAAGAATAAAAATTATACTAAAATAGTATGTTACATGTGGTAATCAATCAGATGATAAGGTAAAAATATTAAATGATGAACGTGTATAGAATTATAAAATTATAGAAATGAGAGACATGTATACAAGGATAAAATTAAATTTTCCGATACAAGTTAGTTTCATGTAGAAAGTGAAGCAAACCTTCAATGTTCTCCACCTGGAATAGCCTTTACATCAGAGGTAGCTCCTCAGTCGCCAACGCGTTATCCACACCCATATCAGCCAGCCCACTTATCCCATGGGCATGAACCGACCCTCAAGCTTTCGGCCCGACTCGTATCAACCTCCCAATTGTCAACGAACGAGGTCCCCTTCATACCAACCAGCTCGCCTACAACCATATGACTTCGGTGGGAGGTCAAGGTCACGCAATACGTACCAGAGGTCAAGGTCACCTAATACCTACCAGGGTTCAAGGTCACGTAACCCTTTCAACACTGCAGACCGCTAAAGCGGTCTGGTTACACAACTCCTTTTCAACACCACAGTTATTTAAGTAACGCACGTTTTGATTGGCTGGCTTGTGGGAAGCTAAATTTACGACATACGGGATTTTAATAAATATCTTCGGATACTATCGGTCTTTTTCATTGGTTTTAACGTTATAAATGAGGAAAACCCCGTCTATTATTAGCAATTAGCGATGTCAATAATTAGGACGAAAATTGACACAAAATGGCGGACAATTCGTCAGAATCGGAGCTGTCCGATAATGAAACGAAAGACAATATCGGTGATTTCGACTTGATTCACATAAATGAGGAAGACAGACAACATTTAGCCCATAAAAGGGTACAATTTGCAGACCAATTCGGCACCATCAGTGATGAAGATTCTGATTTTGAAGGGTTTGAAGTGGGTGAAGGTTACGTGACCCCTGACTTTTTAGCATGGTCCAAGACAAAAAATGTCAGAAATATCCACCAATTCACGGAGCGTGCTGGTCCAACTCGTGTATTAGATGGTTCACGAAGAGCAATTGACTATTTTCAGTTGTTTTATAGTGACACAGTCTTTGAAGAAATTACAAGGTGCACCAATTTGAACGCCAACCATAAACGTCAGTCGGACCCAGAAAATCATAAAGGTGTTTGGTCCGAAGTGAGTTTGGAAGAAATGAAGGCGTACTATGGATTACTGATTTTTATGGACGTAATGAAACTTGACGGGGATGAACTTTATTGGGCAGAAAGTGGACTCCTTCAAACAAAATTTGGTGAAATTATGTCACGAAACCGTTACGTCCAAATTAAACTTTACCTGCACATCAGTGACGACACCGTTAATACCAATGGTAAATTACACAATATCCGCTATATTATTGACCACTGCCGTCAGACATTCCAGAGTGAATATTACCCGAATAAAGAAATATATGTAGACGAGGCAATGCTGCCATTCAAAGGTAGATTGGGTATCAAACAATATATGAAGGACAAGCCTGTGAAATGGGGAATAAAGTTATGGGTTGCCACCGACGCCGTGACTGCTTACTGTTACAACTTGATGACACAGTAATAAACACAAATCTTGGACTTACTACTAAAGTTGTAATAGAGTTGACTAAAGACATTCACAATAAGGGACATGTTATATACACAGATAACTTTTACACTAGTCCGCAGCTTGCCGACTTTCTATACGACAATAAAACTGGAAAGACAATCGTATAGTGTACTATCTATCATCCTACCATGAGCCAGAGTCTGCAGATGGCGAGGAACTGACGGCTACCAGGAAGAACAAGGATGGAACAGACAACATACTTCCTGCCACAGCAACTGTTCTTGGTTACGCATCTTACATGGGTGGTGTAGACCGATTAGACCAGAATTGTACCTGTGTTGTAATTCCAGAAGTACATGTTTCAAGGACTTCCACACAAAAGTTTACTACTGGCAATGACGGTTACTGGTAAGCGATATTACCTGTGTACCCTGAACATACCTGTATGTGATACCTGCATAGAAGAGTACAGAGTGGTACTCTGGAATTTGATTTTACAACAAACAAGTAACAGACCATTCAGTGGATTTTATTTTTTTTTAAATAAAATAAAATTTACGATATTATACATAATTTAACACACCTGTAATTTTTTAACACACAAAACAATAAGTATTCCATTCACTCAATATTACTCACATTCATGGAACAGAAAATACAATAAAAACAACAATATTACAACAATACATGTCATTACAGTACCTATAATTATTTTTTACCTGAAATTTACCTTTGTTACCTGTATAATTACCTGTACCATGTGACATAATGTAATAACAACATGTGTTCTGGAACATACAATCAATTTGCTAAAATTTGATACCAAATACTTGATGATATGTTGATAAACAAAAAAGTTACATGGTAATATTTAACATTAGTACTATTTTCTAAAATGTACGAAAGTTACTTGGTGTTGAATGGTAGATTCCACACTAAGTTACTCGGTGCTGAAAGAGCTAATACCTACCAGGGGTCAAGGTCACCAAACCCTTGATATCTGGGGCCAAAATCGCCAACCCGCCTTGATCATCGAGCCAGATCACCCAGTCGAATCGAGCCAGGATTGAGGTCCCCTGGCTACAGACCTAACAGGTCCCGATCTCCAGTAAGGTCTAGTGTAGGACAAGGTACGAGATCGCCACCACATGCAACATGCCCGGTCCACAGCCGACCACAGGCTGATTATTATCCGACACATGCGGAGACCGGTCATTTAAACGAGCAAGAACTGAGCAAGTAGGTGATCCTCGCTCAGTTCCCTTTTCCTCCGATCACCCGGGAGCAGTGGCAGTTAATCATACACCCCCATTACCCCAATTAGAGGTCCGTACTACCAAAGGCATGACTTTAGTCATTGACGTGGCAGTTAATAGGACCGAGACTGAAGCAGTGGTGGACACGGCAGCCATGGTCACCCTGGTTAGTACCTAAATGTTCAGTTCCGCTGCCTATACATATTTACCTGAAGGGAATGGAATGGTTTAGTTAATGAATGTTTGCATCTTTTTCTGGTCTCTGTCAAGGTATGATTGAGAGAGTGGTTCAATAATGTCAATGCTGTATACGGATACTGTAGGATCGTGTATATTCCATTTTCACGCCCGCAGGTCACCCCTGACCTTGACGCGGTCTGCGGGCTTAATCTTGGAATTGCAATCGCAATTCCTAGGGATTGCGGTTGCAATTCCCAGAGAACTAACAAGGGGTGGGTTTCCTAAGGACTAACTGGGTTATATGCATGCACTAGCTATTGGTGCATGCACATATTACCTAAACACCCCTTGGTGACTCGTAGGTACTCTATGCATTCTTCCCGCACAAAGGTAGGTACACTTACCTTTGGGCGTGTGTGTGTAGGGGAACCTGGCTGGCCGTTTGCCGTGGCCTGCGACCCGGACGTTTTGGAGGAAGGGATCCTGGTGGGTGAGTGTATTGCGTGGCTGGCAGAATTTCTGGCCAAGATGTCACGCATTACTACAATACACCACTTCGGCCCTGACTTCAAGGCAAACGGGAGGTCCTTGGGTGAGCACGCCCAATGGGATTAATCGGCTTCTGTGGCAGCCGGTGCTGGAGTCGTGACTGGAGCATATATATTTTTTATTTTTGCTTTGTTTTCTGATTATTTCATATATACGTGAGTACATTATCTTGTTTCCTTTTACATTGTGCGACCAGTCCGCGGCTCTAGTAGGTGTCACGGTTTAGTGCTACACGAGTGAGTTATTTGTCTTGCTCGAGTATATCACTATGTATCCTCGGTGTGCGGTGCGGAGACCCGCACCATTAGCACATCCCCTTGTAGGGCTCCATGGAGGGTGGGGAACATAGTGATGAATATACGCCTACTGATATGAATCGCCAAAAAAACAAAAAACAAACCTCATCACAATTATCCCACAAACCCAATTGATTGGAAGGCTTCGGACTTCACAAAGTCGTCTAGCCAACCTTGTTCAGCTGGCCCATCTAAGAAACGGACACGACCTGCAGAATTCAATTTTCTGTCTACTCCCATCTGATTTCCCTCAACGACCACTACAACATCAAACAGAACTACAGCATGTAGCCACTTGGCCTTGATTCCTTGTGGTCCATGCAACTGACACTGACAAGCCTCTTGACAAATTGTCTGTCTTTGTTTTATCAAAGATACTGAATAGTGTGGCAGGGGAGCCCAAGAACTTGAAACGGTTGCGCTCTGGTGACCTTCTTATTGAAGTTGCCAGAAAGAGTCATGCAGAGAACCTACTGCTTTGTACCAAGTTCTTGGATACCCCTGTCGACATCCAGCCGCATAAATCTTTGAACAGTTGCAAGGGAGTTGTCGATCACCGGAGTTTGCTCATAGTAAGTGAGCAAGAAGTGATCGAACAACTCGAGCCACAAGGAGTTGCTGATGCTCGAAGAATTAATAGAAAAGTGAACGGACAACTAGTCCCGACTAATACCTTCATTCTAACTTTCAACCTGACTGAACTACCAAAAGAACTTAAACTAACCAGATGGTTACTCGTCACAGTTGACCCATACATACCAAACCCGTTGCGCTGTTACAACTGCCAACTGTACGGTCACCACAAAGACAGATGTAAGAGAGATCTTGCATGTGCACGCTGTGGCATTGCCAAGCACAGTAATGAAAACTGTGTGGAGGCCGAACATTGTGTCAACTGTAATGGTAACCATTCGGCATATTCGAAAGACTGCCCGAAGTGGAAGATCGAGAAGGAGATAGTTCGCGTGTAAACATACACGCAAACATATCATTCCCTGAAGCCAGGAAGATTTGTTGAAATACCAACAACTCCTATCCCTGGCTTTTCTTACGCTTCGGCTGCAGTCTCTCGCAAGCCCAGCAGAAGTATTTCAACCCAAACGGACGTTTCTTGGAAACCAGCTGAACACCCCACTATAACGTGGACCTATAATACGCCACACTACAAAGCCTCCACATCTACTCATCTACACAATCTCCCCGAGGCCGGAGCCCAAAGGCCTCAACATCAAAACCTTCTTCGGAAGGCAAAACCTCAAAGGTCACGCCTTCCAAAAGCCCTGGGCAAGAGAATGGATCCTTTTATACACGATGCTGGCTTGGATCTGGATCACATTGCCAAATACGCTGTTCCAGATACTCCACCGTGGCAGTTGGAGCAGCCCAAGGTGATCTTCGATCTTAGTCAGCACACGAAAGCAACAACTGATCCATCCATTTTTAAATCACTTTTTCTTGAGATAAAGACAGATACAATACGTACACTCCGATTTTTACTGATGGCTCAAAGATTCGGGACCGGTAGCATCTGCTGCCGCTGTCCCCGAGGGAGATCTTCAATCCAGACTCCAGACAAATCTTCGATATTTTCTGCGGAATTGAGGGCGATTTTACTTGCTCTTGATTTCGCGAAAATATCTTGGAGAAAGCAATCATTTTGTTTTTCCGATTCATTATCTCACTACAAGCTTTGTACAACATGAAGCTTGAACATCCACTTATCCGCCAAATCATGGAGCTACACCATATTTTACTTTCGTCTGGCAAGGACATTATTTTTTTGTTGGCTACCCAGTCATACTGGTATCAAGGGCAAATGACAGGGCAGATGTGCTGCCAAGGCCGCCCTGGATCTACCAACTTCTCATTTTCCTGTTTGCTATCATGATTTTAAATCATCCATCAACTCATTCATCTCCGATTACAATGCAGATCCAGTGGGATCTGCTCACAGATAATAAACTTCATGCTGTGAAACCGACTCTGGGCGAATGGACTCTGGCTACAGACATGTACGCCGGGATGAAGTTGTCCTTAGTCGATTGCGCATTGGACATACACGACTAACAAACGCATTCGTATATGCTCAAAAGGTGACCGCGTCCATGGTGTATTCCATGCCACAGCATTTACCGTGCAACACATCCTACTGGACTGTATCGATTTTTGCCGATATTCGAGGCAAACACTTCAAATGTTACTTCACTTGCGGAGCTATTCCAGGTGGAGAACATTGAAGGTTTGCTTCACTTTCTACATGAAACTAACTTGTATCGGAAAATTTAATTTTATCATTGTATACATTTTTGTTTCATATTATACTTTTATAATTCTATACACGTTGTTCATTTATATTATTTATCATAATATTTTTACCTTATCATCTGATTGATTATTACATGTAAACATACTATTTTACTATTCTTTTTTATTTCTTCATCTACATTGCTTGGCCCTAAATGATATCTTTTGTGTTGATGGGCCGTTAAGCACCATTCCATTCCCACATTCCAAAAGCCCAAAATAGGTCGGGCTAAAAAGACCTTAAAACAAATCACGGCCGTGTCTTCCTCTGCGATCACGGCAAGGGCCGTGGGTTACAGGTCGGCCTCTCCACTACCACTCAGGGGTAGGCCCACGGCTATGGAGAGGATCCCTACAAAACCGCCAGGAAAGGGTCTGATGACCCTGGATCGCATAAAGGGTTCTGATGACCCTGGATCGCAGAAAGGGACAGACGGCCCCATTCCACTGAAGAACAGGTTTGAGTCGTTGGACTCGATGGAGACTGAAGAGTCTTCTGACACTCCAACGGCCAAACCTGTTCCACCCCGCAAACCCATACTCCCACTACATAAAACATGGATACTATTATCCAATGGAACTGTCGAGGAATTAAAGCAAATCGTGATGAATTAACAATTTTATTAACTCAATACAACCCATTGCTGTTTGTCTTCAGGAAACATTCCTGAAAGTGACGATACATTTTCTTTTAAATCACATGCACTATACAGTAAGTGTTCAGATAACGCTGACGCGCATCTGGTGGAGTCTCAATCCTTGTTAATTTGAGCACCCACATAGTCTCGTGAATCTTAGCACTAATCTTTCAGGCTGTGGCCGTTAGTGTTACGATTCACAAGACTATTACATTATGTTCTATCTACATTCCACCATCTGCAGTCCTGTTAAAAATCAGAACTAGATAATCTTGTCTCTCAGCTCCCTTCGCCTTTCATTCTCCTTGGCGATTTTAATGGGACATAACATGCTTTGGGGTTGTAAAGACACAAACAAAAAGGGGGGGAACTTATTGAAAATTTTCTTTCCGATCACAATCTCAGCATTTTTAATGATAAATCGAGCACATATTTACATCCCGCAACCGGTTCATCCATCTCTTGGATTTTAACTCTGTGTCATCCTTCTCTGTATTTGGACTTTACGTGGAAAGTTGGTGACGACCTATGTGGGAGTGACCACTTTCTGTCTTCTTGCAGAGTAATGGACCACCATCCACTGACAGCGTCCAGAGGTGGAAATTACATAAAGCCGATTGGGACACATTTCGTAATATGTGCATGATTGAACTAGATTTTGATCGCTTTCGAGATGCGGAAGATCCACTAGAACACTACGTTTCCCTTTTACACGATATGCAGAAAAGCATACCCAAAACCTCGGCAAAGCCCAAACGTGTCAATAAACCATGGTTTGACGAGGAATGCAAAGAGGCAATGACTGCTCGTAAGCAGTCTATTCGTCAAATCAATAACAACGCAACACCAGATAATTTAAATGCTCATAGAATTTTTAGAGCGAAAGCTCGACGCACAATTAAAGCTAGCAAGAGAAGGCTTGGAGATCTTTTGTCTCCAAAGTTGAATTCGCGATCTAAAATGAAAACCACATGGGACATGATTCGTAAGATAAACGGTAAAGGTAAATCAACTCTATCAATCACCTCAACAAAGCAGGACATAAAGTATCTTCCAAAACAGACATTTCAAACACATTAGCAGATACCTTTTCAAGAACTCCTCATGTGATAACTATTCTGAGGAGTTCTTTGAAGGTGAAATCTTGAGCAAGAGAAAACTAAACTTAATTTTAATTCAGACAATTCAGAACATTACAACGCTCCTTTCTCTATGAGGGAATTAAAAGCTTCCCTCGAGAAAGCACATGATACATCTGCAGGCCCTGATGATATCCACTACCAACTGCTTAAAACATTTACCTGAACACTCTTTAGACAACCTCCTTGAAATATTTAATACCATTTGGGAAACAAGGTGTATTTCCGCCTTCATGGCGGGAGGCTACAATATACCTGTTCCAAAACGGGCAAGGATCACACCGACCCATCAAGTTACCGTCCCATCGCACTTACTAGCTGCGTCTGTTTAAAACCATGGAACGAATGATTAACGACAGGCTTGTCTGGTTTCTGGAATCCCAATGGACTGATATCTGAGTATCAGTCTGGATTCCGTCGCCAGAGAAGCACTGCGATAATCTGATTTAGACTCGAAGCATTCATTCGAGACGGGGTTTGTTAAACAATGAACATATAGTTGCCATATTTTTTTACCTAGAAAAGGCTTATGACACGACGTGGAAGTATGGGATTATGAAGGACCTTCATGACCTCGGTCTGAAGGGTATCTTCCTGATTTTATTCTAATTTTTTGAAAGACAGACAATTCCAAGTCCGAGTCGGTACACCCTTTCTGATCCCCATGAACAGGAAATGGGTGTACCGCAGGGAAGTATATTGTCTGTTACCTTTTTAGCATTAAACTAAATAATATTGTAAAATGCCTGCAACCAGGTGTTGACTGTTCTTTATATGTCGATGATTTTTTAATATGTTACAAATCAAAGAAACATGCATACTATTGAGCGCCAATTTACAACTGAGCCTCAATAGAATAAACAAGTGGACCACAGAAAACGGCTTTAAGTTTTCGAAATCTAAAACTAACTGCATGCATTTTTGCAAAAGACGCGGTCTTCACCCTGATCCCGAACTTAAACTGGGAACACATCCCATCCCAGTTGTTCGGGAGCAGAAACTTGGTCTTATCTTTGATCCTAAACTCACTTTTAAACCCATTTACGATACTTGAAAGCTAAATGCCAGAAAGCACTCAATTTTAATGCGAGTGGTAGCAAATCATGACTGGGGTGCAGACCGAAGGTGCTACACCGCCTTTACATCGCACATGTTCGCAATCAAAACTGGACTACGGATGCACTGTATATGGGTCTGCCAGTAAAATCCGATCTTCGGACGCTCGATCCAATAACATCACCAAGGCTTACGACTCTGCCTGGGTGCATTCCGTACGTCTAACGCACAGAGCTTATATGCCGAAGCAAATGAACCAATCTTCTCACCACAGACGCCACCAAATTATCTTTGCAATACGCCACTAAACTACAATCCAATCCATCTAATCCAGCTTATAACACTGTCTTTCATCGAACTACAGATGCTGTATTCGATAAGAAACCAAGCTTCAAACCACCATTCGGCAAGAGAATGGATCCTTTGATACACGATGCTGGTTTGGATCTGGATCACATTGCCAAATACGCTGTTCCAGATACTCCACCGTGGCAGTTGGAGCAGCCCAAGGTGATCTTCGATCTTAGTCAGCACACGAAAGCAACAACTGATCCATCCATTTTCAAATCACTTTTTCTTGAGATTAAAGACAGATACAATACGTACACTCCGATTTTTACTGATGGCTCAAAGATCGGGGACCGGGTAGCATCTGCTGCCGCTGTCCCCGAGGGAGATCTTCAATCCAGACTCCCAGACAAATCTTCGATATTTTCTGCGGAATTGAGGGCGATTTTACTTGCTCTTGATTTCGCGAAATATCTTGGAGAAAGCAATTCATTTTTATTTTCCGATTCATTATCTTCACTACAAGCTTTGTACAACATGAAGCTTGAACATCCACTTATCCGCCAAATCATGGAGCTACACCATATTTTACTTTGTCTGGCAAGGACATTATTTTTTGTTGGCTACCCAGTCATACTGGTATCAAGGGCAATGACAGGGCAGATAGTGCTGCCAAGGCCGCCCTGGATCTACCAACTTCTCATTATCCTGTTTGCTATCATGATTTTAAATCATCCATCAAACTCATTCATCTCCGATACAATGCAGATCCAGTGGGATCTGCTCACAGATAATAAACTTCATGCTGTGAACCGACTCTGGGCGAATGGACTCCTGGCTACAGACATGTACGCCGGGATGAAGTTGTCCTTAGTCGATTGCGCATTGGACATACACGACTACGCATTCGATATGCTCAAAGGTGAGCCGCGTCCATGGTGTATTCCATGCCACAGCGCATTTACCCGTGCAACACATCCTACTGGACTGTATCGATTTTGCGATATTCGAGGCAAACACTTCAATGTTACTTCACTTGCGGAGCTATTTCAGGTGGAGAGCATTGAAGGTTTGCTTCACTTTCTACATGAAACTAACTTGTATCGGAAAATTTAATTTTATCATTGTATACATGTTTCTCATTATTATACTTTTATAATTCTATACACGTTGTTCATTTATATTATTTATCATATTAATATTTTTACCTTATCATCTGATTGATTATTACATGTAACAAACTATTTTACTATTCTTTTTATTCTTCATCTACATTGCTTGGCCCTAAATGATACTCTTTTGTGTTGATGGGCCGTTAAGCACCATTCCATTCCATTCCAGCTTATAACACTGTCTTTCATCGAACTACAGATGCTGTATTCGATAAGAAACCAAGCTTCAAGCCACCATTCGGCAAGAGAATGGATCCTTTGATACACGATGCTGGCTTGGATCTGGATCACATTGCCAAATACGCTGTCCAGATACTCCACCGTGGCAGTATTGGAGCAGCCCAAGGTGATCTTCGATCTTAGTCAGCACACGAAAGCAACAACTGATCCATCCATTTTTAAATCACTTTTTCTTGAGGTTAAAGACAGATACAATACGTACACTCCGCTTTTAACTGATGGCTCAAAGAATCGGGGACCGGTAGCATCTGCTGCCGCTGTCCCCGAGGGAGATCTTCAATCCAGACTCCCAGACAAATCTTCGATATTTTCTGCGGAATTGAGGCGATTTTACTTGCTCTTGATTTCGCCGAAAATATCTTGGAGAAAGCAATTCATTTTTATTTTCCGATTCATTATCTTCACTACAAGCTTTGTACAACATGAAGCTTGAACATCCACTTATCCGCCAAATCATGGAGCTACACCATATTTTACTTTCGTCTGGCAAGGACATTATTTTTTGTTGGCTACCCAGTCATACTGGTATCAAGGGCAATGACAGGGCAGATAGTGCTGCCAAGGCCGCCCTGGATCTACCAACTTCTCATTTTCCTGTTTGCTATCATGATTTTAAATCATCCATCAACTCATTCATCTCCGATACAATGCAGATCCAGTGGGATCTGCTCACAGATAATAAACTTCATGCGTGAAAACCGACTCTGGGCGAATGGACTCCTGGCTACAGACATGTACGCCGGGATGAAGTTTGTCCTTAGTCGATTGCGCATTGGACATACACGACTAACGCATTCGTATATGCTCAAAGGTGAGCCGCGTCCATTGGTGTATTCCATGCCCACAGCGCATTTACCGTGCAACACATACTACTGGACTGTATCGATTTTGCCGATATTCGAAGCAAACACTTCAGTGTTACTTCACTTGCCGGAGCTATTCCAGGTGGAGAACATTGAAGGTTTGCTTCGCTTTCTCCATGAAACTAACTTGTATCGGAAGATTTAATTTTATCATTGCATACATGTCTCATATTTCTATAATTTTATATTTCTATACACGTTTTATATTTCTATATATATTGTTCATCATATTAATATTTTTACCCTAATTGTATACTATTTTACTATTATTTTTATTCTTCATCTACATTGCTTGGCCCTAAATGATACTTTTTTGTGTTGATGGGCCGTTAAGCACCATTCCATTCCATTCCATTCCATTTTCACGTCTTTGAGCTTGCCTGTTTTGCATTTGCTACATAATAAGATGATTGATGTGTAGCCACACACAGGCAAATTGGTCTAGACTTTAAACGACACAAGAAAACCTACTGGTGTGGGTTTTCGGTAATTGTGAAAGGAACATATCTGTTATCCCACATTGGGCCCCATTCACACACACTTTTACCTAAGGAAAGGTCACACTTTGCAGACTGCCAGTTCATAACAATAGTGAATTAGAGCTAAGCTAAGGAGAAACAAAAGTAAAATACATTCCTAACTATGTCTGATAGGTATGTGCTCCTTACCTACATTCTCAATACTCCATACAAATTTAGACTGTATTCTTACCTAAGTGTGCATTACACTTCAATAATTAACGGAATAACACATTTTGTTTGTGGGGGTATAATAAAAAACGTATGTCCGATTATAAACAAATAAAAGGTTTGAATAGCTGTTTTTAATTGAATACATCGTTTGCACGAAGACGTATGAATAACCGACTCTGAATATTTTTTTCGTCCTAGAACGTAGATCTCTTCAACATTTTTTCCAATCTAAATGACATGTGCACGAAGGCATTGATCTGCTGATTCCACACCACAACCAACGCATTCCCGTAATAATGATTAAAGTTTTGGTCGTTATTTTTATCTTGGATCTTCTTATTTTGCTGTCGCAAATTTAAAAAATAATGGCGGCTATGTCTAGGACAGGAGATCAAATACGTTTTATAATAGTAAGAAAATGTTACTATTATAACGTAACGTACCGTTGTGAAAAGGCCCATAGGTAGCCCAGAATAACATTGACTTCAAGCATTAACTAAACATTAGTCATTCGCCTACATTACAAGTTTAGTGTAGTGTGGCTATCTTCATAATTATTATGGTTTACATATTGGATGAAATGTGTTAATAATAGACACACGTGTTACGGATAACCGTAGGCACACTTTATGAATAATGTAAATTACGCTTGCGGTATGGTACAATTTTACCGTTTACCCCTGCCGACCCTAAATGAATGGAATGAGCTCTTAAGATTTCGTTTCATGGCCAATCAAGTTAGGATTAGGCCCATTTCTCACGTTAAAAGCCATTGACAAACAGTACAAACACTGATCACTTCATGTTTATACATAAAGGTGATTTATGAATGCACTATTAACTACTCCGCCTTAATGCGTTACTCCGCCTCGACCGTATAATGAACCGTATTTTACACTACTTTCAAGTAGCTCCTTCTCTGTGGGCGTTGTATTTGCCCATATCACGTGGATCAGTCTCTGCTTGGTCTGTCTGCCTTGTCCAACCCTCTAATAGCATCAGCAGGTAATATAACAATGTAACGGATCAGTCTCCATATACAGTCGAATGGACTGATGAAAATATCTCGACATATCCGAACTTCGAGATAACAATTCGCCAAATTTATCGGAAAATTTATCGAACAAAATCGCTTCAAAAATGCCCCTTTACTTTATTTCCGGGTTTCATAAATCGCGTCTTTATTCTAAGCTGTTTTCGTAATTAACAGACGATTTACACCGTTTAATTCATTGTTCTGTTAAAAGAAATTTGATATCGCATTAAGTTTAATTGATTACTTATGGTGTCACAGTTGTCAAAACAGGACATGATTGAATTATGGTGTATTTACTATAATATAACCTATTAATCAACCCTCGTTGTATTGTAGGTTCCAGCTACTGTGTAATCGCCCCTCAATGGGTTTTTAGTATGAGTTGTTTATTAGCGGGGCCAGTCTTGACATTCCCGTGTTCACATAATGTAATCGTCCATGTGCTGTCCATGTAGTGCCTTGTATTGTCCGTATGGGTGAGTGGTGTGACGTAGGTGTGTGTGTCATCTTTTGATTGGAGAATCTATGCACGAGTAATTTATTCCGGGGCCCGTAACGAGAAACGTGCCGCCGGTATGATTGAGGGGCACTCTGTAAGTTTACGTTGGCAAGAGCTGTCGTGTTGTGGGAGGGTGTCGCAATAGGATTTCTTCTATATTTGTCTCGTCATATTGGTAAGTCATTATTTAAGATTCATAACCATCTTATAGAAACCATATACTAATGTAGCCTAAAGGCTCTAAGGGTAACTAAGTTACCGTATGCATAGACTCCAATAAAAGTATGTTTGTTTTAATCAATTGTAAACCTGGTTCCTGGTAGAAACGTTTGCTTTGAAGCAGACTATAACGTACATGTATATAATAAGGGGTAAACTGACATAACCTATTGGTAGGGCCGTTCTAAGGAGTGTGTCATATAATATACATGTATATGTTACCCGTTAGAAGCATACCGGTGATTGCGGTACCTGTAAAATGTATATACCATGTCGCTCTATAAATAGAATGTGTTGGTTATCATTTCCCAATATTCATTCCCGTTCTTGACAATGAGGACTTTGCTATGTTGGGAACGAGTGTAACTCCAGATGAGACGGCGGGAAACTGCAGTCGCATCAGGCGCAGCTGGGCTGAAGGATAGAACTGGCACAATAACGTATGTTGTAACATTTACACCACTGTAGCTCCTGATCAGCCGGTACACATGTACAGTTTGATTGGAATTATCTGGTTTAAGTGTCATTGCTCGTCAGGAGTAATATTGAAGATAGCGTCTATAGATATTTGCTAGGAAATATTAGTTCTTCCTGCTATTTAGCAATGTCTCGTTGTCAGATAGGGCTATGAGGTGGTACATGTATATACTTATGGGTGCCTGTATGTGATTTCAGGCCATCGATGTTACGCCAATAAAAACCAGTCGAACCGAACCTGTGTTAGTCCTTATAAGGAAGAGCTAACCCTGTGACGATGGTTTTAAGTTAACTGCTTGAACTGGTCATGCAACTTTAAACGCATTTTAGCGGCAGTGGTGTCTTTGGTTTCTATAGACGTGTGAAAACTTACCCGAGATAATCAAGCTGATTCAGACTTGGCAACGCCGGGCGCTTAATTTTTGCATCGATATATCAGAATACAAATGTTAATGAAACATACTATCGGGACTAAATTTCCACTTCGACTAAACCGATATATCGACATATCCGATATCGAGTTATCAGGAGTAAAATATATGATCTGTATATGGAATTCTGCCGGGACCTGGGACGTATATCGAGATAAGCAGGTATATCGAGATTAACGATATCGAGATAACGAGATTCATATCATATGTAATCACACTCAGCCCTTGTCACGGTCTGACATATCGGCATTGTGCAATAGGAGAATGAACTAACTAGGTTAATCACCGCACTATCGTCTCCTTCATTTAATGCACATATTTCGACTGTATCGCATACATTAGTAAATTCGGAAACAAATGCGCCAACGGCCATTGGCCTGATAATTTATCGGCGCATATGCTAAGGTATTTCTCCATTAAATACAAGAAGAACAAAAAAACGTTCAAGTATCACTACTCGAAGACATAACCACGTTCGTCATCGAGAACCAAAACAGCCATGGCGACAATAAAAGACTTACAATTAGAAGCGAACACGTGCAACAAATGATCAGCGGAAAAGAAATACTCGTTGACGTATATATAATGAAATAAAAAAAGATGACTGAAGACGGCATACACTCAAATATGCGACAGCAAACTATTTGCACACAATTTATTCGGGAGCGAGTGTATGGTTGACATACGCCATTATTTATACAACAAGGAGGGGAAACAGTGCCGATAAAACAACGGGATTATGTTTGGTTCCGTACATTTGTATGATGTCCTGAGAATCTGCTCAAACTGTGTATTAAGTAATAATAATATTAGTAATAATAATTGGAGTACAATTACGTACACGTACATTGGATAAAAATAAACTTTAAACATGTAAATCATTTTGTGCCTTCGGACATCTGCGTAATTTCATCAGACACGTTTACAAAATTTACAATATTTTCATAAATTAAGTCAGAAGTTGACAAAAGCATGTACTCTGACAATGTTGTCAACTCTTGACGCAATTTACGAAAAATATTGTAAACGTATTTCATGAAATTACGCAGATGTCCGGTACATAATGGTGACTGTCGAGGAAAATAGAAACTACTAACATGTATTGTTAGCTCCATGAATGTATGTTCACCTCACTGTGACATGAGTCTAATAATATTCACAGAATAAGCTATACACCTGGGGGCCGTTTCACTACACTTCGTACGACCAAAATGTTCATAAGTATTAAAATTAAGTTCATAAAATTATGATAGTCTGTAAATTGCACATCAACACTGTTTTCTTGTAAACAATTATTGGATTTACATTTATTGAGCCTATGCTCAATAAATGTAAATCCATTAATTGAAATTTCTAGACGATCCTAAATTTGTGCTTACGAACATTTTAGTCGTAAGAAGTTTAGTGAAACGGGCCCCTGTGCCCGTATTCATAAAGAATCTTAGTCACGTCTTAAACTTAAATTTGATTTTAATTTCATACTTCGACTAAGTTTTCGACTTACGTTCGTCTTAAATTTGAAGAAAATCTGAAGTCCTATTCATAAAGGTAAGTTTGACTAAGCGTCGTCTTAACCGTTGTTAAATCTAAGAAAAACTTAAGACACGTCATGGGCAGTTTTACAGCAACCTTAACTTTAAGAAAAAGTTAAGATTTGGGAGAAAAAAATGGCGTCCATCAAGAATCGTGCTCCGATTCAACTTAATAAAATCCATTTTAGAAGGTAATTCTGAAACTGAACTCATAGCTTGCGCATTTAGTGGATGCAACCTTCGATTTTACTTAACAGGTTAATGACCTTTAAAAAATAAAGCTGACTGCTGGTAATATTGCTGTGAATATATTGGTGTTGCACCGTGAAGGTTTAACCACACTAAATCATCAGATGTTCATGCGCGGTGTAGTCAAACGTAGTACGTTAAAAAATAAGCCAGATTTGCTATGCCACAGACGCATATGCTTTGAGATTATTTTGTAAGTCGGATTTTGTTTGTCATGTCGGGTGGTTTCAATTCCAGCCACTGACTTTTTGCGCCACCACCTTTTTCACAGGAGATTAATTATTGTTTAATGGCTGCAGGTTATGGGAAAATAGGCACCACAACATGCATACGAAAAATGAAAGTAGCAGAGAATAGCAAAATGTGTGGTCATTGGTTAGTTTATATAGGAAAGATCTTTAGTGGTGGAGGTGGACCTGAAAATGAAATTTCGTTTCACGAACGTCTCGTAGTAAAATGTAATTTTGCGTATAAATTCTATCGTAACCGTGTAAATTCTGATCGCCCTGTGTCCGTGCAAATAGCTACTGCTGATGAAGAATTTACTGTGACACCGGAAACGGTCGAATTTCGCTTCCACTTTTGAAAGTGAAAGTAGCAATTATGTTTTTTCCCCGATTTTCAAGGAAGTTGCCTTCGAAATAATGGAAAGAAAAGAAATCTAGTTGGACAATTAGCTCCGATGTGGTGAGCACATGCCGTCAGTATGTTCATAGGATGGTGTAATCAGAGCTCCACTAATTTTCAACTTTATTTGAAAATCAATGCATATTTTCACATTGCTATGAGTATTTTCTACTCCCAGGTTTTGATAATTATATTGGATTTGTACCGACGAGCGAAGCGAGTTGGTCCGCCGAACGAACGAGTACGCCGAAATATATTTCCGTACAAATCCAATAATCTATTTATTATATACCCGTTCAACAAAATATGCATCCTAATCATTAAATAAACCGATAGCAAGATGAAATGCGATTCTCTATTATTTTTGTTGAACAATCCGAGCGCCTGTGTTGGCTTCAGCTTATGCAAACTGTAGTGTGTAGGAATACTAACTTGAAAACGTCATTTCGCGCACCTGAATCGATACAATACACGAAAACCAAGACGGCTGACATCACTACAGACACAACAAAACCGAGGCAAAGGCGTTAAATTTGGATAAAAAGCCATACTTAAACACGTAAGTTTATTTAACACATGCTTTATTTGCCGACCATGTCAATGATTATGGTTAATTCCACAAAACGTTCATATAATAGTCCGGAAAAACTATGAAGCACGAGGCCACATCGGATCAACCCTACTGTTTCAATAATGTTCACACGTTTAGCCTAATTTAGGAGTTAAAACGAGCTTTGTCGTCAACAACTGTATATGGCATGTAACTTTATCGTATTATTCCATTCAGGCTATATTTCATAACAGACATCTTGTGGTGCTGATGACAGTTTTGGATTGGGACATTTCCTTATGCATGGACTCGAAATCAAATGTGAAATGAAATTGACAAAATCAAATTACACAAACAAATGCTTAATGTAATTTTGTTCGGAAAACAAACAAGAGGGCCATGATGGCCCTAATTCTCTCACCCGACTCCATGAACACCAGAGGAGAATGTGACATTGAGTTCATATGTGTTTTAAAAAAATGTGCTATTTTTAGATGGCGGTCATCTTGGATTAAGCGATGACTCATTTTACCAAATCTGAAAATGCTTCACCCAAGGATCTTAACTTACTATGAAGTTTGGCCAGCATCGGCCATGTGGTTCCTGAGAAAAAGACGTTCAAAATCTCGAATAAATGGACATTTTGGCGGCCATCATGGATGACATAATCATCCGATTCCGACAAATATTGCACCAGAGCAATCGCCTCATCGATACCTTCAATTTGATATATGACATGAGCATATTCGGTCAAAAATAAAATTTATCCCAATTTGACCCCACGGGCCACGCCCATTTTTGACCCCGGGGTCATCATTTTAACATCTTTAAAAACGCATTCTACTTCGATCATTCCTACCAAGTTTCGTCGAAATCCGGCCAGCGGTTCATGAGAAGATTTTTTAAGAATGTTATGCTATTTTTAGACGGCGGCCATCTTGGATTAACGATGACCTCTATTTTAACAAATCTGAAAAGGCTTCACCCATAGACCATATTTTTTAAGTTTGGCTACCATGGGCCAAGCGGTTCATGTGAAGAAGAATGTTGAAATATCTAATAAAAGAACGACCTTTTGACCTTTCGGCGGCCATATTGGATGACATAACCATCCGATTTCGACAAAAAAATCAGCCGAGTGATCGCCTCGTTGATACCTTCGATTTGATATATAATATGACCATATTCGGTCAAAATACAATTTGACCCCACGGGCCACGCCCATTTTTTTACCCTGGTGTCACCATTTTAACAACTTTGAAAGAGCATTGCACAGCGATCATTCCTACCAAGTTTCGTCTAAATCCGGCTGGCGGTTCATGAGAAGATTTTTTAAGAATTTATGCTATTTTTAGACGGCGGCCATCTTGGATTACGTAATGACGTCATTTTAACAATTTTGTAATCCCCCTACCTAAGGACCATGACCATGAAGCTTGGTGACTATAGGCCCAATGATTACCGAGAAGACGTTTGAAAATGTTCACGGACGACGACGACGACGGACACAAAACACATACTACACAACATTGAATTATTGCATGCATCTGTATTGGTAGTAGAGTTCACGGCAACATTTTCAATGTCATTGGCCAAAAAAGCAAAAAGGAACCAAATTCATCAATATTTGGTGTTTGTCATTTGTGGGACCATGAAAATTTGCTTACTATCCATGATCCCTCAAAAGACACCATTACCTCCATATTGCATTTCTACTTGTGTTTTACACCAATTACATGATATTCAGTATACAGATCCATACAATTAGTTGCGAACAGTAACTTGCATTCTACCATCTGTAGCGAGTAGCGATTCCATTCATAGGCTGCAGAATAATTAGCTGTTAAAGTTTGAATCAAATCTTATTCGATTCTGCAAAGGAAGCCTATGATTGGAATTGTAATTCTGACTACGGACAGTACGGGAGTAGATTGCAAGAGTTACTGTTCGCAACTAGCATACAATAAGGTGAGTTTCGTTATGTTATTGACATTTATCACATTTAAATTTCCGATGTGATTAGGTACAGCTCCAAAGTTTCCGAAATGGAACGCGTAACCGTGGAATGTATTGCCAGACAAGAATGTTGCTGGAAATGGATTCGGGGCTGAGAAATTGTTCGCTAACCAGGTAAGGGACATTTTCGATCTCGTGTTGCGGCTCAACATTCACACTACTAGGGACAGATACAGTGGCCGTGCTCGGTGGGGTGATATTCTGATCAGACTGTAATATATTTGATATCTGGCTATGTTCTCCGATAAACCGTAAGGCGTCATAGTGTGTGATGGATTGTATATTTGTATGTCCCGTAATTTTCATTATTTTTGTGTGGGGGAACTCCTGCATCTTAACTGGAGCTCTGGCAATCTTCATCAGACTGCCAAGTGTAGCCTCTCCCATGGGCCGTGGGTAATACCTGAAAATATATATTTGGGAGAAAATGTGTAAGAAATACTTTTGAGAAATTAGCATATCGACCAGGCTGGAAAATCATTGTAAGATCACTATTCATACTCACTGAATTACATCTCATTGTTCACCAAGGATAATAATTATAAAAACTATAGTCGTATTTATAATTATTTTACTTTTCTAACTAAATATTGATGTCACTTTTTATAAAACATATTTTGTTCTTCAGCCTTGTCCGTAATGATTTCCAGTGTCATATGATAATGTTTAAATAATATTAAAATATTTTTAAAAAAATCATAGTGCATTATTTTACATAATAAATGTCATACCATGGCTCATTTGTTGTGCCTTTCAAGTGTTGGTCTGGTACTGGTGTCAGGTAAAATGGACTGTCAGCAGCCAACATCTCGGAAGGTCGGCGATTTCTAAACATCTCGAAAATCTTGACAGGGTCTCTGAAATGGAAATATTTGTCCAGAGAAAATGTTATGTTTTTCTCACATATTGTCACGCCAGACACACTTTCATTTCTGTGACGGCCGATACTGATTTCGAACAAAAATATTGTTTTCAATGAATTTCTCAGTACATTGTACATACATAATTATATCTCAATCTTCAGACGTATTTACGGATTTAAGTCAATATCAGCAAAATACAGTGATAAGACATTACACTCATGCAAATTTGATTGATTCACCAAGTTTCGCCATGAGAATCCTGATACATGTAGTTTTCAAGTTATTCAATTTTCTATTTTTCAACACAATATCTCAAGACTCTAGAAAGTTTTGTGATTACGAGGCCAGCAAACATACCTGGTGCTGTCTGTTGCAAATATATTTTGTCTTGTCTCTCGTGTATTTGACAGATTCGCCCCATCCCTGGTATGTCGTGACCTTTCATTGAACTCAAGAATCTTGTCCCCATTGGATGTCGTTTTCATCTGTATATCGCCAAATTTCAGTTGTCTTGCTTCGTCTATTCCACGCAGATCGATTTTGTTTTCGAAATAGTAGAATAACGTGAATTGAAGGCATTTTGGTGAACTTGTACATAGGGACACAGATGCATACATTTTCTCTTCTTCATGGACTTATTCGGTTTATTCCCCTTCCCAAGTTTCTTGAGCTCCATTTTCTTAGCCGTTAATGCTCTGATGCACTGCCCAAATACTCGGTCTCTTAATGAGGCTTCATACTTCTTTTCCTTTAGATACTATTCAATACTGTTTTTTAATACTTCCAATGAAGTTGGCTCATATTTCGTACCGCCTGACTTACGGATGTCTATGAACAATTCACATAATAGGCTGCCAAAATGGCTGTGATAATGTAATAAATTCAGTATAATAAAAATTGATTTATCCTTAAATTGAAGATTTCTCCCTCAAAGTGAGTGGACTTAGCAAGGTAAGTATACTTTGCGATGTTGGAGAAATCGGCTACAGGGCTCTGCATCAGGTGTAACTATGATCCATATGTGCCTCCACACTGATCTATGAATATTATTGTGTGCATCCACGCTCGTCTATGAATGTGATTGTGTGCCTCCACACTCGTCTATGAATGTGATTGTGTGCCCGCACTCATCTATGAATGTGATTGTGTGTCTCCACGCTCGTCTATGAATGTGAATGTGCGTCTCCACGCTCGTCTATGAATGTGATTGTGTGCCTCGACACTGATCTATGAATGTGAGTGTTTACCTCCACACTCATCTATGAATGTGATTGTGTGGCTCCACACTCGTCTATGAATGTGAGTGTGTGCTTCCACACTCATCTATCATCTATGAATGTGATTGTGTGCCTCCACACTCGTCTATGAATGTGCCAGTGTGCCTCCACACTCGTCTATGAATGTATCTGTGTGCCTCCACACTAGTCTACGAATGATTGTGTGCCTCCACACTCGTCTATGAATGTGACACTCGTCTACGAATGTGATTGTGTGCCTCCACACTCGTCTATGAATGTGATTGAAATGACGCTTCGCGAGCTTGCCACTACTAGTAGTATTTGTCAATATCAAACACATGCATCCATATCGTATCATCAGATTCAGTATTATTTGCAAACGTTAGAGAAACAATCACCATTCTAATAATAAACATCATAGACCATTATCAGGATGCAAAATATGCGAGCATATTACTGGAAACTAAGGACAGAAGTGTCACGTATGGAGTCTCGGACACACCACAGGTAACACGATAAATGACAAAGTGCAATTAATTCCATTCCAGTTGATCTGAACATTTATCAACTTTTATAGCACATGCCTAATGCCATGATATTTTAAACATATGTGCGTGCCTTCTGAATGACCACATACCACATGACAGCACAACATACAAGGGACAGTATTACACCACAAGGACTCCGAACTTCAACTTACAAAAACTAGCCGTGCCGTTTGTGAATGCCCTTGTTGACAATGTTAAGTCATTGGATAATGTGTATATCTTTACCATTACAACACCACAAAATATGTGCACGTTTCCAATTAGTGTAGATCCAGCTGAATTGCAGACAGGCAGCATTTTGATAACTATTTGTTTGTTTTTGTTATTTTTCTATGATTGCATAACATACATGTGAACATATTCTTCTTACTATATCCCACATATTGCATGGAGTTGACATGTCGGCCATCTTAGCGTGTACAAGCCATCGGCCAGTTTTACCTCTTACTGCGTTTGACACATACACTAACGAGGATGGCCGCGGCCCGCATGTCGAGCCCGCCGAGGCATTTTGAGTGTATTTATTTGAAGCTTGATGCCCAATAAGCATACAAAGTTTCAAGCAAATCCGACTTACGGTTACAGAGATAGTAGGTATGTGAAACCTTGAACGCAAATTTTGACAGAAACTTTAACACAAACTTCTAAGTCATTTGACCTTGTCCTTGGGCACAGGGGCCGCATGACTGGGATACAGCATGAATATATGGATCATGAATAATAAGCATATGAAGTTTCAAGTCAATGTGACGTAGGACTGCAGAGATATAAGGCATTTAAAAACTTTAACGCAGATTTCGGACGGACGGACGGACGGACACCCGGACGTCATTGTGATCAATATGTCTCGCTTTCCGCAAGCGGGCTCGACAATAATATGACAAACACATGAATAAAATTTGGTGCAACATGATAGGGATACATCAGAGAACAGCGTGCTATACCTTGTTTTCATCAAATGTATATACAAAGTCTGATATAGGAATGATTTGGGACTGGTGCACCAGTTTGACATTTTACACATGGAAAAAGTATCAATTGTATATTGTGTGCGTGATGTGAGAAAAACCCAGATATCTAGCATTTTGTGTAGTCTGCTGAAATAATATTTATAGGATGTTGTCGTTCTATATATCTGGGAAGTATTTCACGAAATGTTATTAGATTTGCTGCCATATTATTGACAGTACGTGTCAAACTCTCCAAGTTGTGAAACTGTCCGATAACATGTACAAACCAAAATGGCGGAGTTTGCAACTCAATGCTCTGTATAATATACACAAAGAAGAACAGTGTCAGACATACTTTATATAGATATGCAGTCACATGTATGATTGTACTACATTTGAAACAAAATGTCATATTCTTAATAGTCAGTCCTTAAGAATTGTCTTTATGAGGCTATGCATGGTTCTCTAAAAGACAAGAGGGCCATGATGGCCCTAATTCGCTCACCTGACTCCATGAACACCAGAGGAGAATGTGACATTGAGTTCATGTGTTTTAAAAAAAATATGCTATTTTTAGATGGCGGTCATCTTGGATTAAGCGATGACTGTCATTTTACCAAATCTGAAAATGCTTCACCCAAGGATCTTAACTTCCTATGAAGTTTGGCCAGCATCGGCCATGTGGTTCCTGAGAAAAAGACGTTCAAAATCTTGAATAAATGGACCTTTTGGTGGCCATCATGGATGACATAATCATTCGATTCCGACAAATAATGCACCAGAGCAATCGCCTCATCGATACCTTCAATTTGATATATGGCATGAGCATATTCGGTCAAAAATAAAATTTTACCCCACGGGCCATGCCCATTTTTGACCCCGGGGTCACCATTTTCACAACTTTGAAAGAGCATTGTAAATCGATCATTCCTACCAAGTTTAGTCGAAATCCGGCAAGCAGTTCATGAGAAGAAGATTTTTTAAGAATTTATGCTATTTTTAGACGGCGGCCATCTTGGATTAGTGATGACCTCCATTTTAACAAATCTGAAAAGGGTTCACCAATGGACCATAACTTTTAAGTTTGGCTACCATGGGCCAAGCGGTTCATGTGAAGAAGAATTTTGAAATCTCTAATAAAAGAACGACCTTTGACATTTCGGCGGCCATCTTGGATGACATAACAATTCGATTTCGACAAGAAATGTACCAGAGTGATCGCCTCATTGATACCTTCGATTTGATATATAACATGACCATATTCAGTCAAAAATAAAATTTGACCCCAATTTGACCCCACGGGCCATGCCCATTTTTGACCCCGGGGTCACTATTTTAACAACTTTGAAAGAGCAATGTACATCGATAATTCCTACCAAGTTTCGTCGAAATCCGGCTAGCAGTTCATGAGAAGAAGATTTTTTAAGAATTTATGCTATGTTTAGACGGCGGCCATCTTGGATTACGTAATGACGTCATTTTAACAATTTTGTAATCCCCCTACCTAAGGACCATAACCATGAAGCTTGGTGACTATAGGCCCAATGATTACCGAGAAGACGTTTGAAAATGTTCACGGACGACGACGACGACGGACACAAAACACAATACACAACATTGAATTATTGCATGCATCTGTATTGGTAGTAGAGTTCACGGCAACATTTTCAATGTCATTGGCAAAAAAAGCAAAAAGGAACCAAATTCATGAGAAGAAGATTTTTTAAGAATGTATGCAATTTTTAGACGGCGGCCATCTTGGATTAGCGATGACCTCCATTTTAACAAATTTGAAAAGGCTTCACCCATGGACCATAACTTTTAAGTTTGGCTACCAAGGTTCATGTGAAGAAGAATTTTGAAATCTCTAATAAAAGAACGACCTTTTGACATTTCGGCGGCCATCTTGGATGACATGAGTGATCGCCTCATCGATACCTTCGATTTGATATTTAACATGACCATATTCGGTAAAAAATAAAATTTGACCCCAATTTGACCCCACGGGCCACGCCCATTTTTGACCCCGGGGTCACCATTTTAACAACTTTGAAAGAGCAATGTACATCGATCATTTCTACCAAGTTTCGTCGAAATCCAGCTAGCGGTTCATGAGAAGATTTTTTAAGAATTTATCTATTTTTAGACGGCGGCCATCTTGGATTAACGATGACCTCCATTTTAACAAATCTGAAAAGGCTTCACCCATGGACCATAACTTTTAAGTTTGGCTACCATGGGCCAAGCGGTTCATGTGAAGAAGTATTTTGAAATCCCTAATAAAAGAACGACCTTTTGACCTTTCGGCGGCCATCTTGGATGACATAACAATCCGATTTCGACAAGAAATGCACCAGAGTGATCGCCTCATTGATACCTTCAATTTGATATATGACATGACCATATTCAGTCAAAAATAAAATTTGACCGCAATTTGACCCCACGGGCCACGCCCATTTTTGACCCCGGGGTCACCATTTTAACAACTTTGAAAGAGCAATGTGCATCGATCATTCCTACCAAGTTTTGTCGAAATCCGGTTGGCGGTTCTTGAGAAGAAGATTTTTTAAGAATTTGTGCTATTTTTAGACGGTGGCCATCTTGGATTACATAATGACGTCATTTTAACAATTTTGTAATCCCCCTACCTAAGGACCATGACCATGAAGTTTGGTGACTATAGACCCAATGGTTACCGAGGAGAAGACGTTTGAAAATGTTCACGGACGACGGACGACGACGGACGACCGACGACGACGGACGACGGACATATTGCGGTAACAATAGCTCACATGAGCTTCGCTCAGGTGAGCTAAAAAAGCAATGAGTAATACATGTTCAAATATGATGCGTATCTGTGTTTCTGCGTGTCGGTGTTCCGACAGAAGATCATCTGCAGGGAAGCTGAATTCCCTGAAGATGATCTACTGTCGGAATTCTGTGTGCCAGTAGCTTCCCACACCGCATCCCAGCTGGAGCAGTACGACAATACGAAGATCCACAGCCTCTCCGATTTATATGGCGCTCCACAGACTTTGATGTGGAATGACGATGGATCTAAATAGAATGGAATGGAATGGTACTTAACGGCCCATCAACACAAAAGAGTATCATTTCGGGCCAAGAAAACAATAGTAAAATAGTATGTTAGATGTGGTAGGTATTAAAATGATTAGGATAAAACTAAAACTATGATGAACAATATAAATGAGTAGCATATATACAATGATAACATTATATTTTCCGATATACATTCAAAATCAGTTAAAGGGTACTAAATCGGATTTTTCGTGTCCCAAGGGTCTGGTAGGTATGGTAATCAGTATAGCGCATGGGGTTTAGTTTCCAATTGTAGTACCGGACATGTACTGATGCGACACACACTAAAAGTCCAACATAGTGGTCATATTTGCTGATATACATGCCTGTATATATGGAAGAAGTACCCAGTTTGCATTGTCCAAAAATTAGGGTAAGTTTTTCAAAGCATATACATAGTACCTGTTATGTCCGTTAGGGACCTGTTGCATGTTACAGCATTAAAAAGTGGTCCAACTTGCATGTCAATGCAATTCTGGTAAAAATAAACAAAAAAAATAATTTTGTGGAACAAAAATATTCTGTCCCGAAAAACCATGTGAATTACGTTACCATTTTGAAGTAGCAATATCATATTTCAAATGAACCAGAAAATAGTATGTAGCATGTTACTCCCAACTAATAATGGATACAATATTGTGTATTACGGGTTATGAACATATTACTGTGCGAATAAATGAATGATAATAATGTTAAAATGGACTTTTAGAAAAGTGACTAACTATTGTGAATTACGTTACCATTGTTTCTATAGATATGACGGTATACAGACTGAACAGTAATATCCATAACCAAAGGGATGTCAGTCATCCCCCTTTGGAATGAGAGCTGTTCTTAATTTAGAACTATGCCTCTCTGAAATTGTCATAACACACGTGTCTGTGAATTACGTTACTGTGAATTACGTTACCGGATAACTCTTGCGTCAATGACTCGAGGCCTAGGATGAATTTCTATGGAATAATTGGTCGACAGCACCGCCTGTAGCAGCCGGTGATCTTGTAAACATATAATGGCATCGTGGCGTGGTGGTTAATTCCCGATTATAAATCATCGACTTTGGTAAGATTTAGACATGTTCCAGTGTTGTCGTACAGCCACAACTACATTCACTTTTTCTTTCAGCATCACCATTGTTTACCACGCGTATACCAATGATTTTCAAACTTTTATTTGTTTCTACGAATAATGTCCAATTGTGTTTGTTCAATGGCCACAAGATACGGTAACGTAATTCACAAAATGGTAACGTAATTCACCTACTCGGTGAAAAGCGTTTGCCGTCTTATTACACATTTTTTTTAAGGCGGCGCACTTATATCATGTTCTAATCCAAGAGTGGCTGTATCATTATGGGTTATTTATGCGTCAGTACGTCCGCTTATCTGACCACCGCATGTTCCACAATGAATAGTCTTCTATAGCTCAATTCTGGTTTTGTTTCCGAGTGAGGGGTGTGCAAGAATGGCGTTGTAATCCATATTTACCAGTTATGTATTTTCATTCTCTCTCCCAGGTCCCCCGCCTTAAATGACCGTTATACATACAGTTTCACCTAATATGTTTCACACATATGTGTGGACATCTTACGTCCTATGGCCACAACACATGGTAACGTATTTCACAAAATGGTAACGTAATTCACAGTCAATATGCACTACCTTTGTCAGCGTATTGCATACTTATTTTTAGACAGAACATGTGCAGATTAGATTGATTTGTTCATGGATGTCCATGTAATTGTGCGTTATTTATGCATCTGTACGTCCGTTATACCGACTGTAGCATGTTTGAAAATAACTACTGTTCTTTAGCTCGATAACTGAATTTGTTTTGTGTTGGGTAATGGGTAAGCATGAACAGTAGCTAATCGAATCCCTGCAGTTTGTATCCATTCTTCCTCACACGCCATTAATCACACCCTGTTCCACAATATTTCTCACAGTTTGCCACTAATGTGTGTTTGGATACTTAGTTTCTTTGTCCACAACATATGATAACGTAATTCACAAAAATGGTAACGTAATTCACATATTATTTACAGCTCTTTAATATTAAGCCGCCCATCCAACACTCTCTCTCTCTGTGTGTACAACGTTCAGTCAAATGCATTGTGTTTGAGACCTCCATTCCCAGATTCCAGACCTGATTAATTAATATCGCCCCCCCCCCCCACACGCCCAACACCTAATCATATAGTGTTAGTATTTCTATATAGTCAAACAACTTTTTACTTGTACACTTGCAGCATGATGGGGAAATCGCGTGCAGAAATACAGAAGAGCTACAGGGAAAGGGAAGGTCAAGCGTACTTAAGGAAAGAGACAGAACGAGTCAAGAAATACTACGTTCCCACGGTGTTACTTCCGAGATCTGACTTGAAAAGAAGGCGAGACAAAATAAAGACTTGTATGCATAACAAGAGAAGAAATATTAACATACAACTAGGAAATCCACCAGACGTTGACATGGAAATAGATGCAGATCCAAGTTCAAGTAGTACTGACACAGGGCCATGTGATTCAACGACGTCAAAACCTCAGACCGGTTCAGGCAAACCATCAAAGTTAAACATCCAAATGAGTTTCAAACAAGCTAAAAGGAAAACCGGTAGTAGACATCTAAAATTTGCAAGGCGTAAAATATCTAGTTTGGAAACGAAAGTCAAAGATATGAAACGAACACAGGAGAAACTTCGCAAGAAAATATGGAGGGACAAAAATCGACGTGATTCGAGAATTGAAAGCCCAGAACCGGAGAAAACACTGACCCCTAGAAGTAAATCAAAGGCAGAGATAAGGGCAGAGGGATATCGCCATCCAAACATCCTTCGTTGGTGAAGAAATTACAATTTCACAATTGCCTGCTAGACCAAGTAAAAAAACGTGTAAAGACATCGCGAAAAAGATCAGGTCAAAGAGCATCTCTGAAGGTACTGACTGGAAAGTTGCTGACACGATATAGGCTACAAACCGAGTTAAGTAAAAAGCTGAAGGTCAATAGAAAGCAAATAAGAAAAGCTAGTCAACGAGTTACTGCGAAGAAAACGCGTCTAAAGAAGGTTCGAACTGTACTTAAGGAGAATGTTGTGAAGTTCATGGAACGTGATGACAACAGCGCATGCCTGCCCGGAAAGAAAGATGCCGTTAAAATGGGAAAAACCAAGCACCAAAAAAGAATTATGAACGATTATGTGTACAACCTGCACCAGAAATTTCTATCCGAAAACCCTGACGTTAAAGTAAGTTTGTCTGTGTTCAGCCGGTGCAGACCAAATTACATCAAAGTGGTCAAATTCAGCGCGCGAAGGACATGCCTTTGCCAGAGACATCAAAATATGACACTAAAAGTGAAAGGCTTGAAATCAGCCGGAATAACAACCGTAACGAACCCAGATACATTAATCAAACAAAACACTGACGAGGAAATACTCGCCAAAATTCAAGGAAATGAGAACGAAAAAATTGAGTACACAGAATGGAAGAGGGTAGATGTAGAACACAAAGGAAAGATTACCAAACGGATGCAGATTGTGAAAGTGGAAAAGGCGAAAGAAAATTTTAAAGAAATAATGCAGAAAGAATTGTTCGAATTTAGACGGCACAATGAACGTGTGAAATGTCAGTATGAGGCGGTAAAGCAGCTGAAAGAGAAGCTTCCGGAAAACCATGCCATATGCCAAATGGATTTCGCAGAGAATTACTCATGTAGTCATGCAGATGAAGTCCAGTCTGCTTATTTCGATAAGGGTTCAGTAACTCTTCACCCCGCAGTGACCTATACTAAGGACAAAAGTGGAAACCTCAATCACAAATCAACCGTGTATGTTTCTGACACGGAATCTCACACAGCAGGAACAGTATATGCATTTGTCAAAAGAATTGTTCCAGATATAAAATCAACCGTGCCAGACGTAAACACTATTCATTACATAACCGACTCTCCAACGTCACAATATAGAAACAAACACATCATGCACATAGTCGCGCATCATGATCAACTATTTGATGATATTAAAGCCTCGTGGACATACTTTGAGGCAGGTCATGGGAAGGGACCATGCGATGGTGTAGGTGGCACTGCCAAACGTCTAGCTGATTCCGCGGTGAAGAGAGAAGCTACAGTCATCCAAACGGCGGAAGAGTTTTATAACTGGGGGAGTTCATTGGAGAACAGCCAAGTGAAGTATACATACGTCCCAAAGTCAAAATGTGTTGAAGCACAAGACGAACTATCAGCAATGAATGCTACACCAATAAAAGGAACAATGCAAGTGCATGGCGTAATACCACTCGGTAATAAGACAATCGCTGTTAGAGACACGTCCTGCTACTGCAATGACTGCTTTAGTGATGGTGTGTTTCATCCAATGTGTTCCGGATGGAACAAACATGACCTGAATCAGAAACAACATAACAAACCGTCGTCCACAACAGTTGGAACAAATGCCGGTGATAGTATTGCACAGCCAACGCCCGTTGCTATGGTTAAGGCTAACGATAAATCTCAATCAGCGAGTATGAAAAGGAAACTAGAGGTCCACCAGAAATTGTCCGAATTGTCCAAAGCCAACAAAATCTCCGGTACTAGTCATGGAACAAAGCGAGTTAAGCGACATTAACAAACTTAGGTCATTATTCTAAAACGTACCAGGATACCCCTGCATGTTGCTAGTTTTATCCAGGACAGAATTGCGTTACCCGGTTTTGATTATATATGTCAACTAGTTCTGTTTCTGTTCTATACACGGACTAGATGGGACGTTACCTGATTTAAGATACCATGTATTATTGTTTTATCATACCTTTATCCAGGAAGGATAATTATTATTATGTGAATTGCGATGCCATGTCTTGACTATAGACCTTTCTTACAACTAGGTTACCTCCCTTGAATGTTCTCGAGGTTCGTCCCTTGGCAGCACATCCGGTGCGTTCACGACACTTGATTTGGCCTGGTTTCTTGTTTTGAAGTAACGTTGCCAAATTTTACCTTACAACGTAAAACTAAGCAACGTAATGTCAAAATAAGAAATAGGCCAATAATAGCGTCGTGACCGCTCCGGAAGTGCTTCCAATGGACGCAACTCATGTAAATTCAAGGGCTGTAACCTAGTTGTAAGACAGGTCTATAATCCAAATAGTTTTGTTTCAGTTTTAGAAACTGAATACACCAGAGAAGTTATATGATATAAATATGAACAGTGTTTACTCAATTACATGCTAGTCATTCATGGCTTTATCCAGGAAGGATGTGAATTACGTTACAATGTCTTGACTATAAGCCAATTACATGTAATTCTGTGTCTCTGTTTTATAAATTGAATACACTACTAGTACTAGATAAGTTATATGATAGAAATATCAATACCTCAGTGTCTACGAAATTACATGATAGCCATTCATAGCTTTATCCAAGAAGGATGTGTGAATTACGTTACCACGAGTTGACCATAAGTCAAATGGTTTCTGTTACCGTTTTATAAACTGAATACACGAGAGAGGTTATAGGATATAAATCTTGACAATCCAATGTCTACTGAATTACATTCTAGTCATTTATAGTTTTATCCAGGAAGGATATGTGAATTACGTTACCATGTGTTTACTATAAGTATAAGTCAGATATGCCTGCTTCCGTTTTATAAACTGATGCATGAGAAGATTATACGATAGAAACCACATATTGCATATATTGCACTATTGTACAAACATGCACCAGTGTAAATACTACATGTAACGTAATTCACATATATGCCATTTATATTTGTGAATTACGTTACCTGTAGTAATACACTGGTGAATGTTTGTACACTAGTACAAAATATGCAGTATGTGGTTACCACACGTGAGTTTGTGTTCGAGTAATACAAGTTTATTGTTCTGTGTTTGTGTTCAACAAATTCCACTTGAAACTTTTATACTGTATTCATCTGCAGTGGCGGATGCAATCCACGTGATATCAGAACGAATTGACGATTTCGTTCCAACAAATGTATTCAATTATGTTTTACATAAATTTGGAGTAGTATAGGCAAAGGAATTTAAGCAACTACATTATAATATAAAAGTATTCAACTTAAAAGCTTGTCATCGTATTTGTGAATTACGTTACCATTCATGGGTATGTATAAAACATAAATGCTGCCACTATATAATATGTTTAGATACATATGCATGTGTTTTACATAACTATACTGGTGTTATTATGCACACGAACTACTTTCACTATTATCAGGATACCTATTTTGCACTTTATATTCTTTGATCGGCATATATAACTATTTTACCAATTAACTTTAATAAAAACAAGTATTGTTAGGTTTAAAATACCTTGTTTTCTATATTTTTGGCACATTCTATATATTGTTGTTATCACTGACTTAAAAATATATGTTAATACATATACCTTGAAAACAGGAAGCGACAATATGTGCACCAACTATTGGAAAATATCGCACATAACGCATATCATGTGCACCGGTAACGTAATTCACACAACGATTATGATGGTTGCTTAATTCGGGTCAGAATGTGAGTAAAACCGAACACGTTTTTAGCCATATTGTTAAAAATAGCTTCTCAAGTGAAAAGAGTTAATAAAAAAGTTATGCATTTAAAGTTCTGGAACGAAAACCCCACCGGACACATTTCACTTTCATGTGTACCCTTTAACTGATTTTGAATGTATAACTTGGTTTCATGGAGAAAGCTAAGCAAACCTTCAATTTTCTCCACCTGAAATAACTCCGCAAGTGAAGCAATATTGAAGTGTTTGCGTCGAATATCGGTAAAGTCGATACAGATACAGTCCAGTATGATGTGTTGCACGGTAAATGCGCTGTGTCATGGGATACACCATGGACACGGCTCACCCTTGAGCATATACGAATGCGTTAGTCGTGTATGTCCAATGCGCAATCGACTGTGGACAACTTCATCCTGGTGTACATGTCTTAGACAGGAGTCCATTCGCCCAAAGTCGGTTTCATAGCCTGACGTTTGTTATATGTGAGCAGATCCCACCGGGCCTGCATTGTATCAGAGATGAGTGAGCCCATGGACGATTTAAAATCATGATAGCAAACATGAAAGTTAGAATGGAATGGAATAGAAATGCTTAACGGCCCATCAACACAAAAGAGTATCATTTAGGGCCAAGCAATGTAGATGAAGAATAAAAATAATAGTAAAATAGTATGCTATATGTGATTAGGGTAAAAATATTAATATGAAGAACAATATAAATGAAAAACATGTACAGAATTATAAAATTATTGAAATGAGAGACATGTATACAATGATACAATTAAATTTTCCGATACAAGTTGGTTTCATGGAGAAAGCGAAGCAAACCTTCAATGTTCTCCACCTGGAATAGCTCCGCAAGTGAAGTAACATTGAAGTGTTTGCGTCGAATATCGGCAAAATCGATACAGTCCAGTAGGATGTGTTGCACGGTAAATGTGCTGTGGCATGGAATACACCATGGACGCGGCTCACCTTTGAGCATATACGAATGCGTTAGTCGTGTATGTCCAATGCGCAATCGACTAAGGACAACTTCATCCCGGCGTACATGTCTGTAGCCAGGAGTCCATTCGCCCAGAGTCGGTTTCACAGCATGAAGTTTATTATCTGTGAGCAGATCCCACTGGGTCTGCATTGTATCGGAGATGAACGAGTTGATGGATGATTTAAAATCATGATAGCAAACAGGAAAATGAGAGGTCGGCAGCTCCAGGGCAGCCTTGGCAGCACTATCTGCCCTTGATACCAGTATGGCCGTACAATTGGCAGTTGTAACATCGCAACGGGTTTGGTATACATGGATCAACTGTAATCAGTAACCATCTGGTGAGTTTGAGTTCTTTCGGCAGTACAGTGAGGTTGAAAGTCAGAACGAAGGTATTGGTAGGGACTAGTTGTCCATTGACTTTTCTACTAATCCATCTGGCATCAGCGACTCCTTGCGGTTTGAGTTGTTCGATCACTTCTTGCTCAGTTACATGAGCAAACTCCGGTGATCGGACAACCCCCTTGCAACTGTTCAATGATTTGTGTGGCTGAATGTCGACAGGGGTGTCCAAGAATTTGTTGCAGAGTAGTAAATTATCTGCATGGCTCTTTCTCTCAACTTCTATGAGAAGGTCACCAGAGCGTAAACGCTTCAAATTCCTTGGCTCTCCTGCCACACTATTCAAAATCTTTGACAAAACAAAGACAGACAATTTGGTGAGGGGTTTGTCTGAATCAGTTGCATGGACCACAAGGAATCGAGGCCATGTGGCTACATGTTCTTGTTCTGACTGATGTTGGGTTGGTCGTGTTAGAATAACAGGTTCGTTGCCGGGTAAAAATTTAAATTCTGCAGGTCGCGTCCGTTTCTTGGACGGACCAGCTGAACACGGTTGGCTGGACGACTTTGTGAAGTCCGAAGCCTTCCAATCGACTGGATTGATCGATAATTGTGATGAGGTTTTTTTTTTGTTTTTTTTTGGCGATGCATATCAGTAGGCCGTTATGTTCATCACTATGTTCCCCACCCTCCGTGGAGCCCTACAAGGGGATGTGCTAAGAGGATACATAGTGATATACTCGAGCAAGACAAATAACTCACTCGTGTAGCGTTCCATTCGAGGTACCATCCAAAAGGGGGATTGTGCGGTATCCATAGACCTGAAGGACGCTTACTTACATGTACCAATGCGGCCTTCATCCAGGAAATACCTTCGGTTCAGGTGGCAGAACAAAGCATTTCAGTTCACCGTTTTGCCATTCGGAATTTCGACAGCCCCGAAAGTGTTCACCAAACTGATGGAGAGGGTGGCTGCAGTCGAGCGTCGGAAGGGGATAAATTTGCTCCAATACTTCGACGATTGGCTTATCCACCAGCAATCAAAACTGCTGCTAATGCAGCACTTGGTTGTAGTCTGGAAAACTGTAACCAAGCTGGGACTGATACCCAATGTGGAAAAATCAGAACTAGTTCCCTCACAAAATTTCAATTATGTGGGGATGAACTTCATGACGGCATTGGGTACAGTCAGAGTTCCTGCAGACAGAGTTAAAAACGTTCTGACATTGGTATTCAGAATTCTCGATGTAGTGGAAATTTCAGCACGGGAATACCTGTCTTTACTGGGGACACTCCATTAAACAGCAGATTTTTTAATTCTAGGGAGATTACACCCGAGACCCCTGCAATTTTATCTGCTGTTTCATTGGGTGCCACACCGTTGTCCACTGAATATTTCCATCCCACTATCGAGGGTTTTCAAGAGACATCTGCGTTGGTGGGCACAGAAGGGCATATATCTGGCGGGGGTTCCCATGTCACAGCCAGAACCAGATCTGTTTCTTACCACAGATGCGTCAAAGGTGGGGTGGGGAGCTCATCTGGAGCCTCTGGGCCTCATGTTTCAAGGCACATGGTCGGTAGAGCAAAGACAAGAACATGTGAATATGTTGGAGTTAAGGGCAGTGTCGTTAGCACTAAATCAAGCAGCTCAACACATAAGGGGAAAGTGTATTCAGGTGTCAACAGACAATACAACAGTCGTGCCTTATTTAAACAAACAAGGGGGAACGCACTCAGCCCCCTTTGCATAGAGACAATGAAGCTGTTGATTTGGTGTCACAGCAGGGACATAGTGTTGCAAACCCGTCACATAGCAGGTAAGTCCAACATATTAGCAGATTACCTCTCAAGGAGTATGACACCGGTGCTGACGGAATGGACATTAAGGAACGACATTGCGTCGGCACTCATAAGGAGATGGGGGACCCGAATGTGTTTGCAACAAGGCTAAACGCAACGTTACCACTATTCGTGTCCCCGGTGCCAGACATATCGGCAGGGGCGGTCGACGCAATGTCATTCGAATGGAACAATCTGGACGGGTACGCTTTTCCCCCTTGTATCCTTCTACCACGGGTGCTGAAACGAATACGATCGTATCAGTGCAGGATGACTCTAGTAGCTCCATTCTGGCCACAGAGGAGCTAGTTCTCCCTCCTGTTGGAGTTGTTAGTCGCCCCACCAGTGATCCTCCCATTAGAAACAAATATATTGTCCCAACACGGGGGGAAATTACTACATCCGAATATTCAAAGTCTAAGCCTCCGAGCCTGGAGGTTGTCAGGAATTCGATCAGAGGTGACACATTTTCAGAAAGGGCTGCAGAATGCAATCTGGGGCAGAAGAAAATCTACATCGGCATGCTATAATGCAAAATGGGGAATATTTACAAATTGGTGTAGTAGCAGGCAAATCAATTCACGCAATCCAGCTGTAGGTGAAATTGCTGATTTTTTCATTTACCTTTTTGAGGAGAAAAAATGTTCCCCTTCTACGATAAAAGGGTATCGCTCAGCACTGGCTAGTGCAATCAAGTTTGGTAAAGGGGAGATAATACAATAGCAACAAGTGTTCGCATGCAGATTAGTCCGTTTATTTTGTAAAAGAGCGCCATTATCTAAATCATTGGCACCAAGTGGAATCTGACTTTTGCGCTCCCTTTCAGAAATAAACCAATGGAAACAGGCAACTAAAGTTGATTGTCTTTTAAAAGGCGTTTCTTCTGCTATGTCAACTGCCAAAAGTTGTATGATTGCCATGCTTTATCTGCGGACGGGTTTTTTTTATGAACAAGGGAATGGCATGACCCTACCTAAAACACAGCCTCGTGGCACGTTTCCAGAGCCTTTTCGAGTACCAGGTTTATCTGGTATGTCGGGCTTTGATGAAACATTGTGCCCCGTCCGCGCAGTGAAACACTATTTGGAATGGAATGGTGCTTAACGGCCCATCAACACAAAAGAGTATCATTTTGGACTTATCGGCCAGTTTTAGGGGTAACAGGGGCAGACTTTTCATCCCAGTATTAGGGGATACAGAAATTTCAAAAGCCACAGTTCCCAGATGGATAGCTCTGGCAATCCGCAAGGCATACCAAGGGTTATCCAAACGGAAACTGTCGTTACTTACGATCAATGCTCATGAAGTGAGCGCCATAAGCACTTACTGGGCATTTTTCAACCACTCCCCAATTAACAACATTCTTAATGCTGCATGCTGGAAATCACACAACACATTTTCAAAATTTTATCTGAGGACTATGACAGTTCAGAGTCAAGATATGTATAAGTTAGGACCGTTGGTAGCGGCAGGTCAGGTCCTTAAACAATAAGATGACCTGAGATAAGGGAGATGTGTTCTGTGAAGGTAATTAGGTGAACAATTAAGGATTCTGGTGGTGGGCTGTTTTGTAAAGGTTCTTTAATTGTTGTCTGTATCATGTGTAGTGATCGAGTGTACATGAATACAAATTTACAGTACATGTATTATGTGGGTTACCAATTGTAAACTGTGAAACAGTGTAAATTAGTTGTGTAATGACAACCATGAAATTTCGAAGACATTGATTACATAAAGACGATAGTAGTGGTTGCCAAATGTATCTGTTGTATATGTTACTACAACACTTACTATGGAAATGGTAATTTGATCAATATAGACAATGAATATCGAGAAAAATGGGAGGGGGAAAGTGTCGTGTGTAATGAGTGGACCGATAATACGGAGATACGCAGGCGAATACACATTCACATTAAGGTGAGAATTATTAGGATGTTGAATGGAATGGAATGGAATGGTGCTTAACGGCCCATCAACACAAAAGAGTATCATATTAGGATGTTGATATCCTGTTCTCCAAGAGTTGAAATAACACTATTAAAATAGTTAGTTCCCAGGGTTTTCTTGCACTCTATGCACTTGTATCTATGTACTAGGGTAGCAAATATATCATGGGTATACACCTCCCACCAATGGACAAATTCTGCATTAGTGAATACAGGTTATGTATGACATTAATATGGACATTTTTTAATTTAAAATTTATATTAATTAATACTTGCCTGTTTTCACTAGGTTACGGCCACCTCCCGACCCCGCTAGTCATGAACTATTTCCTCACTGGCAGGAAATTGAATGACCTCGCATTGGGGCTTACCAGTGCATGTTCATGTGATGTGAACACTACGTCACATGACCATTTGATGATAAACAATATGGCGGACAGGACAAGGTTGAATTTTTCTTTTTAGGAGTAAGTGAACATATTGTTTAATTAGTTAAAATCCGGTGCAGACAGGTTGCAGGTTATGAAAAGGTAGGTTCCACAGCATCCATACGAATAGTGAAAGTATGAGAGAATGGTCATATTTGGAGGAATCGGTTAAGTTGTATAGTAAAACTAATTGGCGGTTGCTCTATAGTGGTGGATGTCGTCTGCTTTCTTTGAAAACGACTAAACGATTTTGATCATGGCTACAGCAAGTTTTATTAAGAGAACAAAGGACAGAATTGCTGGAAAATCAGTTTTATTTAATGAAAATGGTTGCATCAAGTGGGTCGGGATACCCACAGGTGTACGAGGCAAATATGGAAAGATTAAAGTTAAATTTCCAAATGATGCAAGAACAAAATACTATTATTCACATAGAGTAGCATTCATGTTACACCATAATGTGTTTGCAATATCCAGGAATCTTGAAATAACACAGTTATGTGGTTGTTCCCTGTGTGCTGAGACAACAATTATAAATAATTCTCGAAAGACTTGCCATAGCGAAAAGCGCTGTCTGAGCCATGCACTCGACGGCGTCACATCTCCACCCTGTATCTGCTAATAGTTCCTGTTTTATTACTTACGTTAAATTAACTGTATACCTGTAACTGTATGCCAGATCAGCCTGTTACTGACCAGTTTGGCCATATTAAAGTGTGCATCGCTTTAATTGGCACTGTGTATTTGATTACTAACCGGTATCAAGTGAATAGCTCCCCAACAGGTAGCAACGTTTTTTCTAAATATTATTTATTTATTGACTCGGTTGATACTAGCAAACAGTATATACCAAATTTGGCAGCCCGATCAGCTACGCCAGTACTTCTGGGCTACATTTTTCCAGAAAAAGTTCAAAATTTTAAATTTAGCAGAAATGATGTCGTACCGCTGCAAGCTGTTTTCTGCTACTGTGTATTAATTGTAATAAGCACACAGCTAAGGGAAGATGGAGTGAAAGTTTTAATTTAAGGCCGAAGGTAAAAAACATCTAATTCGCAGATAGATCACAATTCTTACAGCACATATTGTTTCGAGCTATCACAATATGATATATTGCGAGTAATACATGGCTGCACGGATTGTCAACTCTAATTAGCAGTATGCACTTACATGACTCTCAACCTTGCATGTAGTGCTGCTTTTCATACATACTAGCAAGCATACTGGTGCTCGGGTAGATGGGGCAGGTTTGCAAAGTCTGGTTTAGGATCTGTCCTACCCTTGGCGCAATGTAACTCAGAGTGCAGTTTGAATTTTCGTAATCGCGCGGCATACCTACCTTTCTTTAGTTTACGCATTGTGGTCGGACACTTTTTCCGTACACGACTTTTCTCAATCTTCCGGATGTGCTTGATGAATGAAGAACCTTTTGTTAACCTGGCCCCTACGGAGTCTGTTTTCAGTAGTGTAGCATCCCCAAAGCTTTAAGTTTAGAATTGTACCATGAATTCGACCGGGGAAATTGCACGTGAATGTTGTTGCTTTTGGATTTGATGTCTGGTACGCACGGTTTGCGGCTTCACATTTTTTAGTTGAAGTGAGTAATTTTGTACTGTCAATTGATTCATGCCCCAGTCATAGTGTCACGTTTTTGTCGCGCCGTTGTGCCCCGTTTCTGACACCCACGAAACCACGTGAAAGCCACGTGCTAACCACGCTGTCGCCTCGTTGTAGTCCCGTTGTGACACGATTGACAGGTGACAACGAATATCAAAGTCGGGTTATGCCTCGCTGCCGCCACGCTGTCGCCTCGTTGTCGCCACGTTGTTCCACGCTGTGCTTCGTTATGCCTCGCTGCCGCCACGCTGCCGCCACGCTGCAACTACGTTCAGTTAAAACTCGTCACGCACTGGCTGGCTGGCTGGCCTAATCATAAACCAAATAATTACTGATTTGACTTCCGAGCGAGGTACATCTCCATTCTTAAATATGCAAAGAAGAAAACAGATTGCCACCAAATTGTTCAGGAGGGCTCTACCCCAGGCACCCCAGGAAGAACAGGAAGAAGATGGGGATGGGGATGCAGCTGCAGCAGCCCCCACAAGAGGTAGAGGCCGTGGCAGGGGCCGTGGAGCCGTGAGAGGGGCAGCGAGGACCCCTGATGAAGAAGACCAGTCTAGGGAGGGTCCACGAGCACACCAATCACCCGCAAGGGAGAGGTCTGCCCCCATAGTGCTGTCTGATGCCCAAAAGGAGGACATCGTGGAGTGGATACAGGCAAACGAATGCCTGTACAACAAGGGTGCGTCTATTTTACTTGTTCATTTTTATCTATATTTTGTTTTTATTAAATTATTTTATTTTTTATTATTTATATTTGTATTTTTGTTGCGGGTAGATTAGTGGCAATGTACAGTACAGTACAGCATAATGTAGATTTTTTTACATTTCCTTCCTATCCATACTTTTTTATTTATAGTTTTCAAGATTTTCCTATTTATGTAGAACTTTTTGACATTATTTCTGATAATAATCAACTTCTTTTTCATGTTTTATTATGTGTAAAATTTGTAAATATATTTTTTCTCTGGTGTGCATTCAAATTTTATAAATGTGACGCACCGTGACAAAATGGGGCCTATGCGACGTGTATAGCCCCATATCAGCCTGCGCATTCAGTCAGAGAAGCATTCTTAATGCATCTAAAAACGATTCAGATCCTTTTCAGAATGTGTACGTCTGCAATTTTATCAGGATCTACACTTATCGCAAAGTCAATAAGCCTTTTTTCTCATAGTATTTCACAAATACATTGACTGACGTCGGAAGGGTCGTCGGTTCGAATCATCGCAGCGGACCGAACTAAAAATTATATATTTTAAGAATGTGTTCCTGTTTTATATCATTGCAGGTCACCCCAAGTACAAGGACAGTGCGCATAAGTTTCAGCTGTGGATTGCCTACCGAGTTGGGCATCACGCAGAAGGCTCTCATGACCTGGTGGCAGAACCAGCGCACTAAGTATGACCGCCTGACCCGTTCCGTGGGGGCCAGTGGGTCTGGGCGCAAGGAAGACAGCGAACAAGAGAAGTTGTGTCGCCGCAGCTTCCAATTCTTGGGGCGAGTCGTCGCCCGGACACTCGTTAGGCTTGGTGTTGATGTAAGTTACCACATTTTTGCCAATGTTATATGTCACTTTTACACAATGTAGTGTGCAATTTCTACTTAACAGTACAGTACAGTGCCACAGTGTACAGCAAATGTCAGCCGTCAGTAATTTAATTTCTCATTTACACCGTACTGTGTCAATATTTGCAGGTCTTTAAATGTGTTGAGGTCTACAAATTAATGTGTCTACATATATGTTGTATGTTTGATATATTTCAGCTTCAAGCCCGCATGAGACAGAGACAATGAATCATTCTACAGATGTGATTGACCTTGCAGATGATGGTGACTCTTTTCATAGCAGAGATATTGAGAGACATACTCTGGAAACGCATGTATAGCTCTATAGCTCCAAGTTTTCCAAATGTGATGCAGAAAGTTCCGCAGACCGATTAGTAAAAGTGTGGCAAAAAGGACAAAGATTACTTAAGACATTCTGGCATACGTGGCAAGGATAATATCTGTTAAGCTCGAGAGAACGCGCGCAATCAATGTTACAAACACGGAAAATTGAATATATGTCAGAGCCGAAAGTTAATGACGTCGTGATACTCAAGGACGAAAATCCCGTCCGGCATCCGGTCGTGTGCTAAGGCGGCCATTAAATTTACTATTCCCTATTGAAACAACCGAATATTCAGAAAATACCGAAAGAAATACTGACAATTGTGAAAGACACGACACGTTCGTCTACCACGGCCGAGTCGAGTTTCAATTTCCTGTGACATTTTTAACACCTCTATGTCTGAATTCGCTGGCAGCACTCATACACTGGGCTGGTTTCAATTTAATTTCACATATCATTCTGGCATGTCACTAAGCTATGCGGACACATGATTCTATGCAAATTATAACATGTAAATTGACTAAATACTTCGAAAGTCACTTTTTCGCCTGTTTTTATGATAAAAAAATGACAAAAATACTCCGAAATCACCCGATGTTTCAATAAATTTAATTGTTTTAACCCCATAATTGTGGAACAGCCAATATTTTTGACAAACACCATCTATTTTATGATAATTTTTGACAGGTGCATCAACAATATAGACTTTTCCTATGAAATATATGAGAAAATAATAATACAGAAAATTCTCGTCAAACTGAAGTTTCCGCAGCTGGACAGCCATAATTATATGACCATTCTTAAATTGCCACTGTTAAAAAGTTAGTCTTCTAAATAATGTCAAATTACATTTGCTGTCACGAAATAGGTCAGACAGACAATGGTAGGCAGTTTATTGAGATATTATAGCAAAAAAATGCCCTTATAGGTATGACTGCTAAATATAGTACACAGCGGCCATAAGTAGTCCGGTATAAAACAAGAGGGCCATGATGGCCCTAATTCGCTCACCTGACTCCATGAACACCAGAGGAGAATGTGACATTGAGTTCATGTGTTTTAAAAAAATTGTGCTATTTTTAGACGGCGGTCATCTTGGATTAAGCGATGACTCTCATTTTACCAAATCTGAAAATGCTTCACCCAAGGATTGGAACTTCCTATGAAGTTTGGCCAGCATCGGCCATGTGGTTCCTGAGAAAAAGACGTTCAAAATCTCAAATAAATGGACCTTTTGGCGGCCATCATGGATGACATAATCATCCGATTCCGACAAATATTGCGCCAGAGCAATCGCCTCATCGATACCTTCAATTTGATATATGACATGAGCATATTCGGTCAAAAATAAAATTTAAAAGAGCATTGTACATCGATCATTCCTACCAAGTTTCGTCGAAATCCGGCCAGTGGTTCATGAGAATTTTTTTTTTTTTAAATTTGTGCTATTTTTAGATGGCGGATATCTTGGATTAGCGATGACCTCCATTATAACAAATCTGAAAAGGCTTCACCCATGGAGCATAACTGTGAAGTAGAATTTTTAAATATCTAATACAATAACGACCTTTTGACCTTTCGGCGGCCATCTTGGATGACATAACCATCAGATTTCGACAAAAAATTCACCAGATCGCCTCATTGATACCTTCGATTTGATATATAGCATGACCATATTCGGTAAAAAATAAAATTTGACCCAAATTTGACCCCACAGGCCACGCCCATTTTTGACCCCGGGTCACCATTTTAACAACTTTGAAAGAGCATTGTACATTGATCATTCCTACCAAGTTTCGTCGAAATCCGGCTAGCGGTTCATGAGAAGATTTTTAAGAATTTATGCTATTTTTAGACGGCGGCCATCTTGGATTAGCGGTGACCTCCATTTTAACAAATCTGAAAAGGCTTCACCCATGGACCATAACTTTTAAGTTTGGCTAACATGGGCCAAGCGATTCATGTGAAGAATAATTTTGAAATCTCTAATAAAAGAACGACCTTTTGACCTTTCGGCGGCCATCTTGGATGACATAACCATCAGATTTCGACAAAAAGTACACCAGAGTGATCGCCTCTTTGATACCTTCAATTCGATATATGACATGACCATATTCGGTCAAAAATAAAATTTGACCCCAATTTGACCTCACGAGCCACACCCAGTTTTGACCCCAGGGTCACCATTTTAACAACTTTGAAAGAGCATTGTACATCGATCATTCCTACCAAGTTTTGTCGAAATCCGGTTGGCGATTGTTGAGAAGATTTTTGAAGAATTTGTGCTATTCTTAGACGGCGGCCATCTTGGATTACACAATGACGTCATTTTAACAATTTTGTAATCCCCCTACGTAAGGACCATGATCAGACTATAGGCCCAATGGTTACTGAGGAGAAGGCGTTTGCAAATGTTCACGGACGACGACGGACGACGGACACATTGCGGTAACAATAGCTCACATGAGCTTCGCTCAGGTGAGCTAAAAATAGTGCAGATGGTTCGAGGCCACAGACCCAGTTTGCTTGTAAATCCTGATCCATTACTGCCCGATTTTACTTTGAGAAACATGTTGGGGTGTTTTTAACACCAGTTTCCAGCATATTTCTAGCATTTAAAAGAAATTACTGAGCCTGCTTGTCACATGATGTGAACACTACGTCACATGACAATTTGATGATAAACAATATGGCGAACAGGACAAGGTTGATTTTTTCTTTCTTACGAGTAAGTGAACATATTGTTTAATTAGTGAAAAATCCGGTGCAGACAGGTTGCAGGTTATGAAAAGGTAGGTTCCACAGCATCCATACGAATAGTGAAAGTATGAGAGAATGGCCATATTTTGAGGAATCTGTTAAGTTGTATAATAAAACTAATTGGTGGTTGTTAGCCTATACAGGAATGCAAGCTTGTGAAGAGAGTTTTAGCAGAACACTATCAATTGCCCATAGTAAATTTCATTGAGAACTGAATAACTAGAAATCATGATAATTGTGATAAATAAATCCAGGTGTTATTTAAATGTACCCAGTGTAATTATGTGAAAAGTATAGCTTTAAAATCACTATAATTGATGAAATGGGATGTAGAAGTCAGTCATCATTTATTGCCGCACCCCTTTCCCTAGTTGTGCCAATGCAAACACTGTGGGTTAAACATTCATTGAACTGACCAACTGTTCCGGCATCAAAGTATTCCATGTTTCTTCTTTATCTTGTTGATAGGACTCGTTGCCGGACCAGTTGAATACGGTTAAATGGGGTTATCTATTTATAACTTTGTTTGCTTATTTTTCCTTCTTTTCTGTTATAGAATGTCCTTCGTGACAGACATGTCCAATTGCGAGGTGCCCGGACGAACAACGTTTCAACAGTTATTGCCAACTACGGCTTCACTGGACCAGAGAACTCGAGTCATCCATTTTGATACATCGTTGTCAGGCATGCGGAAAGACGTTCTTCCGTTTTGCCGATGCGAAGCGTCATCTTCGAGTACACCTGCAGACGGAGCTGGCAGCAACGCGTGTTCGGAATGAACTATATGTACCTCCGGGGGCTGTCCTTTGTCCTGAGCCAGCAGCACCCTGCGCCTTGTCACCAAAGGAGAAGGCGGCCGAGGGGTGGAGACGGATCAGAGAGGAGGCAGAGAGGGGGACGCTCATGGAACTCTCTAACCGCGTCGCTGAAGCCTACTCATCCCGAGACGACCGTCGAGCGGCTACCTTCAAGAATGGACGGCCAGTTACGGCGACCAACTCAGCAGCCTGGACACTGGAACCGAATCCAGAGTTGGATTACCAGGAAGACATTGATTCGAATTAAATTAATATAGTTAATGGATGTATTTTCTTAAAAAAAAAACATATTTACGATTATAAATCCGATTATCTCCCTTGGTATAATGTTCTTCTAAATTATTATTAATTTGTATTTTTCATTACAATTTACGATAATATTTTTCTGTTCATCATAATTAGTGGCATAAGATTGTCTACGTTTACATAAAGGTGTTTTCACTGTTTTGGTGGCAAATTCTCCATAATACATAGAGAATTTGCTAACCATTTCTTAAATAAATATTTGACAGTTAAGTGCTAACATTTCCTAACGTTAGTTTCTAACAGGTATATATATGGAACAGGTATATATATGGAATGCACAATATAGATACATGCATTGTGGTATTTCCGATTGTCCGAAAACTATCTGAATCTAGCCTGTATACTATGCGAGAAACATCATGTGATGTTATTTTATAAAACAATATATATATAGCATACAGCGTGTCTCACATCTGTGATGTATGTTGTCAGGTTAAGGAGTTAGCAGCCAGCGACGTTTTCCGGCCGGCCATGAAGATCGTGGAGAACCAGATGCAGAAGGAACTGACCAAGGACGACTTCGCCATCCCGAAGCCAGATCTCCTAGCCAGGAAGGCGAACCGCCATCGTCAGAACGCACGACCAACCGATCCTTGGGGGTATGATTTCGAGGTATGATAATCGATACGAGATAAATAATAAATATAAACCATTCTGAATTATACTATTTCACACTATTTATATTTTGTGTCGTCGCGTTAATTAAATAGTATGGAAATGCTTTAGTCGTATTATGGGTACCGACATGAGATAAAAACGGCTATTATGTATAATCTATAGTACATGTACAGCCACATCTCGTGGCGTTAAATTCATATTATGTTTTCAGCTTGCAGAGCAGTACCTTCCGCCAGGCTTTCTCCGCCAAGACGTCATCGTGGACGGGGGGCGCCACATCATCTTCGCGACAACGGCCCAACTCGAGACTCTGCAGCGATCCAAGACGTGGTACCTTGACGGCACCTTTAAGATTCTCCGTCCGAACGAGCCCTTTGAACAGCTGTTTTCCATACACGCATTTCTTCAGAAGGACGGTTCAACAAAGCAGGTTCCACTTGTCTTCATCTTCATGAGCCGTCGACGGAAGAGAGACTACAAGAAAGTCCTGAAGGTAACTAAGGAAATGCTGTTGATAGGCCGAAACACAAATAATCAATCAATCATTCAGTCAGTATACTAAAACTTTTGAGTTAATGGCCAATATGGCATTTGGCGCGATGCTTCTATGTAAACACAACACGTTTCTGTGTTTTTTGTTAAGATGGCATGTGGATATCGGTGTATATTATTTATATTTTCAGAGATTGATCGACTTGTTTGATGGTGAAGCGGCCGTGCAGGCGTTTGTGCTTGACTTCGAAGCGGCGACGTGGGCAGCACTCCGGAGCGTATTTCCAGCTGTGACGGTCCGTGGCTGCGCCTTCCACTGGTCGCAGGCTGTGTTCCGTAAAGTTCAGGTATATATCGAAAATATAATGAACGATAACATTTCGAGACAAAATTTACCAAAAGTATAACATTTATTTAGCTCAATCCACACCGTCTTTATAACATTCATGTTTATATGCCGAGATAACATATTTCAGTTATTTCATTACTTTGATTTCTAATTTCAGGCACTCGGACTTCATGGCGAGTACATGACGAAGGGGGCCTGTCACACGTTCGTCCGCCAGCTACTCGCCTTGCCGTTGCTGCCCGCGGAGCACATTCGCCCAGCCTTCGAGAGACTGCGCGACCGGGCCAGCGACCACATCCAGCCGCTGATGACATACGTCGAGTCAACGTGGATCGAGGGCTCCTGGGCTCCAGAGGTGTGGTCGGTCTTCGGGCAGCCCATCAGAACGAATAACGATACCGAAGGTATAGTAAAATAGATAAATATAAGCTGTTGATATGCCTTTAAACTCCAATAATCAATCAATCTACATTGACATATACATCTTACATATACCCGCAGTCTTATACATGTACATCGTCCAAAAAGATAATAAAAATGGCTGAAAAAAATTAAAATATGAAATTTAACAACAAAATAACACATGTATAATGTTTTAATAAAGTTTTATTTTTATTCCAGGATGGCATCGCCGTCTGAACTATCGTAGTGGGGCACCTCCGCCATTCTACCATCTGGTGAAGAGCCTTCACGATGAAGCCTCTCTACTACCGCTGCAGGTCCGGTTGGTCTCGGAGAAGAAGCTGAAGAAGCGTCAGCGGAAGGCGACCAGGTCGATGCAGGCCATGATCTTCGGGATCTGGGACGACTACACGGCAGGGCAGATCTCGACGTCCCGCCTTCTGAAGAAGCTCTCAGCAGTGTATGCGCCGACCATCTAGACACTACACCTGTAACGATACGAGGACAATTCTGGGTCTACATTGATCGAAATTCGTTTATTATCAATTATATGTTCATGTCATGGTATACACTGTTCGAATAATTTTTATTATCGATTATCTGTTTATAGATCTGAGTCTACACTGTTCGAATTTGTAATTGATTATTGTTTAATATCAAGTATCTTTTCATAGGTCTACACTGTTCGAAGTTTGTAATTAAATAATTTGAACTTTAAAAAGTGGACCTCGAGGCTAAAAAAGTGGACTGCCCGCCTCCTCTACCCCCCCCCCCCCCCCCCACACATATAATAAATAAAAAAAATGTTCTGTATATACTTGTTTAGTTCTGTTTAAAATTCCAAATGACCAACTGACCAAATATCTAAAATGGAATGGAATGGAATGGTGCTTAACGGCCCATCAACACAAAAGAGTATCATTTAGGGCCAAGCAATGTAAATGAAGAATAAAAATAATACTAAAATAGTATGCTAGATGTGATTAAGGTAAAAATATTAATATGATGAACAATATACAAGATAAACGTGTATAGAGTTATAAAATTAGAGAAATAAGAGACATGTATACAATGATAAAATCAAATTTTCCGATACAAGTTAGTTTCATGTAGAAAGTGAAGCAAACCTTCAATGTTCTCCACCTGGAATAGCTCCGCAAGTGAAGTAACATTGAAGTGTTTGCCTCGAATATCGGCAAAATCGATAGTCCAGTAGGATGTGTTGCACGGTAAATGCGCTGTGGCATGGAATACACCATGGACGCGGCTCACCTTTGAGCATATACGAATGCGTTAGTCGTGTATGTCCAATGCGCAATCGACTAAGGACAACTTCATCCCGGCGTACAGTCTGTAGCCAGAGTCCATTCGCCCAGAGTCGGTTTCACAGCATGAAGTTTATTATCGTGGAGCAGATCCCACTGAATCTGCATTGTATCGGAGATGAATGAGTTGATGGATGATTTAAAATCATGATAGCAAACAGGAAAATGAGAAGTTGGTAGATCCAGGGCGCCTTGGCAGCACTATCTGCCCTGTCATTGCCTTGATACCAGTAGACTGGGTAGCCAACAAAAAATAATGTCCTTGCCAGACGAAAGTAAAATATGGTGTAGCTCCATGATTTGGCGGATAAGTGGATGTTCAAGCTTCATGTTGTACAAAGCTTGTAGTGAAGATAATGAATCGGAAAATAAAATGAATTGCTTTCTCCAAGATATTTTCGCGAAATCAAGAGCAAGTAAAATCGCCCTCAATTCCGCAGAAAATATCGAAGATTTGTCTGGGAGTCTGGATTGAAGATCTCCCTCAGGGACAGCGGCAGCAGATGCTACCCGGTCCCCGATCTTTGAGCCATCAGTAAAAAGCGGAGTGTATGTATTGTATCTGTCTTTTACCTCAAGAAAAAGTGATTTAAAAATGGATGGATCAGTTGCTGCTTTGTGATTGAACCTTCTGAGCCTGTTTTGTTGTTTGTAATAAATTGTGTCTTGTTGATTGACGAGTTGTAATTATTGCTGTTTGTCTTAATCCCACATTGTCAGACTGGCCCGTGTGTCAATAAAAGGTGTGACAAATAATAAGATATAAACGGATCAGTGCAATACATGAACTTACAATTACATGTTTTAACTTGGAGACAATTTATGTCTTATTGATTATTATTTCTCTCTTTGCCTTTGCCCTTGCAAAAAGCTCTTATGTTACACTATCAAATATGACATATAGCAATTATATATATACACACACACTTCATCCAGTATACAGAATTTTAAACTCTTGTTATTTTATTTCTACGTCATTTACGTCATTTCATATTTAAAAAGAAAAAGATATTTAAAAAGAAAGTGTACCTGATTACTGGTAAATTGTATCGAAATCGCGTTTACCGGCAGGCGCTTTTGAAGTGACCAATTTTCCAAATGTCAATTTTTGGCCGGTTACGAAATGACCAACCAAACGGTTACGAAATGACCAGATTTCACCGGTTACGAAATGGCATGGTTACGAAATGACCAGTTCCCCCTTCTGAGTGGGCATGTGCATCTAACGCAGATTTAACAAACAATCTTTAACGC
>CM055271.1:63156898-63529180 GCA_029237695.1 Conchocele bisecta | reverse complement strand
GCGGAGTCTCGAAACATGGGCATCATACTTGTGATTGCTGGTGGGCGTGGTACCGACTGCTGTGTATTGGCAAAGTATGCTGACCATGATATGTTCGCATTCTTGTCCAGCTCGTGTTTGTTCGTGAGTTCAAGTACTGTCGTTAGCCATTGATGTTGGGTCTCATCGACACCAAGCGGTGTGTTATCTGAAGGAACAGTTCGATATGTTTCACATGGCGTCGGTTTCTCTGTTGGGAATTGTGCTGGCGGTACATATGTATACTCATCTGGTAATTGTTTCACTGTTCTAGATTCGGACTGTTCAATAACTGTTTCATTATGTACACGTGTAATCCAGAATTGTCATGAGTTGTGTGTTGTGATAGCGATAATTCAGTGCCGTGAAATGCATCTTGTGCAGACGTTGATGAAGGATTGTGGTCAATGTTGTCCAGATTCCCGGTTGTAAACAGTCCATGCTTGAGAGCAGTAGACAAACAACACCATCACGGTTGTATTGATCTATCACTTTGTTGGCTTCTACTGTCGATACTTGCATGACTCTTCTGTATGAAACAGATATACCTCGTTCAAACATGATGTCGATGAGATCGCGCTTTCTAGTTTTGGCATGGATGAGTAGACCCATATACAGTGGAAGAGGCGTCTCACGATCTGGGTCGTGCCTTACAGTGACACTGTCTTTGTGAACTCGTTTCACGGCATTAAAACTAATCAGTTGTGAGATCGACGATATTGCGTTCTTCATGTTTGTGTTGGAAGACGACAGGCTTTTGATATTTGTTCCACATAATAGCAACTGTACCAACGCTACTAAAGATGATGGAAGGGAGCTATAGTCGGAGTCAATTAACGATCCTGAGAATGAGTTCTTCGCCTGGAACAGCTTGCCGCGTACAATCTGTGGCGGCCCTCATGAGGGTGACAGCATCACTGTCCTTGTTGAACTGGCTATTTGATAGCAATGCATCCGCGATATCGTCCTTGAATGAAATGATCACATCATTGGATTTTGATTTGTTGACCTCTAAACCTGGCACTAAAGCGATGAGTTTGTCTTTTATTCTAGTCGCGTGGATATACCGTGGTTCATCACCAGTGAGTTGTCGAATGCGCTGTTTGTACAAATCAACAAGGTCGTGAAGTTTGAAAATTGTATGAGGATTGTCATCACACTGGTGTACGTCTTCAATATAAGCTACCAATTCAGCCAATGCCACTGCTTCTGGCGTTACGTCATCCGATTGTTGAGTGGTCACTCGCTGTCGTAAATACGATCTGTATCTTGTATGTAGATTTGTCAAGCAAGATTTGTGATAGTGTGCGTCTTTAGCGGGCAAGTCTCCAGAGGTAAGTTTAGATTCCAGCTTAGTATCACTAACACATGTAGCCATATATGACACATTGCTACCAACATTTAGTGTTTGTGCTCTATGGTACTGATAGTTCTGGCCCTTTGATATAGGCTTGTCACATATGAAACACAACGTCTGATCGGAGTTATCGAAAGAAGAACTTCTACGGAGTTTATTTTTAACAGGAGTGTGGTGTTTATGAATGGATTTCGGTAAAATGTTCAGCTTTCCGCTTCCGGACTCTGTCAATATGTGTTTTATACAAGATGAATAACACGATTTATGCCATTTAGCAATGTTTCTAGTGAGTGTATTAGCAATACCCGATCCATCGTCGAGTCTGGCTAATATTTATGAGAAGGGGTAGAGAGTCTAAGTCATTCAATATCTGATAAATTTGTCGCCAAAGTCCGATATCCAGTGTATCTGTTGGCAGCAATTGGATTCTTCGTTGGATCTAACAACTCGTCATCACTCGATGCTTGACAGATGACACATAACGACCAGTCAGTCACAGTAGTCTTTGTATCGGATGGAGTAAGTGTTAGTGACGTCATTGCACCGCATTACAGTCCTGGTTAATATCTTGCGAGTAAGACGTCTTCCGGTGTGTCGTCGGTCTGTTTGGCGATGATGGTCACCTGCAGCCGTGTCCATGAGCTGAAACAATAAATGGAAACGTTTTTTTTTTTTTTTAATTTCTTATGGCCGACATGGGCTTCCATACATTTATAATTTGGGCAGAACTTTGCTATGTATGTTATTTTTTATTTATTTTTTCATCTACGTATCAATAATTGGACTGTACAATAATTATTCACCAGTTTATCAGGTTTAGACACATTTTAAACCGTTTTCAATTGCTATTTTATAAACACGAAAACACATGACACAGGTGACACGTCGTCTGCAATAAAACCGTATGTACATCCACACATAACTGTCGCCTATATTTGGTGAAAATGTGATCAATAAAAGTCATCTCACCTGCTTCTGGTCCAGATTTCTTCATGCTAGATGCCTGTTCTTCTACGGAAAGCGATATTATTGCCGTTGTTTTGTTGTTGTTGTTGTAGTTGGAGAATGATACATGCAGTAAAAAAAGTATGGTGGCTTATATCGGTAATAATTCCGCAATAATATAACATGCCTTCTCGGTAGAATGTTTATTTGTTCGTTATAAGATAAACGTAAACATATACGAGTACATGCTATATTTTGCTACTTTACACGTTTTCATCCATGCGATTCAGACGGAATTTGTGATGCGAAATTGACATGGTGCAATATGTAAAAAAAAAAAAACGATCACTGCTTCAGCACAACGTTCCAACTTGAATGCATTATACACATTATTATAGGTTGTAATAACTTTGCATACCCAGTTATATAATATACGGAAATAATAGCCACGCTGAGTCAGAATTATCGATATTTGGACAACAAAATTTTTTAAATCCAAGAATGTCTGCCTCCACCAAATGTTAAAGCGCCGATGAGTTTAATATTGCTAATATCGTATTCCCTGACCCCGAAAACATGAGCGTAGCCACCAAAATCAAGCTTCTACGTGCATCACAGGTCAAGCTACAGGCAAAGAAAATTTGATTGACGGCCATTTTGAAATCCGCCATTTTGAACCGGAAGTAGTAATTTTATCGATTGTCTCCTCGACTCATTTTGTTCAGCATACCCGAAAACCCCCGTATGCCAAATTTGGTGCTTCCCGCCGGAAGTGCACTACTCTGGTGTATTTGTGCCACTGATTACTGGACTAAAAGGAAAGCCCGTGACCAAATAACTTTTTTATTTATGAAGATTTCTGGCTCAAATTTTCACCAAAGGTAGATTACTCCATGTTCTTTGTTATAAGATATGTATCATCTGTCAGTATATATAATATGTACCTAATTAGTTGTCAATAATTAATTAATCAATTATGCGATCAAAATGACGTCACGCTCAATTAATTTTCTACAATGAAGCACAAAACGTAAAAACTTCTTAATACAGTGAACCCCAATGTTAATCAAATGACACATAATACATGTCCTTATACATATTTGAGCTTAAACATGTTAAATGCCAATACCTTTATAATTAATCCGCTAATTAGCAATAATTAGCGTCATAATTATAAAGAATAAATGATATTCACGAGATCGCATCATGTGCCAGTGTCTGGGTACACCAGCTGATCAAGAGATAGATTGGTCACAAATGCAATAATACCTGTTTTGTCAGTGTATGGTTAATATCAATTTATGTTGGTTAACATATGTGTAATAGCAAGGTGGGTCATTAAGACGAGTAACTGGGTAGATCCAGTACATCAGATGTTAATGCGGTATTTTGTGGGTAGTAAATGCAGGTAAAATTGCAAATTTAGTCTGAATTTCAGCTTTAAATTTACAATATCCTGATCTGATGCTACAGTATGTGTTTGCCACACCAGTACAATTACTTAGCATACCCCATTCCCACTCACCTTTTACAAAAATCAACGGTTACTCAGAGCTCCATTCAAGGTGCATAATTTGACAAAACAAAATTGTCGGGGTATTGTTTTTTTAGTTCTTCACCAAAAATGGCAAGTTGGGAGTGCTTTAGAATTGTCTCAATGGCGAACACCGGAAACCCTCACCAGACTGCATAAATGTGCAGATTGATCTGGGTTTACACATAGTACACCATACCTGGAGGCTCTTGGGTCGCCTTTGGGTTTTTCACTTGTATTTTAGGAAATCGCCAAATCACCAGCCAGAAAATCGGCAGCAAGCTTGTAAACAGAGAGTTTGTAATCAATAGAATCATCATGCGTCTCATTATCACCCCAATAACCGATGACATAAGTCCCATGTGCCTTTTTCTTCCACTTTTCAATTCTGCCATAGTATGATGTTTTCTCTTTGGAGTCCCGGTCATACCATACATGGATGATGTCACGTCCGACTAACTTGGCCTTCAGGATATCACCAAGGTCTTGTTGTGTGTTTGGTTCTAAATCTGGAAAATCTCGGCAGATGTCCAATGCAGGCTGTCGTATTTTTTTCCTGATTGCTTTCCTTTCCACAGCTGTTTTTTTTTCTTCAAGTTTCAATGCTTGCCGGCGGGACATTTCAATTTTCATTTCATTTAAATCTTTCCTATTTCTGGTTCTTTGTTTCCTGCCTACCCTGATCGCCATCCGAATAACCTTCTCCTGTTTAGTTGTATCTAATAAATCTAGGTAGTCGGTTACCTTGTTCTTTTGAGCGCGCATCTTTCACGACAGATAACATAGTGTTGCATTTGGTGTTCGCATTTTTGCTGCAGAAAACATGCCCATGATCTCCTCGGCATCGATATTGTGGCACCTGGCAGACAAAGTTTCGTTCCTTAGTTTGTCTGTAGCATCCATTGAAAAATAACGACCATATTGTCTTTCAAGAACAGTAACTATGGCTAACAAACTACTTCTCATAATACCACAGAAAATGCCCTCATCACTTGGTGTAAGCTGGAGACTTTTCAATGTTAAATCTGGTTTCTCGGATATTGGTGTTGCAAGCAGTCTGTTTTGGTGGAAAGTACACTCAGTGGTGTGTCGGCATACTCTTTGATAACGACGATCACATTCTTGACACTTGCAATACCTTCAATGTGCTGCACTTGATTGGCATGCGATGTATAGAATTTCGACATCCACGGCCCGGTTAACAATTTACCAATGAGCCCTAGCACTTGCAGTTGAAGTTTTGCTTCCGGATTTTCGAAGGCCACCACAAGTAACTGTACCATTGTGGAAACATTTAAGAAATGTTTTATAATGTTCAATTAGTTTTCCACATATATGAAATAGTATGTGTAGCCGGTTACCACGGTATCTAGGGAGAATTCCCTGTGGCAACCCTTCGTCTCTAAGGAATGTTGTGAAACCTTTGGGATCGCCCTTGCCATTCTTGTATCTGAATTTATTGATTTGAAGTACAAGGTTCCCTACTAAACAATTTTTTCCAAACAATTTTCCTCGTTCAGTTTCATGTTTTTTCACTGCTGATTTTGTAGCTGTCGCGATTGTGTCAAGGGGGGGGGGGGGGGGGTAGGTGGCAGTTCAGTTCAATAAGTGACTTTCCCCAAACATCACACACTAATTTTATAGCAACATGATTTACTGCAACACGGTCAGTCATCGTATTTGAGACGTTTTGTATCCACTGATCTCTACACAAATTGAAGTCTTTCTCATGAAAGTCAGCATAAATGTTCGCAACTTTATCAACAGATTCACAGATATGTGACTTATAATCGATGGCTGTCCCACCTGGTAATTCATCAATAGAAATAACTTGGCATTCAGTGGGTGTAGTGATGTGGATTGCATTGATATGGACGCCTTCCTGGGTCGTAGCATCAAATCCAATAGTGACGTCTTTCTTTGACATCAGTGTTTCAGCAACCTGTAGTTCACGGGCCCCATCATTTCGACAGTGTTGCGATACGGAACATTGTCAATCGTTAATCCGGACCGGGTAGTGAATTTTTGTAAGAGGGTAGGAATATTTTTAGTGGGAAACAAACATGCGTGTTGTATCATTAAATATCATTGTATCACTATTAAAAGGTGCGTTTGAGTCTTTTTCTTCTTACACCAGTTTATCGTTTTCAAGTTCTGAAATTTTGAGTTTTGAATCTTTATTTTATCTTCCAAATCACTGATATCTGGAGCAGTACACGTACATGTAGAAGAACTTTTCTTTGCATGATAAAGCTTACTTCTTTGTCTATTATTTTTTATTTTTTGCAATGTCTGTCTCGTCTCGTACGATTCAATTCAAGTGTAACAGATTCACTAGACAATTTCTGCTTTGCTTTTTCAAATTGGGCCTCTTTCCATTTAATTGTCTGGTTTAATCGCTTGACTGATGGCTGTTTCTTTAATTTTTGTCTAAGAATTTTAATTGTATTTAGGTATCTTTTCCTCACTTCAACATGGTTCTTCATAGTAAATTTTAGGCGATGTTTCAAAGTAACACACTTTTCACACCTGTCTGTCGCTAGCAGGGGAACGTCCGGTGGTGGGCTGGAGGCTTTAGAAGGGGGTGCTCTCTCACTATCATGACGGAGAACACTTGAAAAGTCGGCGACAAGACCATTAGTTGACGACACTTCACTATCAGAATATGAAGCTGTTCTTATCTCACACAAGGACTTGAACCGACTGAATTCGACCGGATCTGATGGCTTTTTGAATTTCATGAATTGTTTACATAATTTTGGGATATAGTTAGCCGTTACACACGTGCTATACTTCTTCACAACATCGGAAACTGTCAGGGAAACAAACACTTCGATCATGGACAGTAAACAGGTACAGTATGTGGCCGTTTTGAAGTTGAAGTTCACCCAAATTGCTGGTACATGGAGGATGTTGGTAATTGTACAATAGGAACTGTTTAAAAATTCCTGTCTTCACTGGTTTCGGAGGACACATTTTCTTGTTGGGAGGTGGCATCTGAAATCAGAAATAAAATATAATGATTAACATGATTAATATGGCTGTATTGTGGTCGGGCGACTATCTGAAAAGTTACAATAAAATGAAAAATGGAGGCCAGTGTGTGGATGGGTGAGGGGCCAGTGCGTGGGTTGGCGGCGTCGTTAGTGGACCTCCGGTCAAAATGTCAGTCTGAACCAAAAAAAATTGGCCATGACCCGTCTTTGGGCGGAGCCACATTTGATATTTTTCCACACCATTTTCACAGGCCTGTGTAAAGTGGGGGAATGAAGATAGAAATAAAGTGGTGGGTGGGGTATTCCATGCTAAATTATGAACCTACAGTTCAATGGATTACCAGGACTTTCTACTAGATAGTTATCTATTCTAATCACTATACAATCATATAGTCTATATTTGGGTGTATTTGTCATTTTGTGTGTATTTGGGTGTTTCGTGACACCGCGTATATTAATCAAATATACTCAGCATATAAAGTCAATATTTCTTTACAAAAGTCAAAAAATAATGCAGAACAATGTTTAATTATGATATTAGGAGATACCTGAATGTAATTTATTGCGTATATATAGATATATTCACCGCGAAAGTCGCACATATTCGTGAACTTTTGTTGACGTTTTTAATAAATGTCAAAACGTCAAAATTGGGTCAAACAACAATCGGGTAGCCGAAACCAGGGTCGTTAAAAACATGTTTCGCATCGATAAATAATCATGAAACTTACACATCATCAAGATAAATGATTGATTAATTGATTAAAACCAGTTTTTAGTTGGATGGTACTTACCTTGACGAATATGTTGATGTTTTCTTCAGACAATAATATTGAACTCGCCACAACTCGGGAAATTCTTGGCGCAAACAAAAAAATCGAAAACGAGACTGACAGTGACAGAAGACAATCCCTCTACGTCAACCAATCAAAATCGCCGATACAAACAGAAGCGTTATCCAATGGTATCGGCCGGTATAGGAAACACCCACACACATAACGCGCACCTGCGACACAGAAAAAATGGCCGACGCTACACGGAGTTATCGATCGATTTGTCACGTACCTAATTCAGGTGCAGGCCCTGAAAATCTCTCCGCTCACTGTCAAATTCTTGAAAACATCCTCGCTGGGAAATACCCAATGGAAAGAATGTGTCCCGGGCATGATTTATCACGTCATTTAATATTGAAGTGACTTGTCAACACTCATGTGGCGCACACTCCTTCCACAGTTCGGTTTTACTTGCGTATAACAGTTTGATTATCGTTTTATCATCCGGGTACTTTAATCGGTAACCGAAGTTATCCGAAAGTTATTTCATTTCCGGTCGTTCTAAAACGACTGCGTTGTACACAAACATGATACAACAGGTGGAACAATAACACGTAAATCAAGCCCAAATCATGCGTAGTTTGAAGCTGCAACATCTGCTTCTCACAGTTCAGAGATATGAAAAATAATTTAAAAAAAATGTCCTAGCAACTAGTCTAATGTTAACTCAATTCCAACCGAAAAATTCAACCACCACAACGGCACACGCCCACCCCAGCTCGGACCTACCTGTTAGCAAATCCAAAAGTAATAATCTAGTGATTAAGAATTAACACAATAGAAATAGTAATAATAGCCCCCACCGGTAAGCGTGAGATAATTGCCGGTCGATAAAAACACACGACCAATTTTGTCCGCTGCCTCAATCAAGAAAAGCCTCAACAGAATCATGAAAATGAAGAATTGAGTGTTAAATTGTTGTTTTTTTTACAAAATGCCGACATAATATCTTTTACTTTTCGTACATTGAGTATGCAATGCTTTGCAGATATGTGTTAAAGGTAAATCAATGTCAAAGCGTAATGGGTATTTATTTGTTAGTTCAATATTTGAATATGACGATTTGTGCTTTTCCCACTCGAAATTATCACCTGTTTACTCATAGGACGCGTTTTAATGTCATACCTGGCCACATGCGGAATTAGTTTTTACCTGTTTTTCCGAAACGGCATCTGATTGGCCGAGGCCGTGTGACGTAACCAGTGATAAAAATATTTAAGAAATGGCCGTCAACGCAGATATGAGAGACTTTGAACTCGATTTAGACAGTATTTCCTCATCATCTGATGGGTCCAGCAGTGATGATGACCAGGAAGATGTTCGTCCGTATATGTACGAGCCTTTAGTAGAAGAAATCGACCCTGTCATCACCGTCGCTCCAAAATCCTGGACCCCGCGATGTTTCAGAATGGTTTGTATCATAATTTGGTGCAAAATACTAATTTTATTCAATATTTGTAATGTGTTACTCGATAACATTATTTATCCTAATGTAATAATCAGCTCCTGTAAATGTTTCCCGATTATTACGACGTTATAATAGGAATTATTATACTGTCATGGGTTTTCGTGGCAGCAATGAAAAATAAGTCCATGTCAAAACGGTACCAGTTGAAAGCTGTCACTATTTCATTTCAAATGGAGACAATGTAGATGGAATGTAGTAACAAAGATTCTCACAAACCGACACACTTCATTTTCTTATTAAAGTGGTTTATACCATATAGGTTGAAAATAACACAAGATTTTCCCTGTGTGATAACATCAAAAGATATACTACAGTGTAGAATATAAAATAGTGACGCGGTCGCGTAGTAATAAAATGGACCCGCACTCGTTCTTTATCTGATTTACAATGGTCTCTGAAAAATAAACCTGTATTTCAAAATGGGAGTTGAGTAAATTATATATTACACGCTCTCAGTACACCGCGAATTTGTCCCTAAAAATGTCTCATAACGTCCATAAATCCTCTGATTTTGACGATTCCGATAGAAAATTACCTTCGCCGGGAATGACGTCAAAATTAAATATATGACGTCTTTGACGTAACGTCACGTGAATGTCTAGAGGGAAATCATTCATTCAAGAAAACATAGAAAATATGTTCCTTTGAAATCATGGTAAATTACTGCGTATCGTTAATATAAACTGTTTTCGATATGGTATAAATTAAATATATGCATAGTGTGTTTAAATTATCAAAGATATACCACTCGTGTTTATATTTTTTCGCGTTAGCAAACTCGACAAGCCTGGTTTGCTAACGTGAAAAAATATAAACACTCGTGGTATATCTTTGATAATTTTTACACACTATGCATATATTCTATATATAAAATAGCAATATTCTCTATACACTGCTGCGCCCCCTTTCGGGGATTATCATGATTATGAGCAGGATTGTATTTTATTTATTACATACAAGGCTTTAGTGGCGTCTCGGCCCTAAACAATCTCGGCCCCACGACATCTCGGCCCCACGACACCTCGGCCCCAGACACCTCGGCCCCACGACATCTCGGGCCCCATATTTTTTTTTTTTTTTTTTTTTTTTTTTAATAAAAAAAGGAGTTTGATGGGCAGAAATATATAAAAGTTATTTATAATGAATAATTACACCAAAGTCGATAAGTGGATGGTTGAGTTGAACAAATATTACCTATGATAACATGTCTATGTGATTGTTATTATAGATAAAATGTGTTAAACTTAAAACCTCTGTGGTATAAGATAACAAGATGAAGACAAGAGTATAACATCATGTTTCTGTTTATTCACACCATATTGTGAGTTAATAATAACGACACGTACAGGTAACAGGTACACCTAATGTTCACATAATGTCAAATTATGTTAAGAACTATACAAATATACAAATATACATATATACAAGGTATGTCAAGCACTTTTGGGCACTGTAGTGCACTGTATGGTTGTCCATTCACTGTTCACTGTTCACATAATGTTCACTCGATGTTGCCCACGTAGCACTTGGCAACCTCGGTCAGGTACTCCGACGTCTTCATCTCGCCGTCGTCGTAGAGGTCGTACAGTTCCTCGAGCAGGCCGTCCACGCGTCGGTACTTCTTCAGGCGATACCGGACCAGGGCGTGCTCGCTGACCAACTGGGTGGGCGTTCAGGTCAAGAAGGCGGGCCTCTCGCAGTAGTAGTGGTACGAGCACGTAGAATTGGAGACAGGCTCTCCCAGCCTTGCCGTTGATTCGCCGATGCCAACCTATAAAAGACATATGAAAACAGTTATATAATATGTAAAACAACAATGTACACAATAATCTGCAGATGGTTATTGATAATTTAATTTAAATTGTTGTTGAAAATGTCCGTAGTCATTCGTCGTATTATCATTTGTACATTAGGTCATTACCTTCAACATCGTTGTTACTGCGGACCGGCTGTCGGTACACGGACCACTCTCGCACAGACCACACGCTGCTGTCCATCCATTGTCGCTCCAGATAGTCGAAGAGTTCCATCAGTTCCGGCGTGGTTGCCTTGGACTTCAAGGCGGCGAAGGCTCGTTCAACGTGCGTCGGTGGCAGGAACGGCAGGGCCAGCGTACGACGGATCAGCAGGTGTATACCCTCACGGCGCTCGTATGTCGTCTTCAATCCCACGGCACCAACCATTCCGGAGGAGAACGGCCTGGGCCCAGTGAAAACTGCAGACCCCTTCAACGAAGCATCGGGAATTCATATCATTCATATATACCTCAACAAGCGTCGAGTGTAGTTGGGACGGTTCCGCGCAATTATCGCAAGTGAATTCCATGATTCCCGTTTTCTTTGCGAGGAAGTATTCCTTCTGTTTGATCCCTGAAACAAAACATATTTATTTTAAAATAAAATGTACAACGTATCTGGAACATTTTTCAATAACGAGCTTACCTGGAGCGGTGTACACTAATTAGATTAAACTGGACACGTGCCGAGACACCTTGGGGTCAGTTACTGGACAATTAATGGTCATTTAGTGGAAACGTTATACCCAGTGGATTAAATTATGTCCCCTATGTTACTACCAACGGACGTGTGCCAATTACGCCAATACACAATGTAAATCACCCAATATAATTAGAGAAATCGGCAAATTACAACCGAAACATTCTTATCGCGGTTAAATAAATTTTTAAACAACTATTAAAAGCCGGATAATAGAAGATTGGAGATTATTCGAGAATAAGACAAAAAAAGAAAGAAGAATGAAAAAAAAAATAGATAGTTACCCGTTCCACATATCCTGTGCTGCCATCTGTCGCAAACGTCGCATGTTACGGCGTGTTGCAGAGGTCGTACCTCAAGATCACATCCGATACACAGATCCATAGTGTTATGACCATGCTACTTTTGGTAAGGGTTATATATTGGTCGTGAGATGTACCAATTATTCAATCAAGACCCAAACACATCCTTTGACGGTACCGGTGGTATTTAAAATACATAAATAATTACCAATCAACTATTAGGCAATGTCAAATACGCCAATTACGCCAATTACTCTTAGCTACTTGTAAGGACGCTACTGGTATAACAAACTATCAATTAAGTAGAGAGCTTACTTTATACGACTTCAATTGGATTATCAACTAATTACTAATTGGTTGTTGTCACATTACCAGATCAAAGTTACATGGACATTCTATTACATGTACGGACTATCATTATCATGCCATTATCGTTCTCTATATCGTATTTGTATCTACCATGTTCGCCATGCTGTCTAATCTGAAATGAAGCAAATAACGTTCTGATCGTCAATATCAGATCGGCAATATACTTTATTAAATCTCCATATAATAGTGATCAAATACATTAACACGGGTGATTGATAGGGAGAAAGGGCCATAGACACGGTTTTTCTGCAGATATATTGTATTTATTTAACAGCAACTCTTCTTTCTTTCTTGTTTCTTTTACTATGTGACGCTCATCGTATCTGATAATCTTGTCTCCGAGTCGGCACCTGAAACAGAGTATTAACATGTTATATTCGCCATATAACTTTATATTATAATGTTATATGGTGAATAAACTTATAAATAATGTTTTTTAGAATAAATATCTATGTCTAAAACCATTTTTAAATTTGGGGCCGAGGTGTCGAAGGTATATGGGGCCGAGATGTCGTAGGGCCGAGGTGTCTGGGGCCGAGGTGTCTGGGGCCGAGGTGTCGTAGGGCCGAGATGGCGCTTTACCCATACAAGTATATGTCAGTTCAATACAATCAAGGTTCCCGGATATTATCCGGTACCCATTTACAGCTGGGTGAACTGGAACAGTGTGGATAAAGTGTCTTGTTCAAGGACACAACGCACCGGTCCCGGCGGGTTTTGAACCCACGACACTCCGATTGAAGCTCTCCGGACAGGATTTTCCAGGATTTCCGGGGGGGGGGGGGGGGGGGGGTCTCGTGTTTTCCAAGTGGGTGGGGGTCTAAGGATTTTTCAGAGGGGGGGGGGGGGGTTTGAAGGTCAAAAGTGCTTCCTTAGGGGTGTACAGATATTTTCTGGAATAGCCCATTTACATAATTAATTCTCACCTAAATTTAGATGCCTAAATTTGCTCAATGCACTTACTGACATTGCTTTTGTTACATTTGAATTAAAACGGGTTACAAATTCACAATCTGAAGACTCCATGTGATGTCTTCATGTAATCCATGTGCGTAGCCGGAGGAGGGGGGTAAATTATGTGCAATTAACGGATCCGACCGATAAGACTTTCAGCCAATCAGAAAATTCCATTTATTCACTGCTTACTGCGAAATCTGTTCCGCCATTGCTGCCCACAATGATATATTGACAGCTGACTGAGAATCTCTGAGTTGCGTTCTTTTTAAAGGCACAGTCTCTCAGATGACGATGGGCAGTTTACCACGAGCCTATTCCCACCCTTAAATATATTATATCAAATTGAAAATTTGTGTCGATTTTCCCATATTTATAACCGTTTTATTTTACTTGAAAATGGTGTTTTAACTAAAATTAGTTAATAATGCTATTATTCTTTGATCATGGGATACACTGCATCATCTTATTTCAGGTTTGCCAACATTGAGAATCAGTCCGCAACAAATGTGTGCAGCAAAGAAATACAGACAGAAGAGCCATGTAAGTGATCAGGTTTAGTTAATTTAATGGCATGTTGCACATTCAAATTCTGACCAATCAATTCATCAGAAAATATGAAAAACATCTATCCGAATATTTAAAAAAAAGAGTTGTTTTTGCTTAACTTTGAAGAACATAATACTTGCAAACAGAGCTGATCCTGATGAAATGGATCATGAACCAGTTCATCTGGGTCTACACTGTTTGCAAACTGGCATAGCTGTCTGTAGGGTTGAAAGGGTTTTAACCCTTTCACCCCCAAGTAAATGAGATGGACTGTGATATGTACATTTTGTAACCAATCCAATGGTCACAAACTTGTTCTCAGACTAGTCCATTTATGAAAAGGGGGTGTTTTTGCTCTAAAAATATGAAAATTACTTGCAACAAGTGTAGATCCTGATGAGACTGCTTGTCACGAGCCGGCTCATCAGGAACAACACTTTTTGCCAAATCCACTATACAGGGCTGTAGGGTTGAAAGGGTTAAAAGTACATGTACATGTATGTTACAACACATGATGCACATGATGCCCAAACATTATTCATGATTATTTCTCTACGAAATTATGTTGGCTGCCATGTACCGGTAAATGTACGGTATGTGTGTCACTCTTTGCCTAATCAGAACATACTGGTAATCCGAGATCAGTCGCATACCAGATATCCACTCCAAAATCGCCAAAAAAAACTTGCTTAATTTCAACAAAATCATGTCCATATATTTAATGTCAGGTAGCATGGCATTTCTCTTGCGAGAATTCTTTCAAAGTGTCACATGCAGATGTTATGTCTAAGTTTCGCGCCGCATACGGGCACTTGATTTCGATACTTCCAGTTTGACCATTGTCACACACCTTTCCATCAGGTGTCGCACCAAGAAATGGAAATTCATTATTTATTACAAGTCCACACTCGTGAAGATGTCTGGCCGGGTGTAGTTGTAAATATCGTTCTTTAGCAGACTTCTCATGTTTCCGCCCATATGTTTACTATACTTCCAAACTTTGAAGCAGTGATTCTGTACTTTCTCTCCTCAAACCATAGTTCACTTGTAGCCTGGTCTCTTGTGTTTTTCTCCAATTGATGTGGATCAGCATGTACGTAATCCATCCTCAAATGACAATATTCTGCAGGAAGGCGGACTGGTGCATCTTTTGTAATCGAGACGTCACCACATTGTTGACCAGGTCCTGGTTGTCGTATATCTGATGTGTTGTTCAACTACAAATAGAACACAAAATACATGTACAGTCGAACCTCTCTACAACGGCCAGCCATGGGGAGACTGAAAACTGGCTGTTGAAGAGAGGTTGCTGTTGAAGAGAGGTATATCATATAGAAATCAGAGCTACATTTAAGGTGCATATTTTTTTCATTTCTTCGCAAAAACTGGCAAGTTGGAAGTGCTTTAGAATCGTCTCAATGAGACGATTCTAAAGCACTCCCAACTTGCCAGTTCTGATGAAGAATTAACAAAATCCCCCACAAAGTTTATCAAATTACGTACACTAACTGTGATCGCAATTCATCACATTGCGTTTTGAAATTTTGGCCGTTGTAGAGAGGTGGCTGTTGTAGAGAGGTGGCCGTTCGTGGAGGTTCGACTGTACACCCATTAAGAACCGTTTTAAACCCCTTTCACCACCACAGGCATCTATATCAGTGTCTGCAAACAATGTAGACCCAGATGAGCCAGCTGATAATGAGCCATCTAATCAGGGTATGCACTGTTTGCGAGCAATTTTTTCTTATGTGAAGCACATCTCCGTGATATGCTCTAATTACTGTGCATTATTTTTCTTTCAGGGATTTCATCCTTGGATATGCTGACTATGTCCACCGACCTTGAAAGTCATAGATCGATAAATGAAAAACTTTCACAACAGGCAAAGGAACTGAAGAAAGAGAATGAGGAACTGCACAGACGACTCGAAGCCAAAGACAGTGAGAATGTAAAAGTGAAACAACGATTTTATATGATACCAACATTTGGAGTTGAAATTATCACTGGCAGACAAGATAAAATTAAAGACGCCTTCAAATATTATAATGGATTAACATACATTCGCTTCGCAGCACTATTGACATTTCTCATACCTCAAAACTTTTCCTTGAGGTACGAGTCGGGTCACAGAGACATAGCAAAACTGTCCGTTGAAGACACTTTGTTTTTAACATTATGTCGTTTAAGACATGCATTCGGATTAAAGGACTTAGCCATACGATTTGGCATCAGTAGTCAGTCATCAGGTATTATATTTAATACATGGGTTGACCATATGTACCATAAACTGGGTCAATTATCCATATGGCCCCATAGAGACCTGATAATCGCCAACATGCCACATCAGTATAAGAAAGATTTTCCAACCTCCCTCGTTATTATTGATGGCACAGAAGTTAAGACACAGAAACCATCTGCACTGGCATTGCAAAGTCAATTATACAGTGACTACAAATCTAGTACCACACTGAAAGGGTTAGTTGGTTGTGATCCAAATGGATCCGTTGTTTTTATATCCGAACTGTACACAGGCTCTGTGTCGGATAAAGAACTGACCGAACATTTTTATGATGTAATCAAGAGCCTCAAATAATCTGGATATATTAAAGAAGGAGATGCCATTATGGCTGACAAGGGGTTCAAAATACACCAGGAACTGCAAGAGTTGGGTTTAGGCTTGAACATTCCGCCATTTGCATCTTCACAAAGTCAAATGTCTCCATCTGATGTACAAATGACTATCAAAATTGCCAAGCATCGTGTGCATGTGGAAAGATATATTACCAAAGTGAAGACTTATAAAATCCTGTCACATTGTATACCGACAACACTTTTTCAAAATATTAATCATATCTGGTCAGTGTGCAATCTGTTGACACTGTTTCAGGATACATTTGTGAAAGACAAAAACCAATAACACTAGTCTTTCAATCAAATTATGAAATACATGTACATGTATTACTAGCTATTAAGTAGATTTGCGGCCTATTGTCTTTTACATTGTTGTCTTTTGATCCTCACTTTTGGCCAGGTAGTGAACATATTATAAAAAAATAATATATTCATTACATGTACATGTTCTAAATACCTGGTAAGATAGTATAGATCCAATTTGGACGTTCCCAAGAGTTGTTTCTTCAACCGGAATGTCAGCCTTTATACGATGCTCTAGAGGAGTCCCCTTCAGTCCAGACAATTGTTGTAAATCATCATCCGTGATGGTCGGTATTCTGAAATGCACAAACATACATAAATGTATATTACTACAGTGCAACCTCTACAACAGCCAGCCATGGGAAGACTGAAAACTGGCTGTTGTAGAAAGGTGGCTGTTGAAGAGAGGTAAATCATATAGCAATCAGAGCTACATTTAGGGTGTGTAATTTGATAAAAAAAAATTATTTCTTCACCAAAACTGTCAAGTTGAGAGTGTTTTAGAATCGTCTCAATGTGACGATTCTAAAACACCCCCAACTTGCCAGTTTGGGTAAAGAATTAACAAATTCTCCCAAATTACGCACACTCACTGTAGCCGTAATTCATCAATTTGGGTCTTATAATGTTTGGCTGTTAAATAGAGGTGGCCGTTGTAGAGAGGTGGCCAATCGTGGAGGTTCGACTGTAGTGATTATTATAATCAAGTGTTCTTACTTCTACATGGTATGAGTTGCAATTATTTGCTGGCCTATGTAACTAGTGCAGACCCAAATCAGCCACGCATTGAAAAATACTTTGTCCTCCCATCTCAGTTCATACTTTGCTATATAAATATATGTCTGTGACTGGAAAAATGAGGCTAATGGGTTTTCTGACCAGTTTATATCCTGATCGCTATCACACACATGACTTGATAAGGAGCAATAATGTTTGCTAGATCCATGATGCATATTTCATTGACTGAATTGCGAACAGTGTAGCCCCTGATCAGACTGCCCGGTATTACAAATGTATAACGAGTATATGGATGTGCGTCCACTTTAAACATTTTTTTTTAATGAATATCAAATGCCTCACATGGCACGACATGATCTCACAAATCTCAAACTCAGACCGTAAGATATATTGATAGGTACAATCCAATCAATATTTTGAGCCTGAGTTTGAGATTTGTGAATATTTTTTTTTAACTTTTGACGACGCATTTCATTCTTCGAACATATTTAATTGTATTGATTGTTATTCATGCACTATGCTGGCACTATGCAATAACATGAATGGTACTGATAATGGAAAATTAAACTTGAATTATCAGTAAACAAATTTACTTGTAATTTTTATCGAAGTGGCACAGCACAGCACAGCACAGCACAGCACAGCACAGCACAGCACAGCACATGCCTCCTTTTCCTGGATTCTGTGGGCCTAGCAACAACCACCTGATTCACCGGTACAGGGTGTATTTTGATTCCCCGTGGTACGTGCCATTGCTGCGGAACACTTGTACAGCTTTGCTGGTCCGGCACATTCGTCAGGTCGTGTAATTTGAATCCCTGTAGTGATTTGAGTAAACCAACCACATGTGAACCAGGGTTCGTACAGACAAGACTTGATGAAATTCAAGCACTTTTCCAGTACTTTTCAAGTACAAATATTGAATTTTCAAGTACACAGAAAAATCTAATTTAGCATGCATACATCAATGATACGTACCATACTTTCTGGTAAAGTTTTGGCATTCTCCATCTCGGTTATCCACATACTGTTCTGTAGCCTGCTGGTGACTATAGACACCTCAACCAACCATAACTATATCAGATTTAGTGGTTATGTTCATGTTATTTACCAGTTTACAAATTAGTAACTATTTCTCTATACAAAGTCTGACTAACTACACTTCCTTCAGTTCATCCAACTTATCATTCAACATCTTGCTGATGTTTTCATATATCTCAAGCTTTTCATGGGCTCTTTTCCGACAAGCATTGGCCTGTGCTAATACATCCCATTTTAATGTCTTTTCTGCCTTCGTCGAAAGTTCGTCTGATTTTTTGTTCAGTGATTCATGGTCAAGTTTGGCATGTTTTTTTCTCTTTTTCAGATCCTCAATTTCCTCGAGAAAGCATTTCCGTTTTAATTGCTGAGATGTTGATTTCTTCTTCTCTCTTTCATTCTATAGGTATGATTCATATTTGTGCCTGGCAGATGCTGCCGATACCAGTAGCTCATTTGAGATGTTAACTTTTAGTACCCCTCCAACAATTCGCACATGATCACATATGATTCGCTGTGCTACTACACTTTCTTCCTTCAGATTTTCTACTTCTATTTCTTTGTTTACTGAAAATCCCCGCTCTACAGTAGCCTGTCCATGTGACAGGGTCAACATCATCTTCACAGTCTCGAACAACTTTGCATAACGTGGATGTGACATGTGATCTGCCAGAAACGTGTCAAGTCTGTCACTGTACGGGTCAAATTGTGAAAACTTCTCAGAACCAATCACAGGTATGTTATCAAGGAAGTCTCCATACTGTTGCAGGATAGCTTCACCTTCAGTACTATCATTGATCCTTTTGGTTGCGATAACTAATTTGACCAGGCTCCGGAATTTGTGTCGGCACTGATTTGCGTCTCGTACCATTTCTCTCCGGTTTAATGCGGCCATATTCCTAACAATAGCATAAATTGCAGGGCTCTTTTCAGTAATTTTCTTCAGTACACCAATTACAAATTTCTTACACCGCACTCTGAATTCCAGCACTTCTGTTTCACTGGCTGATGCAATTCTTAATAACTCTTCTGGTTTCAATCCAACATCAACTTTCTTGTAGGACAATTGATTGGCCTTGTCCTCTATGTCAATCCTCAGAAGCTTCTCCGTTGTGGTTGCCATATCTATAACATCTCCCTTTATCACCTTCCTCATCAGACATTTTATGACTGTAGTTAAATCATCAATCAGAAATGGTACCATGGGCTTGTCCGTTTGGAAGTTGGCCAAGAAAGGTTGCAATATGGCTGCAACTGAACAAAAGAACTCTAATTTCGCACAGATTAACGTGTCCTTTACTGCCTCACTAACAATTTGATGCGACTTGTTACTTGGTTTTGGCAAGGCCTTGGACTTAACCTTCTTCACGTAGCTCACTATAGAATCCCATACAGCTAATGCTCTTTGAGACACGGGTATGTTTTCTAACCATCTATGGTTAACAAATTTCAGCGGTAACAATGATGTGCTTGCGAATTTCAGGTAATCTTCTCTCCGAGCTGGCGAATCCTTGAAGAGATAGTATAGGCTTGAAAGAACGGATGATATTTTCCATTCTGCAGCTAGTGCACCGGACTTAAACGCATTATGTAGAGTATGAAGGCCGCAGGAGCCAATGTTTATCAAGTCGTAGCCATAATCTGTCTTCATTTGCTGCTGGATGATGTCATGGAACTTCCAGTTTACATAGTGCCATCCATGCTGACTTGGATCATTGTAGAAACATCAAACTTGTCTTGTATTGCATCTTGAAAATGTTTCACCATATCCTCCGCAGTACCATGACCCATGAACTGTGCACCGACATATCTGGTCATAACCTGGTTTTTGTCACTGTCCCAGTACCTGACATGTACATCCATCTGTTTTTCTTGAATTTTCCTGTTTAACGATTCATCAAAAAGTATCACGAACGCACCTTTAACATCCGAAATAATTAGCTTTTTGAAATGTTCCGCAATACCAAAGCAACATAAGTATGCAGATTTTTGTTCACCACATGAAAATTTCGCCGCAAGTTCACTATCTGGGAACATTGCACGGAAAATATCAGAAATGTTTTCGTTGGATTTATATGAGGCATGTGTGACTATTGACTGCAAAGTCCATAGAATTTCAGACTTCAGGACATCAGTTTTTGAAACAAAATTGGAAATATTTCCACATGCTAACGAGGTTTTGGAATTATTTCCAGACGTTGACGGGGTTTCTACAACGGGAGGGGGCTGCGGACCAATCATGCCGTCATCTTTATTCTTTATACTGGTTTTTACACCAAACAAATTAAGATTCATTGACGGCATCGACATTTCATTCTTCCGATGTTTTTCACCCTTCGCGTGGGATTTAATCCCACACTCGCCCATACTCGCTATGTCGAATTATTTTCTGCATACAATACAATATGCTTTGTACTTATCGCTTGACTCTTTCAACCATTTATATCTGCTCAACCAGCTGCGATTAAAGACATTTTTTCCCATAATTGTTGTTGTTGATTAGAGGTCACACGCCATGACTTGTACTTTCACTTTCAAAACGAGGCTAAGACCGATAACTCTTGGAAATTTGATACATTCGTACCCGAGAGAGTTCGGACCACTTTAGTTGCACATTTAGCGTAAATATTCTAGACTAAACTTTGAGCTTAATTTTAGCGATAAATTTATTTATTTTTTCTTTTAAATTCAGTTATTTTTTTCCTTTCAATTCAAGTACTTTTAAAGCACGACTGGATTTTTAAGCACTTTTTAAGTACCAAAACGAAATTCCAGCACTTTTCATGGGTTTTTGTAGGATTTAAGTACTTTTCATTTTTTCTTCAGAAATCAAGTACTTTTCAAATCTGTACGAACCCTGTGAAACGTGCCCACTTAGTCTGAAAAAGAACACATAAAATTATACATATATGATATATACATGTAGACCTTAACATTGTAGCATGATGGATGTACTCATGAACGTGTGCGTGCGTGCGTGCGTGCGTGCGTGCGTGCGTGCGTGCGTGCGTTGCGTGCGTTGCGTGCGTGCGTGGCGCGCGCGCGCGCGCGTGGGGGAGGGGGCAACTATGCATCGGTCAATGCAAATACCCGCACCACCTAGTCGGGGGAAAAGCGGGGCTTTAAATTTAATTGTGTTGCCATTAAAGCCACGCATTGTATGGAAACATGGCCAGTAAAAACACTGATAAACACCCGGTGTAAGCCCTGGTAAAGCCCCCATGGTATGACCCTGCACTTTTTTAATGTAATATGCGGGGCATCATGAGAGATTAAAGCTCTGTATGACCGGGTAAAGCCCCACTGTTCCTCGGCCAGGAGGGTGCAGGGATTTACACTGACTGGTGCATTTATCAATATAATACATGTATATCTAGTAGATCTATGCACATTTGAATTTTTTTTGTTTTCTAACTATTTTGTTTCCGAACAAAATAATATGTTGTGACCCATCATTTGAACCGTCAGTTAGTACATATTAGACATGTACTCATTTGAACCATCTTGTGATTCAGTGCAAATGCTGATCATGACACCCATCTAGCCTAGATCCTAGATCTACTTTGAAATCGCAATAAGAGAAATATTTAGCTTTTTCACACAAGGTAAACTCTCATTGGAGTATACAGTACAGGTAGGTCCATTCATTCAATCAATATAAAACAGCTGACAGCCAGTGCGTGTATACACGTCTGCAATACAGCTATTACAGTACGCCCGGCTGACCTAGATTTCGCCAGCACAAAATTCCACGTGTACCGGTAAGCTAGGTCACGGTGCCTGCTGAAGGTAAATGTGTAAACAGAACTGATGCTGGATAAGTTTATTTTGGAAGGTGTGCATAATTTGTCAAACACATATGTTCATTAAAATTCTACTTACCCAACCTTACAGCTGTAGTAGGAATCGGTGATCTGTTCAGAACAAACTTCCACATACAACTTGTGAGGTTGCTCACTTTCCGCATAGAGCGCCAGCATCTTGCATCAACTTTCACACCACTTTCTATTGCTGAACTCTTAATTCCACGAATGTAGCATTGAGTATAATAGTTTAATCCTTTCTCCTTTGCTTTCTGCGACAATTCACTACTCCTGGGTAAAAAAACAAATGAAATATTTGCTGGAATGTTCTCCAGAGAATCAGAACCTTCGTTTGGATGCTGTGTATTCGACGCCATTTTGTTGAAAGCTTGTGGCCGTATAGCAACAGTAACTACAGTGGGCGGAGCCTATTATGACGAGAGTAGCAACTCGGAAACATGAATTGTTGCTAAGCAAATCGCTGAATATACGCTTTATAAAATCACAATTTTAACAAATATGGTTGTCAGATGCGCATGGGGAACGTGTAATGCAGATGAAAGATATCCGGACAAACTAGAAGGTGGCAGATTTATAAAGTTTCCGAATCCGAAAGTTGATTTAGAGTTGTGTTTATCATGGATAAAATGGCCACACGAGCAGCTGAATGTGGAACGAATCAACAAACACAAAGCGGTGTGTTCAAAGGTAATTACTTTGTAATTTTAGCACTCGTTATCGATTGAATGGGCAAACAAGCCTATTTTTTTTTTTTAGTAGTACAGTACTAGTTATTGTATAAAATGCGAAATGCATTTGTAGTATTAGTTTAACTTATTCATCCCTATATATAGCTGGCATGGAATCTTCCATTCTCACATTTAGAATCAAAGGACTGAAAGTCCTGAAATCCTTCGAAGTACGTGCTCAACCATTTTTAGTTAATATTTCACACAAAAAAATCATATATACTCCATTTAAAATCAATATATTCGTCGAATCGGTATACATTATCAATGCTGCAAAAACAATATGTATCGAGACAGAGTATTTAGGCAGTGTATCAGAGCATTAACGGCCAAGAAAATGGAGCTGAAGAAACTTGGGAAGGGCAATAAACCTAAAAAGTGCGTGAACATTACACCTGAAGAAGAAGAGAAAATGTATTCATCTGGGTCTCTAGGTACAAGTACACCAAAAAGCCTTCAATTCACGATATTTTACTATTTCGGAAAAATGTTCGGTCTGCGTGGACGACATGAAGCAAGACAATTGAAATTCGGTGATATATAGATGAAAACGACATCCAATGGGGAAAAGTTTCTCGAGTTCAATGAGAGGGCAAGCAAGACCAGGTATGGGGCGAATCTGTCGAATACACGAGAGACCACACCGAAGATATTTGCAACAGACAACACCAGGTATGTTTGCTGGCCTTGTAAGCGCAAAACTTTTTTGAGTCACGAGATATTGTCGATAGAAAATTGAATAACTTGAAAACTATCACGGTTGTCATGACGATACATGGAGAATCGATCAAATGTTCATGAGCGTAATGTTAATCGATCCTCAATATATCAGCATTCAAATATAAATATTTGTTTAGTTATACATTTTTTATTAATTCAAATATCTCAAGACACAATAAAGTTAGGTGCATACGAGCGGAGGTCCGATGTATTGTGATCACTACTACTTGCAGTCCATAAAAAGTATTTTGCTTTTCATACATTCAGTACAGAAAGTTTACTATATCATTGTTGTTAATAAGATAAATAGGTCTGAATTGGCATGGAAACATCAGCGAATAAAGCTTGTTGCGAACGGTAACTTGCAATCTACTCGTGGACGGTATGGGAGCAAATTGCAAGAGTTACCGCTCGCAAATATATCTGGGCCAGCATGTGAAAAAAATATTGTTTCTTATCACTGTATTTTGTTGATATCGACTTAAATCCATAAATACATCTGAAGTTGAATTTGAGATATAATTCTGTGAATACAATGTACTGTGAAATTTGTTGGAAAACTATTATATTTTTGTTTGAAATCAATATCGGCCGTCTGGCGTGACAATATATGAGAAACATAACATTTTTTATGGACCAATATTTCCATTTCAGAGACCGAGTCACCCTGTCAAGATTTTTGAGATCTTCAGAAGTCGCCGACCTTCCGAGATGTTGGCTGCTGACAGTCCATTTTACCTGACAGCAGTACCAGAACAACGATTGAAAGGCACAGAAAATGAGCCATGGTATGACATTTATTATGTGAAATAATGCATTATGATTTGTTTCCATTTTGTTTTAAATGTTATTTAAACATTATCATATGACACTGAAAATCATTACGGACAAGGCTGAAGATCAAATGAAGTTTTATAGAAAGTGACATTAATATTTAGTTAGAAAAGTAAAATAGTTATAAATACGACAATTTTTTGATAAATGGTGAAAAATGAGATGTAATTCAATGTGTCTGAATAGTGATCTTAAAATGATTCTACAGCCTGGTCGATATGCAAAGTTCTCAAAAGTATTTCTTACACATTTTTCTCCCAAAATATTTATTTTCAGTATTACCACGGCCCATGGGAGAGGCTACACTTGGCAGTCTGATGAAGAATGCTGCAGAGCAAGCTGGAATCTCGTCACGGTTGACAAATCACAGTATTAGAAAGTCAACAGTCACCACTTTATCGAAAGCAGGAGTTCCCCCACAAAATAATAATGAAAATTACGGGACATAAAAATATACAATCCATCACACACTATGACGCCGAACTGTCTATCGGAGAACATCGTCAGATATCAAATATATTACAGTCTGGTCAGAATATCGCCCCACCGAGCACGGCCACTGTATCTGTCCCTAGTAGTGTGAATGTTCTGCCGCTACAGGAGATCGAAAATGTCACCTCGTTAGCGAACACTTTCTCTGCACAAAATCCATTTCTTGCAACGTTCTTGTCTGGCAATATATTCCACGGTTTCGGAAACGTTGGAGCTGTACCAAATCACATCTGAAATTTAAATGTGAAAAATGTCAATACAATTTAGTTGTACGAAAATCACCTTATGGTATGCTAGTTGCGAACAGTAACTCTTGCAATCTACTGCCGTACCGTCCGTAGTCTGAGTTACAATTCCAAACATAGGCTTCCTTTGCAGAATAGCGAATCAGATTTTATTCAAACTTTAGCAGCTAATTATTCTGCAGCCTATGAGTGGAATCGCTACTGGATAGTGGATACGGATGGTAGAATGCAAGTTACTGTTCGCAACTAATTGTAGTGATCTGTATTGTACTGAATATCATGTAATTGGTGTAAAACACACGTAGAAATGAGATATGGAGGGTGATGGTGTTTTTTTAGGGATAGTAAGCAAATGTTCAAGGCAAACACAAAATATTGTCTTTATGATCATTTATTGATGAATTTTGTTCATTTTTGCTTTGTTGGCCAATGGAATTGAAAATATTGCCGTGAAGTTTACTACCGTAGTACCGATACATGCGATAATTCAATATTGTGTATTATGTTGTTATTTTGTCTTCAGAACAAAATTAAATTCAGCAGTTGTTGAACGTGTCGAAATTATTGACAGTCGATCCGATGCTGATGGATGTGCTTCATATTTTTGCCGGACGATTATATGAAAGTTTTGGGGTATTAACAATATTCATTGATATCGTCGGCAAATAAAACATGTGTTAAATAAACTTACGTGTTTAAGTATGGCTTTTTATCCAAATTTAACGCCTTTTTCCCGGTTTTGTTGTATCTGTAGCGATGTCAGCCATCTTGGTTTTTCTGGCATGCACACGTTTTACTGGCAGTATCAACATTTTCCACTTCCATCACACATTCTTCACCATAACTGGATAATTTCATGAGAGCTATAGCAGCAACCGATTTTGATTTTTTTTCACCTCTGTCTTTTAAACAGTTGTACCTGTTCACTTTCATTTGTCGAGTTTTCTTGTTTAAAGGGGTGTGCTGGAATATGGTTGGCAGATAGTCTGTATCAGTTACCTCTGAAGAAGGTCTACCTGCAACAACATATTGATCTTTGAGTATGCTTCATCAGCTATATATATATATATATGGGTGTGACTGGAGAAATGGGGCTTATGGAATTTGTGACTAGTGTAGCTCCTGATCAAATAGCATACTCATGTAGCCCGATAACAATCCATATTGCTTGTTAGAAGCATTACAGGCGTTTCATTGATGGAATTGCGAACAGTGCAGATCCTGATCAGACTGCAGATGCACTAGCTGATCTGGATCTACACTGGTCACAAAACCCATAAACCACGTTTCTACAGTCACCACCACATATAATTATGTAAACAGGAGAAAAGCCACATGTGTGGGCGACAGAATGAACATATGGATGTATATTAAAGGTACATGCCCACTCGGTAGGCACAAACTATTCTTATTAGGAATTAAATACGTGTATACTTGTGTAACTATTCCACCAGGTCTAACACTTACGAGTGCCCGCTATACAGATATAATCATTTCCTGAAAAAATAATATTTTCGACAGATTATAAAGTATGATCATTGCACATAAAAAATAAAATACAGTGAATAAATAGTAATGTCTGGACATTTTAAGGAAACACGGTTATCGCCCCTGATATCAGTGTGGAAATTTACATCTGATATAAAATGTAAAATGTGGTAATGATGAATGAATGTTTAGTTTGCCAGAAAATGTATCAGATGATGTCTCTGGTATAAACTGTGCGCATCTACTCATCATAAGGAAGCTACATACCAAGTTTCACGTGTGTAGCTATTAGGGTTTAAAAGTTTTACCACTTACAAGGCAAAATTGCCAAATTCTAAGCCAAAAAGGGGGAGATAATCCATGACCCAGGGGTCAAATCGAAATAAACTTTGCGCATCCACTCATCATAAGGAAGCTACATACCAAGTTTCTGGTCTGTATCTACAACGGTTTAAAAGTTTTACGAGTTTTCTTATTCCAGCTTGGGTTAGCTTGATTTAAACTCAAATTTATGATGGGGCGACACAGTCTCTGTGAGGTGAGCTGTCCAATCATATATTTTCTATTTAAGCTGTTTAACATTACCTTGAACAAAATGCTTGCTGCATATTCTATCATGAGGCTTTGGTTCCCACAGACCATCTGGACGTGAGCTAGTCTGGTCTGCTGCAGGAAAACGACCGACTTTCTAGATCCATTTGTCGCGCCTGTCCGGGTCCACAGATTGGTTCGGAAACCGAAACATTTTCACCGCTGATCCTGTCTCCCACCTCGCAGTGCAGCCAACAGCACAGCATGATGATGGCATTGTGAATATGTTAGTGTCTCATATATATCTACACAATATTTGTATGATTAATTCCAGGCCTGCCATAATTCTACCAGTTTAATGCAAGAAATTTACTTAGCATATACCTACCAGAAAATAGGAAAATTTTCATAAAAATGGGCCTTGCATCTCTAGTGGCAGCACAATTTACTCAAATATTCTTTAAAAATAACATTTATAATTATAATATTTAATTTCTCTACAATATATCAATAGTATATCATATAACAGGCACATATTGACAGAAAATAAGATTAAAACGCACAGTCGGTAGTGCACCATCACAATACCCACTATTCCCAAAATGCTAATTCGAACAGGGGGAGATAATCGATGAAAGGGAAAGCGACTGATATAACACTTATCATTAACCCGGGCGCATTTGAATTGTTTTGTACATAAGACACGCTAGAAACACCTGTGCACACATGGGCAGAACGTCCTGGTCACAGGCTGGTGTGAGCAAATTCATGACTGATATTAATATAAGTATAGTCTAAACATTGTTATTATGATGTATACAGCTTTAATTATTAACACATATAATGATTACGTGAAGATTTGGGTAGATTTGGGTAAATCGTGCCATCCCATTTCAAATTCAGGTGTTGTCAACGAGAGGGTGGACATTATTATCTCTATATCAACTCGAATTAAGCTTTCACTGCGGAGAATATTAATCAATAAATTAACTCACATCGTATAATTATCTCGTGTATTAATTAAAAGCGTTGTATTGTGTTTGAAAGTGTACCTAACATGGGTGAACGTTTGTCAGTATTTGTAATCTATTTTCATTTTCTGACCTCGACACATCAAAGCAAACTAGTGATTTGTGTCGACAAATTGCCGGATGTTTGAACACCAATAGGCAATACACACACGCGGGTAATATGAACACAAAGTTGGTAATCGGGCACAACACGGGAGAAATGACAGGCCTGTAATCTAATTAATCCGCTAAATTAACGATGACAGCAAACGACAACATTTCACTTCCTTGTTTTCTTTTGCCCTACAGGCCAATGCGCATGCGTAGCATTCCGGTGTTTCAGTAGAATTCTGCCTAGCGACACACTATGTACTGGATAGGTCTAGTATCGATTCAGGTGTGCGAAATGACCTTGTCAATTTGCATAAACTGAAGCCATCACAGGCGCTCGGATTGTTCAACAAAAATAATAGAGAGTCGCATTTCATCACACTATCGGATTATTTAATGATTAGGATGCATGTTTTGTTGAACGGGTATATAATAAATAGGTTTTTGGATTTGTACGGAAATATATTTCGGCGTACTCGTTCGTTCGGCGGAACCTATAATTATTCAAAACTCTAAGACAATGTTTCCTTTGTGAAGTGTATCGTACTGCATATGATATGCTGTGTAACGTCATTATAGATTAGTTGATGTTTTAAGTAAACTGGACACTGATTAATAATATCGATGGCTCAAGATGATTATTTAAAGCATGCGGTATGTAACTGTCAAAAAACAATGTTTCTGTTTTAAATCATCATCATTTCGCTGTCCAATGTTGGATTTTATCGAGCCATTGACCTATGACTATGTAAACGATTCTGTAATTTGTCGGCATCAAATGGCGGAAACTACTTTTCATGAGACACGAGGTTAATTGTATCATTGCGCGTGAAAAATAATATACTCAAATTAATACATGTCAGTTTATATTATATTACATCAGATAAACATTTTGTAATATAAATGTCGTACAGAAAAATTAACAACACATGTATTACACTACACAATATAATGTTAGCTCACTATCAGAACTATTTGTCATGGCGTATAACTACGTATAAATTACATTGTGGAGCGGTCGATCATTGCGCTAAAAATATAACCTTCCTAACAAAATAATTATTATGAAACACGACAGTTAATATTTTATAAAATCACAAACTGTTTTTAAAAATATAACTGTAGCTCAAAAAAAATGTAGCTGGCCAAAAATGTGAGTGACATGTTCATAATGCACCGCTCGCTTTGGAACTCTCTCACGTGGCGTAGCTAGAATCATGAAGCATGAAGTACGTTCGTTGGTCGACAATTACTCATTTGCATAAAACATGTGAGGTCTCAAAAACCGTATAAGGACTATATCCAAGCAAATATGCTTGGATAAAAATCAGTTTATCAAAAAATAAAATTCAAATCATTCCATTAAAACAGGAATTTTTGTTTTGAATATAAAAAATACTTGTAAACAATGCACATCCTGATGAGACGGCTCAGAATGAACCCGCTCATCTAGATCAGGCCCGTAGCCAGACCTGTTTGAAGGGGGGGGGGTCGTTTCGAAAGCCCAAGAGGCCTGAGGTATCTAGGGGGGCCTACAAAAAGTGGACCTCGAGCTGGGCGGGGGGAGGGGGGTGGGGGGGGGGGGCGTCCGACCGCTCCGACCCTGGATACGGGCCTGGGGATATTTTTGTTGTAAAAAATGAGAAAATTATTTGCAAAAAGTGCAGATCCTGATGAGCCGGCTCGTGATGGATTTGTATATGTTGATTTCCGGACCAATCCAATCGCCATGCACAAAATGGTTTTCAGACTAGTCCATTTATGAAAAAGGGATATTTTTGTTGTCTTTTAACCACCGGTATTGGAGGCAAGACCGTGTCATAAGGATAGGGTTAACAAAATAACAGATACATATTAAAGGTACATGCCAATTTCTGCGATTGGACTACAATGTACACCAGCCAGACGCCCTCCCAAGATATCATTATTTGACTCGTGTACACCAGCAACGTTAAAGAAGCAAAGAGAACACATAAATACCATGTGAGTATTAAACAAAGTGTGAGAATAATTTAATAGTTGTTTATTGTATTTGAAGCTGCTTTTTCGCATGGCTATCGGTAACAAGCGTGCTTCTCACCAATGCAGTCCTGGGTTCAATCCTTGGCTGGGGCTGTATGTTGAGCTGGAATGGTGGTGACGAAACAGGGCAAGTGAGTTTTCTCCAGGTACGCCGGTTTCCTCACACATGAAGGACCACCTGTACACCACCATCCATGCCGACAAAAGCATCAACTGCCTCACTTCCGTTTGTAATTGTCACCGACTGGGGCTCACACGCTCTCATATGGCGGTGGTCAATAATGTAGAGTTGGCTCTACACATAAATTCCCCACGCGGGTTCTAATGGACCAAATTACAAGTAAACGCCCACTGTCTTCAATCTCTGTAATTATACGATCTGTAAATATATATGAAATATATTTAAGTCAATGTAATAATATAGGCATCTGAAGTTGTGAAAACACAACTTCAATCACACAGGTCTATGGAAAAGTGCCCTAAGAGTACATGCATTACATGGTTACAGATCGTACAATAATAAGTAAAAGTATTTAACAAAGCAAGTTATGATTATGTAAACAACACATACAAAATGGCGGAGCAGGGCTGTGTCTAACCAGTTTAGAACCTAGTTGTTTTGCAGTTTCAAGAATTAAACCAATACTATCAAATGAGGAAGCATGAAATCTACACATCCCTGAAAGAATAAATGAGTTTACCAAATAGAGTAAATAGAACATACCTGTAAATATATATGAAATATATTTAAGTCAATGTAATAATATAGGCATCTGAAGTTGTGAAAACACAACTTCAATCACACAGGTCTATGGAAAAGTGCAACGGGGCATAGCGCGTAGCATGCATTGTGCATATTAGTGATCACATGACCTGAACGTGTACAAGGGCCCATTATTGCAGTACCGTTGTATACACGGGATGTAAATAATAACAAACGAGGGTCGATACAAAAGTAATTTTATTTCAGCCTACGACATACTTCCCTGCTTTATAAAATGTCGTCCCGACATATTCAGTACCAAACTGACAGGTTCTGAGACAACGGAGTGTAACACACTACGTTAATACAAAATGTACATGAAAAATACGAAGATAACGAAGATCGCTCACTCAAACACAGACATATTAAAACAATGATGATGATGATGATGATGATGAAGATGATATTCTTCGAATACCAATGTGTATCATGGTCTAAATTGTGACAACCGTGCTATCCGGCACGGTGAACACATGCTCCTGTCCGATACGCCAGTTGTCGGGGTCGTATCGCTGTGGCGGACGGCGATTTCGTCTTGGACGCTGGACGGCTTCTGGCGATTCTGGTGGAGAGACCGTACGTGGTTGCAGTCCATGTTCTCCTGGCGACCTCTGCATTGGTATCTTGTACTTAGCAGATTCCACTCGGTCAGTCTCCTCCACAGTGCTACAAGAAGAGTCCAACTCGTCATCCGCCCCAGAGCTTTCCGGTGGTGTCGGCTGTTCCTCTCGACCAATCGTCGTCGTCGGTGCAGGCAAAGACATGAATGGGAGCAGGTGGTTGCGGTGCAGAGTCCGCAGTCTTCCAGATGAATTTTCCTTCTTCACTTGATATACCGGTATATCACTATCATCTGGTTGACTGATGACAATATATGGGTCCTCTTCCCAACGGTCAGCAAGCTTGCGCTTACCCTTCAATCCAACATTGCGGACAAGCACTCGGTCTCCAGGCTGCAGATGGTTCTCCGGACACGCTTATCGTATTGTGTCTTGTGCCTGCCGGCCTGGCGAACGCCACTCCTCATTTGCCTCGTTGTATGCGACCTGCAGACGACTATCCAACTGCTGGGCATAGTCTTCATGACTCTTTCTGTTCCTTGGTTCTTGCTTGATTCCCAGAAATGCATCTATGGCGAGACGGGGCTGCCTGCCGAACATGAGGTAGAAGGGGGAGAAGCCAGTGCTCTCGTGTCTTGTTGCATTATATGCATGGACCATCGTTGGCACATGAGCCTTCCAATCCACCTTCTTGTCATTTTCCAGTGAACCTAGCATCCGGATGAGTGTCTGGTTGAATCGCTCAACCTGACCGTTTCCCATAGGATGGTATGGGGTGGTCCTTGTTTTCTTTATCTTGGCAATCTTGCAAAGGTGACGGATAGTCTTTGATTCAAAGTTCTGTCCCCTGTCACTATGTAACATCGAGGGAAATCCATAGTGGAGGAAAAAACGTTCAAACAAAGACCTAGCCGTCGTCCGTGCTGTCTGGTTCCTCGTCGGAATGGCCATGGAGTAGCGCGTGAAATGATCTGTAATGACTAGCACGTTCTCGTAACCTCCCTTGGAGGTTTCGAGAGACAGATAGTCAATGCAGACAATTTCCATCGGAGCGGTCGACTTGATCGGGACCAATTCAGCTGCCCTCTGTGCTGGAACTTTCTGCCTAATACAGCGATCGCATGTCTGCACCTTCCGCTTGATGTCGCCATCCATCCCTGGCCAGAAATATCGCTCCTTGACGAGAGATGTTGTGCGATCCCGGCCCTGGTGTCCCAGGTCGTCGTGTAGGGCACTTAGTATGGCTCTTTGGCAGATTCCGGAAGAACGGTCTGGGTGATATCTTGTCCTCGAATGTTAGTTATCCTGAACAGGATGCCATCCCGGAGTAGCAGCTTATCCCACTCGCGAAGATACCTTCTAACTGCTGGGTCTTCGTTCGCGGCTTGCCTTGCAGTAGGTCGCTGATTGGACTTCTTAAGTCTCACTACTCTCGAAATTGCTCTGTCTGTATCCTGTCCGTTTCGCCAATCATTCGATGACAAGGCGCATGCCGCCAGTAGGTCTTCCGGAATGTGGCATTCGAATGACGTGTCATGGTCTGTAGTCAGGCATTCCTCTGCGGGCGCGTCCTCAGAAGTTGTCTGTGTCGTGCTAAATATGGCCTTCATGTTATCTGGGAAGATTGGCCGCTCCTCTGTTTCCATTGGCATTTGCCTTGATAAACCATCGGCGTCGTTGTTCTTCTTCCCACTTCTATAGGTGATATGGAAGTTGTAGTTGGAGAGAGCAGCTATCCATCGTTGACCAGTAGCATCAAGCTTAGCCGTAGTTAACACGTATGTAAGAGGGTTATTGTCAGAGACAGCTTCAAAGGTGGCACCATACAGATAGTCATGAAATTTGTCAAAGCTAAGAATTCCAACTTGTGGGCCGGATAATTCTTCTCTGACGGCTTAAGACTCCTGCTTGCATACGCGATAACCCGGTCAATGCCGTTCTGCTTCTGGTATAGCACGGCTCCCAATCCATTCAACGAGGCATCCGTGTGTAGGAATGGAATGGAATGGTGCTTAACGGCCCATCAACACAAAAGAGTATCATTTAGGCCAAGCAATGTAGATGAAGAAATAAAAAAGAATAGTAAAATAGTATGTTACATGTAATAATCAATCAGATGATAAGGTAAAAATATTAATATGATAAATAATATAAATGAACTAACGTGTATAGAATTATAAAAGTATAATAATGAGAAACATGTATACAATGATAAAATTAAATTTTCCGATACAAGTTAGTTTCATGTAGAAAGTGAAGCAAATCCTTCAATGTTCTCCACCTGGTAATAGCTCCGCAAGTGAAGTAACATTGAAGTGTTTGCCCTCGAATATCGGCAAAATCGATACAGTCCAGTAGGATGTGTTGCACGGTAAATGCGCTGTGGCATGGAATACACCATGGACGCGGCTCACCTTTGAGCATATACGAATGCGTTAGTCGTGTATGTCCAATGCGCAATCGACTAAGGACAACTTCATCCCGGCGTACATGTCTGTAGCCAGGAGTCCATTCGCCCAGAGTCGGTTTCACAGCATGAAGTTTATTATCTGTGAGCAGATCCCACTGGATCTGCATTGTATCGGAGATGAATGAGTTGATGGATGATTTAAAATCATGATAGCAAACAGGAAAATGAGAAGTTGGTAGATCCAGGGCGGCCTTGGCAGCACTATCTGCCCTGTCATTGCCCTTGATACCAGTATGACTGGGTAGCCAACAAAAAATAATGTCCTTGCCAGACCCGTGTGTAGGATAAATGGCTTATCATATTCGGCATATGCGAGGATTGGCGGCGATGACAGCTTCTCGATGATCGCATCGAAGGCCTGCTGCTGTTCGTTGTCCCAGCGAAATGGTGATTGACGTGTCTTCTGCTTTGATTTCTTAGTGCACTGACCTACGAGGAGATCATTAAGAGGACGCACAATACTAGCGTAGTCCTTAACAAATCTCCTGTAGTAGCCACTGAATCCGATGAAGCGCCTAACGTCTTTTGTCGATGTGGGAACGGGCCAAGTTTTGATGGCAGATATTTTCTCTGGATCTGTCTTGATTCCGTCTTCGGATACAATGTGACTGAGGTATGTGACCTGTCGCTTGAAAAATTCACATTTAGATGTCTTGAGCTTCAAATTGTGTTGATGTAATCTCTCGAAGACAGCTTCTAATCGACCCAGTTGTTCATCAAATGTAGTTGAGAAGATGATTATATCATCGAGATATATCAAACACTGTTGTAGGTTGATGTCACCCATGCAGCGTTCCATGAGTCGTTGGAATGTAGCCGGGGCGTTACATAGTCCGAATGGCATGCGGTTGCACTCAAAGAATCCCAAGTTTCCGACCTGGAACGCGGTTTTCCTTTTGTCTTCTTCTTTCAGTTCAACCTGCCAATATCCGGCTTTCAAGTCCAGTTTTGAGAAGTATCTGGAACCGGCAAAATTTACAGGTGCAGCTATAAAAATATGCAGGTGCACCTGCATTTTTACAGCTGAAACCTGCAAATGTACAGCTGCACCTGTAAATGTATAGCTGCACCTGTAAAATACATGTATTTTACAGGTGCAGCTGTACATTTACAGGTGCAGCTGTAAAAAATGCAGGTGCACCTGTATATATTATAGCTGCACCTGTAAGTTTAGTTTTGACCCCGTTCAGGTGCAGCTGTATTTGTACAGGTGCACTGTATTTTTTACAGCTGCACCTGTATATTACAGGTACACCTGTATACTTTTATAGCTGCACCTGTAAGTTAGTTTTGACCCCTTTCGTACACCATACATATATAGGACGCAGTCATGGATTTTTCCTCTAAACATAATAAAGAAACAATGATTTCAAAATGATGACGGACTTCACAAATGCTGGACCTTACACAGAATCTAATCAAGTCTTCCTTGGCATGTTATGAATCATTCTCGTTCAGAGGTTTCTGAGACAGAAATAAGTGAATACATAACCACTCTTGGCAGAAAGAGGTAATTAATGTCCCATAGAACATGGAGATGCATACCAAATATGCAGTCCAAAATCTCTGAAAAAAATGCATAATTTCAATAACATATTTTCCATGTAGGGAATGTCCGGAGAAATTATTTCAACATGAATGTCCTTCTGTGTGTAGACTATAAACTCACAGAACTTACAACCTGTAACCATGAGTTGCCCCTGAACTTGTGCATAGTATACATGCTGTTTCTTTAAAGAAATATTGCTAGTATGTTCGCATTTCTCGAGTGAAAAGTCTTTCAGTTGCTCACAGGAAGTTGCTATGTGCATGTTCCGTGCTGTGTATGAACACTTTATTTCCACAATGCCCGTTTCTCCATTATCGCACACCTTGCCATCTGGTGTGGCACCCAGGAATGGGAATTCATTATTAACGACAAGTCCACATTCATGCAAATGGCGTGAAGGATAGAGCGTTAAATACTTTTCTTTTGCCGAGTTTTCATGTTTTTGTCCATATGCTATTGATGGTACTGCCCTCAGTGAATTACCAGAGCTGAATATGTCCCGAATAAAGGCAGTACTGGGTGCTGCGCGTCTTTTCATTATTTTTCCGAACTTTGAAGCTGTAATTCTGAACTTACGCTCCTCGATCCACAGATCACATTTAGACTGAGCTCGGGTGCCTAGTTCAGTTGTTCTGGGTCAGGATATTTGTGATCCTGTATCATGAGTTCAAATTCTGTTGCCAGTGTCACAGGCGCCTGTCTATTTATCGATAGGTCTCCGCACTGTTGGTCTGGTCCCGGTTGTCGGATATCACCCGTGTTGTTCATCTTCGAAAAGAAAATTTCATTTTCGTTATAATAATAATAATAATTACATACCTGTACATGTATAGTATCATCAAATATTTATTGCTCCAGAAAAATATGTAAAATATGGATCATCAGCAGATGACAATTTTCAGTTCCCACATTGTGAGGGTTAAAGCAATACAGGTTTGAAGACTGCCCGTTTATGCTTCAAAAACGTATGTTTCTATTGTCAATACATGTATTGTTTTTGTTTTTTAGGGACTTGTAGGGCCTATGGAATTACTCAGCATGTCAGCAGAGCTAGACTGTCAAAGGTCGTCAAATAAAAAGCTAAGACAGAGAGGACTGAGTAACTAACAGCAAAGAACACAGAGCTCAACGGACAACTGAAAGCTGCCGAAAGTCAAAATAGAAAATTGAGACAACATCATATGCTAACACAAACGTTCGGAATAAAGGTTGTGGCTGGTAGGCAGAAGAAAATAAAAAACCTGTTCAAGTACTATACAGGAATTACGTATATCCGCTTCCTGGCACTATTAACATTTTTAGCACCAAATAACTTTTCATTGAGGTACGAAGCAGGTCGCAACGATATTAAAAACCTTTCAATGGACGATGCTTTGTTCATGACATTATGTAGTTTAAGACATGCATTTGGACTTAAAGATTTGGCGGTGAGATTTGGCATCAGTGCTCAGTCATCCGGTATTATCTTCAACACATCGATAGACCACATGTACCACAAATTGGGGCAGCTATCCATATGGCCTCATAGAGACAGCATAATCAACAATATGCCACACAAGTTCAAAAAAGAATTTCCAACAACACTTGTAATTATTGATGGAACAGAGGTGAAAACACAGACACCGTCAGCACTTGCCCTACAAAGTCAATTGTATAATGACTATAAGTCAAGCACAACACTGAAAGGACTTGTCGGTTGTGACCCAAATGGATCTGTAGTTTTCAAATCCGAATTATACACAGGCTCTGTATCAGATAAAGAACTGACAGAAAAAAGTGGGTTTTATGACGTTTTGAAAAGACTTAAATCAGAAGGATACATTAAGGATGGTGATGCAATTATGGCCGACAAGGGGTTCAAAATACACAGTGAGCTTGAAGAATTGGGTCTATGTCTCAATATTCCCCCATTTGCCACATCACAATGCCAAATGTCGGCATCAGATGTACAGCTTACATGTAAAATTGCTAAGTATCGCGTGCATGTGGAAAGATATATAACAAAAGTGAAGACATACAAAATACTGTCACACTGCATACCGACATCACTTTTTCAGAGGATAAATCATATCTGGTCAGTGTGCAATCTCTTGACACTTTTCCAGGACTTATTTGTGAAAGACAAATCGCTATAAAATGTTAAGTCTTGAAATGCCATTTGTTTTTATGCACCCACACATTTAATGGTCTTCTTTTCTTTTCTTTTTTTTTGGGGGGGGGGCATTATAATTTACCCTTGTCCGTCCGTCCGTCCCACTTTGTGTGTTATATGCGCGAGTTGGGGGTGGGGACACATTTCTATTTTATTTTGCAATGTTGCAAATGATGTATATTGTCAAAAATATGTTTTGGTAGCACAGTAGAATCGTCTCCATATTTTTGGGTTAAACTAATACCTGATAAGATAGAATAGATCCTAACTGAACATTCCCAAGAGTTGTTTCTTGTACGGGACTGTTGATGTTGATCCTGTGTGTCACGAATCGTAGCCGACTATATTCTTTATCATCCATTAATTGTAACACGGGTCACATAGTCTAGAGCAGTAATCGAATATTCTAGTACAAGACGGTCGAATAGGTATTGGTGTGTGAAATATCGCCCGTGGAGTATACCGCTGGAGATAATAGCGCTTTATCCGAAACCGCGCACGGACCACCAGTATTGGATTTTGCACTGGTCGTATCTGGGTGATCTACACTGTATATGCAGACTTAGATGCTAGCCTAATTACCTAGTAAGTCATACCTATTTATGACTGAAGTATTTCAGACTAATTCACCAGATATCTCATGAGCTAGACTGACTGTCAGATCATTCGTCCACTTACGTAAAATTGTAAGCCAAATGTGGGCCCATAAGTTTTGCATTGACAAGCAGACTACATGGGATAGTCATGCACTAGGGTGGGGGTATATATTCGTTGTAGCACCATATATTATCAGTCGGACATTCAATTTCATTCTTGTGACTTTGGAGCGCAAGTTTTTCACTGGGAATTGGTGAGTACATATGTTGTTGTTACTTTCTAATGCTGCCATTTAAGTCTGAATCTTGCCAAGACCGGCAATTCTACGCAGTGTTATCGTATCCTCGATAATACTGCACTATTTAATTTACCCGAGTTATTTGGCCCCGTTTCGACCAAACGCTTGGTCAATAAAAGCCGTATGGCATGTATCCACTGATGTAGATTATCTCCCTTAATCAAATATTATTGATTCATTAATTCGTCGTGCTTACGTGTAAATAATAACGATTACAGGACTGGCATGTGGGAGCATTCCGTGGGTATTGTAATGGCATATTATTCTCATGTGTTTTGTTGCATGTCACTCTGACTAATTGCATTGTATTTGTAAAACGAAGGGCGAACTTGATTGAAATGTTCACTAACATTAGCCATGCATTTTATGTTACGATTCAATCGAATAGCAGTCTGCGCCCTGTACAATACATGAGAATATTGCCAATTTTAACATGTCACAATTGTAACGTGAATTTTCTGGACGACTTTCATTACTCTATGGGGAAACACATGTTATCTCCTAACCCAGTCGTCTGTACATTCATTTTATTAAGTCGTATTACGTTCGCAGTGTGTTGTAAATATTGTAAATGCTATTGCGACCAAGATGGGCCAGATCAGACAGTTCTGCTCTAAGTGCAATGATTTGTACATCAGTAAGCTACAATAAGGACATGATGTGAAGTATAATTTGTTTCAATCACTGATGCTTTGGGTCAGCCTGTGGAATCCTACAGTCTGATTAGAGTATACAGTGTTTATGATTAGTAATGTAATGTAATACTGTGAATCTGCACAGGAGAATACTTGGCACAGTTGCTCTTTATTAGGTTAGCGCAGTTGGCCACGGGCAGTCTGATCAAAGTAAGGCCTGTCGCAATCAAATGTTTGTTTACTAATGGTAAATAACTGTGAATGACGTCTGTATTCACATGTACGGCTGTGAAGAGGTATATCGTTGGGTACACTAGATATAGTGGATGTTCATTAATGTGTTATATCGCATTTTCCGACTTAGGAATTCCATCAGCCCCCTTCTTCCAATTATGGAAAATATATTTGTGTACATTGCATATTATCATGTTTCATCATTGTAATATATGATGATGTTTAGTATTGCCATGCAATCAGGATATTGATTTCATGTGCACTACTGTGACTATTATTGAGACTATAACTCGTTAAATTCTGGTAACAACACCGTTGGTGTTTTGTAGTCCCAGCCAGCCAGTACACCAGCCAGTACACCAGCCAGGCAGCCAGCCAGTCAGCCACGAGCGACGGCACGTCCCTTCTTTGTGTCTGCGTAATTCAGTACGCAACACCGAGTTATTTCCTTATTCTGGAGTCCACGACACCGTGTGTTAGCGGGGACTCTGCTCCGCGTGGACCAAGGGCGTAATCGAGTGGGGCATATTCCTGTGACGTCATTCCGTCAAAGGACGTGAAGAATCGATAGGGACGTTCACCGATGCGTTATGGACCCCATCCGCCCAAGTAGGCGGAGTATCTCCTAAGAAACAGTAAATTTACGACGTTATTGACGTTATTATAACGTCACTCCCATCATGGCGGAAGCCGGAGTTGTTTAGATGATCTCTAACATTGGATATGTATCCAGATTAGGATGACGTTTACTTTCGACTTTACCTACCTGTTCCAGAATCGAGGATGTGCCTTGGTTGTGCAAGGGCCTGTGGCGGTGGCTGCTAGGGGACGTTGTCCGTACTGACATATTCATCTATTGTTTGTGTTTATCATTTATGTAAATATATCATACTTGTAAAAATATACCTTGTTGTCTCTGTCCACAACGTGCTTGGTGTTCCATCCCTACAGTAGACTAGCTCGGTGTCACCCTGTTGTGACAAATGGTGTCAGAAGTGGGATTATAGTCTACTGGGAACAACAAGAATGGTGTGGAGAGGACCACATGGTCATACTGATGAAAATCAGTAAGATGATATAGGTTTACTCTTGTCCGAGACGTCCGTTAAAAGTAAAGTTTACGCGAACATAGGGATTACAACAAGGATAAGTGTTACCCCTGTCCGTCTTACTGAGATATACACCCCAATCCTTACACAGACTATCTTGTAATATAACCCGTTATAATTTTCAACCCACCACAGGATCTGCGAGCCATGTACAGGTAATAGCCTCACCACCAAGACGAGCGACAATCTGTACACCTCGACGCTAAGGTAAGTCTCGTTCACCCTGCCATTTGGCAGAATATTATAAAGACATGTAATCTGTCGGTGAAGGGCACAACGAGTATCCCTAAAAAAATAGGGGTCGTTCTAGTTGGTTGGGTTTGATCTGAGACAGATTCACTATTTTACACGTTATAACATTAGACCCAGGGTCCATTTTGTTGGTGTGTGGTGAATCGTTTTATGACTGTAGCACAATTGACTATCTAATGTATTATTCGTGTATGGGAAATTTCCCATAATTGTAAATACCAGTCTAGTGGGAAGGTGACGTATTTTCCAAATTTCCTCACGATATGGGACGCAATATGAGATAGGTGAGACGGTGACATATAACTTAAATTCCCCACCAGTGTAAATACGTGTTGGACTAGGATTAGTCGGGTGGGAAGGAACACAATACATACCGGATTTGACATTACCCAATAAGGCGTGAATCGGGTTGAGACTCGCACAGTCCTCGTGACAGTAGTGCTGAGACCCCGTATTCTAGAGAGCTGTGCATAGTACACTCCGCCTCGTGACTAGGAGACTATTTGTTGAGACAGTAGAAGGCAATCATGTCGACCATTAAAGAGTTAATGGACGTAGGCAGGGAATTAGGCTTAACTGGGATGGAGTTAAGGTCCTTTGTGAAAGAAGAGCAAGACAGAGAGAGAATAGACTAGTAGAAAGACAGGCTGAGAAAGATAGGCTTGAGGCCGAGAGACTAGCAAAAGAGATAGAGAGATTGATTGAGAAAGATAGGCTTGAGACTGACAGACAGGCAAAAGAGGTAGAGAGACCGATGGAGAAAGATAAGCTTGAGGCAGACAGATTGATGGAGGAACGAGAAATGGAAAAGGTAAGAATTGATTTGCAAATGACAAAAGTTAGATTGGAGTACGATTGCAAAATGCGTGAGTTAGAGATCACGCAGAAAGTTGAGTGTCCAGTAGTCGAACATAAGATACCACATGGTCCGAAATTACCATATTATGATCAGGATAAGGACAATATGGATAGTTATCTGGCACGGTTTGAACGTTACTCGGAAGTGCAAGGTTGGCCGAAAGGTTCAGGTCAAGGTTGGTCCATTACCCTTAGCAGCATTAAATTTTAAGGGGCAAAGGCTCTAGATGTTTACTTCCCGTTTATCGTTTGGGAAGATGCTCTTGATTATGTACACATTGAAGACATTCCTTGCTCAAAAGGTTTGAACTTAACCGTAGAAGGGTTTAGGAAGCAATTCAACAAGAACGGGTTTAAGCCAGAGAAGGGTGAGACAATTTGTTTTCAATAATATCTTAACAGGGCTAAGAGTTATTTTCTTGATTAGGTGGTTGGAACTAGGCAAATGTTGAAACGGTACTTACGAGAAGGGGCGGGTGATAGAATTTTTTTTTGCTTCATGGATCATGGTAATCAGTTATTAATGCACTTGCAGTAGTGACTTGTTACGTTTTATTTTTCTAAAGGAAAAAAAGTCGTTTAGCAAAAAGTACAATGAGATGGCAGTGCAAGCTGACTTCTTTGCGGAAGGCCAGAGGCGGTACAAGAAAGTACGTAGTACAGAGGGTTCGGAGAGGGGGGGGGGGGGGGGGGGGGGGGGGGGGGGGGGGGGGGGGGGGGGGGGGGGGGGGGGGGGGGGGGGGGGGGGGGGGGGGGGGGGGGGGGGAGAACCGAGACAATAGAGCGAAAAGTGAGAATCGTAACACTCGGTTTATGAGAGGACGGTTGAGATGGTATCGAGGCTAATGACAAGGATCTTCGTAAACTATTTGGTAGAGAGGAGAAAGTGGCGAGAGAAGTAGAGAAGGAGTAGTAGGGAAAGGTACAGAGAGGGAATGACAGACGTACCATTACTTGTTACCATTGTGGAGAGGGTCAAGGTACACGTTAGCTCCAGGACTGCCCAAGACGTCACTATTGCAGCGAGCTGCAGCCCTTAGAGGAATGGTAATGGATTGGAATGGTGCTTCTTAACGGTCCCATAACAAAACAAAAAGAGGTATTTCATTTAGGGCCAAGCAATGTAGATGAAAGAAATAAATAAAAAAGAATAGTAAAATAGTATGTTACATGTAATAATCAATCAGATTGATTAGGATAAATAAAATATTTAATATGAATTAAATTAATATAAATGAAACAAAAACGTGTATAGAAATTATAAAGTTATAATAATGAGAAACATGTATTACAATGATAAAATTAAATTTTTCCGATACAAGTTAGTTTCATGTAGAAAAGTGGAAGCAAACCTTCATGTTTCTCCACCTGGAAATAAGTCTCCGCAATGGTGATAAGTAAACAGTGAAAGTGTTTGCCATCGAATATCGGCAAAATCGATACAGTCCAGTAGGATGTGTTGCCACGGTGGTAAATGCGCTGTGGCAATGGAATTACACCGAATGGGACGCGGCTCACCATTTGGAGCCGTATACGAATGCGTTAGTCGTTGGTATGACCAATGGCGCAATCGACTAAGGACAACTTCATCCCGGGCGTACATGTCTTGTAGCCAGGAGTTCCATTCGCCCAGGAGTCGGTTTCACAGCATTGAAAGTTTATTATCTGTGAGCAGATCCCAACTGGAATCTGCAATTGTAGCGGAGATGAATGAGTTTGATGGAATGGATTTAAAAATCCATGATAGCAAACAGGAAAATGAGAAGTTGGTTAGATCCAGGTCGGCCTTGGCAGCACTATCTGCCCTGTCATTGCCCTTGATACCTGTGATGGACTGGGTAGGCCAACAAAAAATTAATGTCCTTGACCAGACGAAAGTAAAAATATGGTGGGTAGCTTCCATGATTTGGCGGGGATTAAGTGGATGTTCAAAGCTTCATGTGTTGTACAAAGATTGTAGTGAAGATAATGGAATCGGAAAACAAAATGAAATTGCTTTCTCAAGATTATTTTCGCGAAATTCTAAGAGCAAGTTAAAATTCGCCCGCAATTCCGCAGAATTAAAAATATCGAAGATTTTGTATTGGGAGTCTGGATTGGAAGATCTCCCTCGGGGGACTGCAGGCAGCAGATGCTACCCGGTCCCCGATCTTTGAAGCCATCAGTAAAAATCGGAGTGTACGTATTGTATCTTGTCTTTAAATTCTCACGAAAAATGTGATTTAAAAATGGATGGATCCAGTTGTTGCTTTCGGTGTGCTGACTAAGATACGAAGATCACCATTGGGCTGACTACCAACTGCCACGGTGGAGTATCTGGGAACAGCGTATTTGGCAATGTGATCCAAGATCCAAGCCAGGCATCGTGTATAATAAAAGGATCCATTCTCTTGCCGGAATGGTGGATTGAAGCTTGGTTTCTTATCGAAATACAAGCATCTGTAGGTTCGATTGAAAGGACAGTGGATTATAAGCTGGTTATTGATGGATTGGAATGTAGTTTAGTGGCGTATTTATTGCAAAGATAATTTGGCCGGTTCTGTCGTGGAGAGAAGGCTCATTTGGCTTCGGCATTATATAAGACTCTGTGCGGTTTAGGACGTACGGAATGCACCCAAGGCAGAGTCGTAAGCCGTGGTTGGTGATGTATTGGTACTCGTAGGTCCGTAAGATCGGATTTACTGGCAGACCCATATACAGTGCATCCAATAGTCTTAGTTTTTTGAGCGCACATGTGCGGATTGTAAAGGCGGTGCAGCACCTTTTCGGTCATGCACCCCACCCCAGTCATGATTTGCTACCACTCGCATTAAGTTGAGTGCTTTCTGGCATTTAGCTTTCAAGTATCGTAAATGGGGGGGGTTTAAAAGTGAGTTTAGGATCAAAGATAAGACCAAGAAACTTCTGCTCCCGAACAACTGGGATGGGATGTGTTCCCAGTTTAAGTTCGGGATCAGGGTGAAGACCGCGTCTTTTGCAAAAATGCATGCAGTTAGTTTTAGATTTCGAAAACTTAAAGCCGTTTTCTGTGGTCCACTTGTTTATTCTATTGAGGCTCAGTTGTAATTGGCGCTCAATAGTATGCATGTTCTTTGATTTGTAACATATTAAAAAATCATCGACATATAAAGAACAGTCAACACCTGGTTGCAGGCATTTACAATATTATTCAGTTTAATGCTAAAATGGGTAACAGACAATATACTTCCCTGCGGTACACCCATTTCCTGTTCATGGGGATCAGAAAGGGTTGTACCGACTCGTACTTGGAATTGTCTGTCTTTCAAAAAATTAGAAATAAAATCAGGGAGATGACCCTTCAGACCGAGGTCATGAAGGTCCTTCATAATCCCATACTTCCACGTCGTGTCATATGCCTTTTCTAGGTCAAAAAATATGGCAACTATATGTTCATTGTTAACAAACCGTCTCGAATGAATGCTTCGAGTCTAATCAGATTATCGGCAGTGCTTCTCTGGCGACGAAATCCAGACTGATACTCAGATATCAGTCCATTGGATTCCAGAAACCAGACAAGCCTGTCGTTAATCATTCGTTCCATGGTTTTACAGACGCAGCTAGTAAGTGCGATGGGACGGTAACTTGATGGGTCGGTGTGATCCTTGCCCGGTTTGGGAACAGGTATGATTGTAGCTTCCCGCCATGAAGGCGGAAATACGCCTTGTTCCCAAATGGTATTAAATATTTCAAGGAGGTTGTCTAAAGAGTGTTCAGGTAAATGTTTAAGCAGTTGGTAGTGGATATCATCAGGGCCTGCTGATGTATCATGTGCTTTCTCGAGGGAAGCTTTTAATTCCCTCATCGAGAAAGGAGCGTTGTAATGTTCTGAATTGTCTGAATTAATTAAAATTAAGTTTAGTTTTCTCTTGCTCAGATTTCACCTTCAAGAACTCCTCAGAATAGTTATTACATGAGGAGTTCCTGGAGAAGGTATCTGCTAATGTGTTTGAAATGTCTGTTTTGGAAGATACTTTATGTCCTGCTTTGTTGAGGTGATTGATAGAAGTTGATTTACCTTTACCGTTTATCTTACGAATCATGTCCCATGTGGTTTTCATTTTAGATCGCGAATTCAACTTGGAGACAAAAGATCTCCAAGTCCTTCTCTTGCTAGCTTTAATTGTGCGTCGAGCTTTCGCTCTAAAAATTCTATGAGCATTTAATTATGGTGTTGCATTGTTATTGATTGCAGCCCTTGAGGAAAAGGATACTGGTGCATATGGGCAAAAGAATGTAAGCTTTGCAGGTACCGGTGACGAACCAGAGATGGATGATGCAATACATAGAGGCAGGAGTAGAGGCAGGAGCAGGGGCAGAGGGCGTTATCACCACCGCGGAAGAGGCAGAGGGCGCCCCTTTTCCCCACCTATAGATCAGGGTAATTTTTGTAGTGTAGAGGACAAGCAGACCAAAGATGACGGGGAAATCACTATGATATGCGCAGGTAAGGAAGTTGACCAGAGTCCGAAGGTTACAGGATGCAAATTTTCCAGTGCGAAGTTGCCAGTGGCAGAAGATTTGTTAAATGGGAAAGTGGTGACTGTGATGCGTGATACAGGTTGCACGGGTGTAGTAGTGAGAAAGGAACTAGTACATCCTGATCAGTTTCTCAGGAGAGTGGCCACATGTATGCTAGTAGACAAGAGACGCTTGAGTGAAGTCCCTGTAGCGAGAATCACCATCGACACCCCATTTTTCAAAGGAGAGACCGAAGCGTTATGCATGGAAGAAACTATGTACGATATAACGATAGGGAACATTAATGGGTCACAACTTCCTGTACTGAATGATTTCAAAGGCGCGACCACGTTAGCAGTTGAAACGCGTTCACAGGTTTTGAAACGCGATGAATGGAATGGAATGGAATGGAATGGTGCTTAACGGCCCATCAACACAAAAGAGTATCATTTAGGGCCAAGCAATGTAGATGAAGAAATAAAAAAGAATAGTAAAATAGTATGTTACATGTAATAATCAATCAGATGATAAGGTAAAAATATTAATATGATAAATAATATAAATGAACAACGTGTATAGAATTATAAAAGTATAATAATGAGAAAACATGTATACAATGATAAAATTAAATTTTCCGATACAAGTTAGTTTCATGTAGAAAGTGAAGCAAACCTTCAATGTTCTCCACCTGGAATAGCTCCGCAAGTGAAGTAACATTGAAGTGTTTGCCTCGAATATCGGCAAAATCGATACAGTCCAGTAGGATGTGTTGCACGGTAAATGCGCTGTGGCATGGAATACACCATGGACGCGGCTCACCTTTGAGCATATACGAATGCGTTAGTCGTGTATGTCCAATGCGCAATCGACTAAGGACAACTTCATCCCCGGCGTACATGTCTGTAGCCAGGAGTCCATTCGCCCAGAGTCGGTTTCACAGCATGAAGTTTATTACTAGTGAGCAGATCCCACTGGATCTGCATTGTATCGGAGATGAATGAGTTGATGGATGATTTAAAATCATGATAGCAAACAGGAAAATGAGAATTGGTAGATCCAGGGCGGCCTTGGCAGCACTATCTGCCCTGTCATTGCCCTTGATACCAGTATGACTGGGTAGCCAACAAAAAATAATGTCCTTGCCAGACGAAAGTAAAATATGGTGTAGCTCCATGATTTGGCGGATAAGTGGATGTTCAAGCTTCATGTTGTACAAAGCTTGTAGTGAAGATAATGAATCGGAAAACAAAATGAATTGCTTTCTCCAAGATATTTTCGCGAAATCAAGAGCAAGTAAAATCGCCCTCAATTCCGCAGAAAATATCGAAGATTTGTCTGGGAGTCTGGATTGAAGATCTCCCTCGGGGACAGCGGCAGCAGATGCTACCCGGTCCCGATCTTTGAGCCATCAGTAAAAATCGGAGTGTACGTATTGTATCTGTCTTTAATCTCAAGAAAAAGTGATTTAAAAATGGATGGATCAGTTGTTGCTTTCGTGTGCTGACTAAGATCGAAGATCACCCCTTGGGCTGCTCCAACTGCCACGGTGGAGTATCTGGAACAGCGTATTTGGCAATGTGATCCAGATCCAAGCCAGCATCGTGTATAAAAAGGATCCATTCTCTTGCCGAATGGTGGCTTGAAGCTTGGTTTCTTATCGAATACAGCATCTGTAGTTCGATGAAAGACAGTGTTATAAGCTGGATTAGATGGATTGGAATGTAGTTTAGTGGCGTATTGCAAAGATAATTTGGTGCGTCTGTCGTGGAGAGAAGGCTCATTTGCTTCGGCATATAAGCTCTGTGCGTTAGACGTACGGAATGCACCCAGGCAGAGTCGTAAGCCTTGGTGATGTATTGGATCGAGCGTCCGAAGATCGGATTTACTGGCAGACCCATACAGTGCACCCATAGTCTAGTTTTGAGCGCACATGTGCGATGTAAAGGCGGTGCAGCACCTTTCGGTCTGCACCCCAGTCATGATTTGCTACCACTCGCATTAAGTTGAGTGCTTTCTGGCATTTAGCTTTCAAGTATCGTAAATGGGGTTTAAAAGTGAGTTTAGGATCAAAGATAAGACCAAGAAACTTCTGCTCCCGAACAACTGGGATGGGATGTGTTCCCAGTTTAAGTTCGGGATCAGGGTGTGAAACCGCGTCTTTTTCAAAAATGCATGCAGTTAGTTTTAGATTTCGAAAACTTAAAGCCGTTTTCTGTGGTCCACTTGTTTATTCTATTGAGGCTCAGTTGTAATTGGCGCTCAATAGTATGCATGTTCTTTGATTTGTAACATATTAAAAATCATCGACATATAAAGAACAGTCAACACCTGGTTGCAGGCATTTTACAATATTATTCAGTTTAATGCTAAAAAGGGTAACAGACAATATACTTCCCTGCGGTACACCCATTTCCTGTTCATGGGGATCAGAAAGGGTTGTACCGACTCGTACTTGGAATTGTCTGTCTTTCAAAAAATTAGAAATAAAATCAGGGAGATGACCCTTCAGACCGAGGTCATGAAGGTCCTTCATAATCCCATACTTCCACGTCGTGTCATATGCCTTTTCTAGGTCAAAAAATATGGCAACTATAAGTTCATTGTTAACAACCCGTCTCGAATGAATGCTTCGAGTCTAATCAGATTATCGGCAGTGCTTCTCTGGCGACGGAATCCAGACTGATACTCAGATATCAGTCCATTGGATTCCAGAAACCAGACAAGCCTGTCGTTAATCATTCGTTCCATGGTTTTACAGACGCAGCTAGTAAGTGCGATGGGACGGTAACTTGATGGGTCGGTGTGATCCTTGCCCGGTTTGGGAACAGGTATGATTGTAGCTTCCGCATGAAGGCGGAAATAGCCTTGTTCCCAAAATGGTATTAATATTTCAAGGAGGTTGTCTAAAGAGTGTTCAGGTAAATGTTTAAGCAGTTGGTAGTGGATATCATCAGGGCCTGCTGATGTATCATGTGCTTTCTCGAGGGAAGCTTTTAATTCCCTCATCGAGAAAGGAGCGTTGTAATGTTCGAATTGTCTGAATTAAAATTAAGTTTAGTTTTCTCTTGCTCAGATTTCACCTTCAAGAACTCCTCAGAATAGTTATTACATGAGGAGTTCTTGGAGAAGGTATCTGCTAATGTGTTTGAAATGTCTGTTTTGGAAGATACTTTATGTCCTGCTTTGTTGAGGTGATTGATAGAAGTTGATTTACCTTTACCGTTTATCTTACGAATCATGTCCCATGTGGTTTTCATTTTAGATCGCGAATTCAACTTGGAGACAAAAGATCTCCAAGTCCTTCTCTTGCTAGCTTTAATTGTGCGTCGAGCTTTCGCTCTAAAAATTCTATGAGCATTTAAATTATCTGGTGTTGCATTGTTATTGATTGCAGCCCTTGAGGAAAAGGATACTGGTGCATATGGGCAAAAGAATGTAAGCTTTGCAGGTACCGGTGACGAACCAGAGATGGATGATGCAATACATAGAGGCAGGAGTAGAGGCAGGAGCAGGGGCAGAGGGCGTTATCACCACCGCGGAAGAGGCAGAGGGCGCCCCTTTTCCCCACCTATAGATCAGGGTAATTTTTGTAGTGTAGAGGACAACCAGACCAAAGATGACGGGGAAATCACTATGATATGCGCAGGTAAGGAAGTTGACCAGAGTCCGAAGGTTACAGGATGCAAATTTTCCAGTGCGAAGTTGCCAGTGGCAGAAGATTTGTTAAATGGGAAAGTGGTGACTGTGATGCGTGATACAGGTTGCACGGGTGTAGTAGTGAGAAAGGAACTAGTACATCCTGATCAGTTTCTCAGGAGAGTGGCCACATGTATGCTAGTAGACAAGAGACGCTTGAGTGAAGTCCCTGTAGCGAGAATCACCATCGACACCCCATTTTTCAAAGGAGAGACCGAAGCGTTATGCATGGAAGAAACTATGTACGATATAACAACGATAGGGAACATTAATGGGTCACAACTTCCTGTACTGAATGATTTCAAAGGCGCGACCACGTTAGCAGTTGAAACGCGTTCACAGGTTTTGAAACGCGATGAATCGTACCGGAAACTGCAGGTACCGGAAGCCGTATCGCACGTTTCGCGTAGTGAATTCAAAGAACAACAAACAAGCGACGTTACGTTAACGTCATTACACACAAACGCAAAAAAACGGAAACGTGAAGTATTCTAAGAACGGTAGCGTTACGTCATTTCTGTACCGAAAAGATTTACTGTATCGACAGTTTGAGACGACAGGTAACAACAGAAAATACCATCAATTAGTCGTTCCGGAAAAACTTACAGACTGTGTTAAAGGTGGCACATGAATCTATAATGTCGGGGCACTTAGGAGTAAAGAAAACAACAAATCGCGTTTTGGCAGAATTTTTCTGGCCTGGCGTGTCCGGTGACGTGACACGATACTGTAGGTCATGCGACATTTGTCAACGAACAATCTCGAAAGGTCATGTAATAAAGGCACCGCTAGGCAACATGCCACTGATTGACACGCCATTCAAACGCGTAGCCGTAGACATCGTAGGACCGATTTATCCAGCAACGGATAATAAAAATCGGTATATTCTAACGCTAGTAGATTACGCCACACGATATCCAGAGGCAGTACCATTGCCGAGTATCGAAGCGGAACGAGTAGCTGAGGCACTCGTAGACATGTTCAGTCGTTTAGGAATTCCTGAGGAATTATTGACTGATTGTGGATCTAATTTACGTCGAACGTAATGCGGGAGGTCAGTAGGCTATTATCTATGAGACAACTTACAACTACTCCCTACCATCCTATGTGCAACGGGTTGGTGGAGAGATTCAACGGTACATTGAAGCAGATGCTTAAACGCATGACAAGCGAGCGTCCCAAAGATTGGGATAAGTACATTAACGCGTTGTTGTTCGCGTATCGCGAGGTTCCACAGAGGGAGAGCCTAGCATTCTCCCCATTCGAACTACTCTATGGGAGAATAGTCAGAGGTCCTATGAGTGTTCTCAAGGATCTGTGGTCTGAGAAGGAACTTGACGAAAGCGTGAAAACTACATACCAGTACGTACTGGATCTCAGACAGAAACTCGAACAAACATGTGAAATCGCGAGAGAAAATCTCAAGAAATCGAGTAAACGGTACGCGAAGTTTCATACACTTTCGCTGTGGTGCACATCTGGCAGGGCCGACATATCGTAAACAGCTTCAGCAGGTCGTCCTCAAAGACAACAAGTTTGTTCGCGTCCTTCAGGTATTTTCTGAAGAATAAATATCCAGATTTTTTTAATAAATATAATTATGCATACATGTATAATTGTATATATACATATATATATATATATATATATACATATATACTGCATTGATTAAATAAGTGAATTAAACTGTTTTAATACTATTACAGTTTGGTTACTTGTAACTTTAATCAGGATTGTGATAATGTGGAATGTTGTGCATTTATTATATAAATTAGAAGCAACACTGCAGCTGATACTGCCCCATTTCACATAACAATAAAACAAAAGGGCGACGATTGAGGAAATAAATCCATTTTGACAACAATTTGGTACCAGAGTGGTCGGTTCATCGATACCTTCGAGTTGATGCATGACAGGACCACATTCGGTCAAAATCGCCATGATGACATTGCATTCGAGTCATAGCCATCTCAGAGACAGTGGGCAATAAGGAGAAAATGACCGGCGCCCTCGCCATTATAAGGTTTGATCATGCCTAGCCGTGTGCAAACGTTTGCTGTGGCACGAGGGAACTGTTTGAACCCAAGGCCGTAGGCCGCGGGTTCAAACAGTTCCCGAGTGCCACAGCAAACGTTTGCACACGGCTGGACATGATCAAACGTTATTGTTACATTTCCGACGAAAATATAATGTATTTTCAACATTATATTCGGTATTTTCAGTACTTTGATAACTCGTTCCATTCACGCAGTTAATTTTCTGTATTCCTATTCCAGGGCCGTAGCACGTGTTACGCGTCATGTAACGTAACGTTAAAAACGTCGTAGTGACGTCATGAGAGTAGTTGTGTTACGTCAGTGTTGGCGGGGCCCCGGAATGAGCATTGTCCATAGCCATGTGCAAACAGCACGCGCTATACGTTTGCACATGGTTGTAAACAGCGCGAGCCATGTAACAATATATGATCAAAGTATACTGGATAGTTCTGAAAACCGAAACGACTAGGCTAGGATGAAAGTGTCTTACCCAAGGTCACACCAAAAGTACCCACACCTGTCACTCACTCGTATCTGAGCCACTGCTAATTGTTCCACTGAACAACATTTTTGTGTATACATATGGCAGCCATCTCGGATATCATACACGTCAGCTGGTACAAGAACATGAAGAAGCGTATGTATGATTCATGATATAGTTGATGTATACTTGGTGAATGAATCGCCGTCATGCACGTCCGAGGTGCACTCTGATGGCGCATACATGGAGACAGAGACATCGTTGTCCTTCTCTGACACGGTGGCGTGACTGGTGGTGTGGGATACTGGACTGACGGGAATTGGTTTGAGCAAATGTTGTTTCTTTGGGGTTGACGTGGAGATGGCGAGATGGCGGGAGCTTCTTCGGGGCCATCTTGCTTCTTTCCGGTGTAGTTGGTAGGGTATCGTATTGAGCCGGGAGACGGTTTCTCGAAGTCTGTCGGTTTGTACTGCGAGCCCTTACTCACCATACACACCATGTGTTTCTTGAGGTACTGTGTTTCTGGAATGTAGCAATAAGATACATGTACGTCTGCAACAGTTGTTGACAGATGCTAACCAATATACAGTGTATGCAGTCTGCATAGACCTTGCTCCAGATAAGCTGCGTATTTTGGTAGAAGTTTTGGAATATATTACTGATTTTCAAACAGAACATACAAGTTTGAAGTTCTTTAGAATCATCTCCTCGAGACGATTCTAAAGAACTCCAAATGTGTATGCTTTTGCAGAGAATGTAGAAATATTGTGAAAATACGCAACTTATCTGGGGCTCTAATAGAGGCTGAAATATCTGGTATGGTATGCCATAGAAAATATTCCCAAGAAAACAACCATGAAGCCACTGAGGGTTTGTGAGGCTGTGTGGAAGAAAAGTCGTTACAATAATGTAAAGTCACTAGTAAAAGCGAAAGAAAATCTGGAGAAAAAAATTGTTTTACACCATTAACAAAGCACCAGTTCAATGCGGTGAAAGATACAAATACTGCGCGGAATGAACTATATAATTTGTTAGCTGCCGATGTGCCAGAGTCCTCATTTTGTCTTCTCATGGACAAAGGGAGACACAAAACAGAGAAAATAAAATCTCCACCATCTTTAGTTGATGTGACAGAAGAACTTAGAAGTGAGGGAAATGCCGGTACTTTGTCAAAAGATGAATTCATCGACCGGATTTCAATAACAAATAAAGAAGTTGAAGCTTTAAATAGTGCAACTATAGAACAAGTAGATTCTGAAATGTGGAAAGAGCAGAGACTCGGGCGATTAACAGCCAGTAACTTCCACAGAGTTTTTACAAGAGCATCCACATTAAAATCCAAAGAAAGTGCCGACCCACAGTCTTTAGTGAATGCTGTCATGGGACATCAAAAACATTTTCCAACTAAAGCAATGAAACATGGAATATCTCTTGAACCATGTGCGAAAAAAGAATACACGGTGAATATGCGTGGAAGCCACAAGCACTTTAAAAGTGAAAATTCAGGGTTGTGTGTATACAAGGAAATTCCATGCATTGCCGCAAGTCCAGATTTAATAGTGGAGTGTAAATGTTGCGGAAGAGGACTATGTGAAATTAAATGCCCAGAATCGATAAAAGACCAGATACCCACACATGAAAATGTCGTATACCTCCAAAATCAGAATGGACATATTTGTTTGAAAGATACACACTCTTATTACTACCAAGTGCAAGGTCAAATGGGAGTAATGGGATTGACATATTGTGATTTATTTGTATACACCTTTCATGGACATCTAACCATTCGTATAAAGTTTGACCAAAGCTTTTGGAACAAACTAGTACAGGAGATGTCTTGGTTTTGGGAGAAATACATTTTCCCGGAACTACTGAACCCTTCATTGCCACATGAAAGCTACACAGATGAGAAGCGCAGACCACTAACAATGGTCATCTTTAACAAACAAAATTCAAACTGTTCAGCGATGACAAAATCGAATAGTTCAGTAAAATGCAAGACCGCTTTGTTTCCAAACAGTTCAAGCCCAGTGACATGTGGTAAAAGCCGCTGTACCAGTTAGCGCGGTGACATGTGCCTCTACCACAGCTGCTCCAGGTAATTCAGTGACATCTGTGGTAAAAGCCACTGTGCCAGTTAGCGTGGTCACAGGTGCCTCTACCACAGCTCTTGCAAGTAATGTTGTACACAAATCAAAGATAATCACTATCGGGCCAAGTAATTCAGCGACAACAGCATTACCAAGTCGCACTTTAAAGCCGACTAAACGCACTAATGTGCCAGTCAAGCATAGAAGGAAAATTAGGTGTGGATTGACAAGAAAACCTGTTGTTTACCTGTGTGGAATGGAATGGAATGGTGCTTAACGGCCCATCAACACAAAAGAGTATCATTTAGGGCCAAGCAATGTAGATGAAGAATAAATGTGGTAATCAATCAGATGATAAGGTAAAAATATTAATATGATAACCAATATAAATGAACAACGTGCATAGAATGGAATGGAATGGAATGGTGCTTAACGGCCCATCAACACAAAAGAGTATCACTTAGGGCCAAGCAATGTAGATTAAGAATAAAAATAATAGTAAAATTGTATGTATACAATGATAAAATTAAATTTTCCGATACAAGTTCGTTTCATGGAGAAAGCGAAGCAAACCTTCAATGTTCTCCACCTGGAATAGCTCTGCAAGTGAAGTAACATTGAAGTGTTTGCCTCGAATATCGGCAAAATCGATACAGTCCAGTAGGATGTGTTGCACGGTAAATGCGCTGTGGCATGGAATACACCATGGACGCGGCTCACCTTTGAGCATATACGAATGCGTTAGTCGTGTATGTCCAATGCGCAATCGACTAAGGACAACTTCATCCCGGCGTACATGTCTGTAGCCAGGAGTCCATTCGCCCAGAGTCGGTTTCACAGCATGAAGTTTATTATCTGTGAGCAGATCCCACTGGATCTGCATTGTATCGGAGATGAATGAGTTGATGGATGATTGGGCCGCACGGGAGGGGGTAGAATGAAAATATAGATGATGATAAACACCCATGTGAAGTTTAAAGGTAATGGGCAAAGCAGTTGCAGAGATATAGAGTAACGAAAAACTTTAACCAAAAAACTTAACCAAAAACTTCAAAGTAATTTGACCTTGACATTGGGCACAGGGGCCGCACGGGAGGGGGGTAGGCGTAGAATGAAAATATAGATGATGATAAACACCCATGTGAAGTTTCAAGGTAATGGGCAAAGCAGTTGCAGAGATATAGTATAACGAAAAACGTTAACCAAAAACGTTAACCAAAAACTTTAACCAAAAACTTAACCAAAAACTTGAACCAAAAACTTTAACCGGACACACGTACGTACGTACGCCAAAGTGCCGACTATATCGCGCTTTCCGCAAGCGCCCGTACGTACGTACGCCAAAGTGCCGACTATATCGCGCTTTCCGCAAGCGGGCGCGACAAAAATGGTCGATGGGACATTGCATACATATGCCTATGCTTGATATTGTGTTGAAGACTGAGTAATAGAAAATACTAGGACAGTATGTTGTTACCAAGTTTATCAGACAAGGCTCAACAAGCCTCGCGATTGCTATGCTTTTCCTAGCCTTGCCTGATAAACTTTATTATCAAAGGACGCTAGCATGGTCTTTTCTATATTCCCGCTGATACTGAAGATTAGGTTTTATAGATGGGTTGTTTAAGGTTGCACAATCCAGAACAAACAGAAGCGATTTCGTCTATATGACCAACCAGTGAGTGACTGGGACTGAATAAAGTACAATAATTTGCATGTACATTGTACCGTAATTTAATGAGACTGTTGCTCCATTGTTTGTACATGTAGATATTGCATATGCATGTATGAACCAGCGTATGGGAAAAATGACAAATTGGCATGTGTAACCAGTATAGATCCAGATCAGACTGCTGATTTTGTGTACTCAGCTCAGGGTCTACACTATTGGTACGCCACAAGACACTTCTAAATAATATTCTAGCAACCAATGTAGACCCCGATCAGAATGTACCCAATTCGATCACCCAACCCATGCACTGGCTCATATATCTGAGTATTGACAGTATTCCAAACGACTTGAAAACAAATGCTTTTATACATATGTTTATTGATGGAGTAATAAAACTATTTAATCATGAATGGTTGTCCAGTTGAATGTACTATGTCACAGATGTTAACACATACATTTTATAATCTAGGGATATGGAAATTTCAAATATGTGTTTCTTATTCCTCCAGGAAACTACATATATCTGTTATAACCACTCGTTTGATCCATCTGGGCAAGATGGTTCAAATGGTGGTCACAACATATACTTTCATAGAGGCTAGAGCAGTAAAATAAAAATGGTCGATGGGACATTGCATACATATGCCTATGCTTGATCTTGTGTTGAAGACTAATAGAAAATACCAGGACAGTATTTTGTTACCAAGTTTATCAGACAAGGCTCAACAAGCCTCGCGATTGCTATGCTTTTCCTAGCCTTGCCTGATAAACTTTATTATCAAAGGACGATAGCATGGTCTTTTCTATATTCCCGCTGATACTGAAGATTAGGTTTTATAAATGGGTTTGTTTAAGGTTGCACAATCCAGAACAAACGGAAGCGATTTCGTCTATATGACCAACCAGTGACAGTGGCATCTCATTCGCTAAAATGCGGTATGTCTTAATGCGCCGTATAACCTGTTCAATCAGAATCCTGTGATTTGCTATTCTCTTTGTTTTCTGCACACAAGGACTGGTCATTTGTGAATGTCCACGCCTACCAGGTGGAACATAGTGAGATACACCTGTCACTACATTCATTGGATATATTGAATCCTTTATCGGCCATAACCATACAATTAGATGGCAACATATATAGATATCCACAATCTAATGTCAGGGCTTTGTCGGAAATTCTGCCGGTGTATGAAGGGGAAACATATACAATAGCGCTGTTTGGGGCGCAGGCAACAAGTAACTTTACAGTGTTATGATGTTTGTAATCGCTCCATGTTGAGCTCTGTAAGTGGAGGTCCTTTGGTGTTTCGATAAATAATTCTGTACAGTCAATAATCGAGTGTAAATCTGGAAATTTTCGAAATCTTTTCGGTTTTGAAGCTATCAATTTCCTCATCAGGGATGTATACTAATGGCTTCAACACAACACTGCATGCTAGAAGTCAGAAATATCCTAGAGCAAAATACCTCCGAAATAGTAAACCGCTTCGCTAAATCTTTACTTAAAAGTCTCAACCGTAGCTTCATCAATGTCATGAGAAATTCACTGTTTGAAGTCATTTTTCTCTCTGGATTTGAATCTTCTAATGTTTTTTACCATAGATGTCAGTCCGGTCCATCTCCTGTTCACAAACGGTGACACAAAGGAATGTAACTTGTCCAAAATAATTTTTGATCCGAGGCCAGTATAAAAATTAACATCGTCATCAGTATTTATTATTTTTTCAGTCTACACTGTCTCTTTCAGACGTTTGATTTCTTCTTTCAAACCAAGAATCTCTGCATTGAGACTTTCAACTTCGCGTTTGTAGTCCTTTAATGTAAGACACAATGTGAGCATTACCCCCAATAATGTAATGGGCCATGCCACATATGACTTTGATGTTGTATTATCAATATCTGGATCTGGTACAGTTGACGAGTCCAATATATCCACATTGGTAATATCAATTACACACACATTGGATTTACATTTTTTCCCACGGGCGGTTTCAAAGTGATTCATACGCTTCACTCGTTGTGCTTCACTCGTTGTGCGGCACCATCATATCCCAGTTTCAAAGTTGGCAGTGGATTCTGAAACAAATAATAGATAAAAATGTTTTACAACCTTATGTCGAAACTTTCCTGAACACGACAGTGACTAGTAGGGATTGTATCTATTTATTATTTGCACGGGTTTCGCTGTGAGAGAAAACCCGTAATCAGCTCCTTACAAATAATACACCCTGAAGAGAACACCCGTAATTGTGCGCCTGTTTTCTTGGAAACCAGGAGCTACCATTCAAAATGTTTAATTTTTATTAGTCAAAATAAAAGTTATTTGGAAAGGGTCTCGACTAATCTAGAATGTTAATGTGATTGAACACATTCCAAACATGCACTAAAAATATATCTGGCTCATGGAAAACGCTGCGTAATTTGGATTTAAAAATGTTTACATGACGTCACACAACGTCAAAACGTCATTGTATAATTATTCATGCGCACTTCACAATTCATTTATTATAATCATAAATGTGCATATATATCAGTCGTGGAAGTGTAATAAATAGGATATTCCATTGTACATGTTTGAGTAGCAGAAATAACACACTCGTGTCGGTCGGCGTTTGCTTACTCATTGCTTACGCGGAAAGCCAACGCACACCCATGTATTATTTTCAAAATGTACGATGGAATATCATGTATGGAATATCATCTATGTAATATTATTACTGTGTTATGACAGGTGCGCAAAAAGCAAACGTTTTACACAACTAGTGTATATTATTCAATTTATTGTTCCACTGTGGACCTTGTATTGTATACATACAAAGCAGTTAATAAGTATGTGCATCAGTGGGTAACTAGAGTGGCAGTTACATGGTCGTGTAAGTATGATATGGCGCGAATCACACATCGCAAATCGTATTTACGTATACAGATTTAATTATTCTTGGGAAATCGAGCAGTTTGAATGGATAAGATCGAGCGTTGCCCGGCCTTGACCGATAAAACTTCCTGATATCAAGAATCGTGTACAGAGTACATGCTCAGAAAGTTTTATAATAACCGATGCAGAGATCCTTTTTTAATTATTATGGGGAAATCAGGCAGTTTGAATGGCTAAGTCCGAGCAACGCTAATGCTCGGTTTGATCAATCAAACTTCAAGTAATCAAAATGTATAACATACATTAATGGTTGGCATCTTGTCCAAAAAATGTTCACTACAGACACAAGAATCTTTGGAAGGAGACCACAATTTACTCCCAGCCTGTCTGCCAACCAACTGCTTCCATCGTTCTCTCTTTTCGACATTTTTCTTCACCGTTGGAAAAGCAAACAGTCTGAAATGACACTTGTGATTTTATTAAATCAATAGACGGGTACATTTGGGTGTATAGTCGGCCCATATTTCAATCTCGGCCCACGGGTGTTGTCAAGTCGGACCACATAGGTGGTCATCTCAGACCATATTATAGTTTTGTATGCGACAGAGAATATAAATTTATTATGAATGTTGATTCAATTTGAAGTTTTTGTTATGATTTTGACAAGATTGTACCTGTATTAAAGGGAAAGGCAAATCAGCATGAACAAAAACAAAAGTAACATTCTCAGAATCACTGGACTTGATGTCTGAACCAATTCGTGATCAGGTGTTGTAAAGCGCCGGGTCCTCTATCCGGCCGGGTATAGGCATTTTGTTGTTTACATAACTGCCACTTTCTCATAATGCGGAACGATAATTACCTGAACGGTGGTTCACATTTGCAGTCCCTGTGTTTGTGTAGACATCCACATGCGTCGCATAGGTGTTTTTTCCATTTATTGAGCCAGTAATCGCCGTTTGAACAGTGTTTCACTGCACACGTCAGTGCCTAGACTAACATGCCATGTCTCTATATCATGTTCAACTTCTATTTTTTCATTATCTGACTTTTATCATTTATTATTTACTTTGCTATAGAGACTACCCAATGTATTGGAATAATTTATACCTATATACAATATTGGTATGCAAATTCACTTTGCTATGATTGCAAGTATATAGTGTTTCTTATTTCAAGATACGGTTGCAAGTACATTGTAATATATTCATATATGGCTGCCATCTTGGACTTGTGTTATATAGATTAGTATATAATTTCACATCAGTTACAAAAAAACACACATTCATAAGTAAATCAAAGGACTGAAAGTCCTGAAATCCTTCGCAGTTGCGACAAAAAGTATTCTCTCAAAAAGAGTCGTCACAGACTGGAATGCACTCCCTAGTGATTGTGTAAATTCGAACACACTAAATAGTTTCAAAAGTTCACTCAACTCCGCCTGGAAGAACAGACCCAGCAAATTCAACACGTGAAAATATTGTAGACATTTTGACCATGATTTAGTTGCGCTCTCCCCCCAGTTTCAAAGACAATTATCCAATTTGACGTCGCTAAAATAGGCCAGTACAAGCCTAGCTTACAAGAAACGGCCTTCAACCAAGGTTGAACCAAGGTAGGTAGAAAATAAAAAAAAATACTTGCCCAGGTCAAAAAGTTACTCGCCCAGTTTTTTTAAAAAATAAATTGCTATTTCCAGTTTTTGTAATGTTGCATCTTATTTATAAAAAAAAAAGCTTTTACATATGATCATTACCAACACGTATGAGACATATTCACTATTATTGTTATTTATATTTTAAGTATTAAATGAACATAAACAAACAAATAGCAGCGAATTTGCTCAGAGGCTTGCACACTTCTTATTTTCTATAAGCGTTGAGTGACATAGATTTAGTTTAATTTATAGTGGCTATGTTTGCATGCGCTGCGTGCTGCCTTAATTACTAAATTCAATGGTTTCGGACCCGGCGCCGACCGTTTCGTCCCAAGCCGTTATGTTCGGCGTCTGAAATGCGTGTTAACCCAACTGTATACGAGACGATATATGGCCTGGCGCTATACACTAGTCTATACTCGCAGTTCTATTATTTGTTAGCCCGGCCGCGTAAAGCCGACAAATAATCCGTGAATTAAACTTGCCCGATATGGACCGTGTTCAAAATCGCTAGAGATTCTACCCGTAACCGTGTACATAGACACTGCTTGAATCTTACTTCCCGCAAATTGACGTAAACTGTAAACAACAAATGGTCGCTGAATTAATACCATTTGTTGGCCGTTATCGATGGAATTAATTGGCAATTTCTTCCAAAAAAAATAATCCTGACCTAATCTTTCACTCGCCAAACTGGGCGAGTGCCTGTAGAAAGTACTCGACCGCCACAAAAAGCACTCGCCATGGCGAGTGAAATTTCAACCCCTGTAAATTATTGTATCGATTCAGGTACGCGAAATGACCTTGTCAATTTGCATAAACTGAAGCCATCACAGGCGCTCGGATTGTTCAACAAAAATAATAGAGAGTCGCATTTCATCACACTATGGATTATTTAATGATTAGGATGCATGTTTTGTTGAACGGGTATTATAAATAAATAGGTTTTTGGATTTGTACGGAAATATATTTCGGCGTACTCGTTCGTTCGGCGGAACCTAAAATTATTCAAACTCTAAGACAATGTTTTCTTTGTGAAGTGTATCGTACTGCATTTTCTGTGTAACGTCATTATAGATTAGTTGATGTTTGAAGTAAAATGGACACTGATTAATAATATCGATGGCTCAAGATGATTATTTAAAGCATGCGGTATGTAACTGTCAAAAAACAATGTTTCTGTTTTAAATCATCATCATTTCGCTGTCCAATGTTGGATTTTATCGAGCCATTGACCTATGACTTTTTTAATGTAAACGATTCTGTAATTTGTCGGCATAAAATGGCGGAAAACTACTTTTCATGAGACACGAGGTTAATTGTATCAGTGCGCGTGAAAAATAATATACTCAAATTAATACATGTCAGTTTATATTATATTAAATCAGATAAACATTTTGTAATATAAATGTCGTACAGAAAAAATTAACAACACATGTATTACATACACAATATAATGTTAGCTCACTATCAGAACTTATATTTTTCATGGCGTATAACTACGTATAAATTACATGTGGAGCGGTCGATCATTGCGCTAAAAATATAACCTTCCTAACAAAATATTTATTATGAAACACGACAGTTAATATTTTATAAAATCACAAACCGTTTTTAAAAATATAACTGTAGCTGAAAAAAAATGTAGCTGGCCAAAAATGTGAGTGACACGTTCATTATGCACCGCTCGCTTTGGAACTCTCTCACGTGGCGTAGCTAGAATCATGAAGCATGAAGTACGTTCGTTGGTCGACAATTACTCATTTGCATAAATCCTGTGAGGTCTCAAAAACCGTATAAGGACTATATCCAAGCAAATATGCTTGGATAAAAACGTATATTCTTTGATATGACGAATAGAGGCTTCCTACGCATCCTGGATACGTGAATCGAAAACGAGGCGCTGCCATGTTGGATTACACACACTTCCAACAAGGCATGGGTAGGTATATAATAAATATCTATATTTATAAATGTTGATGTTTCCATTGAAGATTTCCAAGAATGAGGAAGTGATGGACCCATTTGTGCATGCGATCATGCCATATCTGGAGCAGGTTGGCAGTTATTCAAGACACGTGGACCTCGTGATGATTACAGCCGCCATTTGCGTCCGAGCTTCGCAGGAAATGGAGAAACCGACAGTATTTCTCCAAACATTACAGCGAAGACCTATCCATCTACTGAATGTGCCTCAAACGACAGCACCACTGACAGAAGGTCAGAGGATTTCTGTGAATGGTGAGACGGTAGAGGAGTCGGACGTGAAAACCTTGGATAACAACGGGTGGCTAAATGACAAGGTATGTGAAATATAATGCCACACTGGGTTCACTACAAACATTATTATGTAATAGATCTGATAATTCCGGTTTTTAAAGGTGCCAGCTTACATATTCTTGATTACTGGATGCACAAATAAAAAATAATACATAAACCCCAAAGAAGTATTAAAAGTAGGTTGTGATTTAGGGATCCCACAATATCCTTTGTTTTTGAATATGTCGATCAGAGGTGACTCGGAATGGAATGGAATGGTGCTTAACGGCCCATCAACACAAAAGAGTATCATTTAGGGCCAAGCAATGTAGATGAAGAAATAAAAAAGAATAGTAAAATAGTATGTTACATGTAATAATCAATCAGATGATAAGGTAAAAATATTAATATGATAAATAATATAAATGAACAACGTGTATAGAATTATAAAAGTATAATAATGAGAAACATGTATACAATGATAAAATTAAATTTTCCGATACAAGTTAGTTTCATGTAGAAAGTGAAGCAAACCTTCAATGTTCTCCACCTGGAATAGCTCCGCAAGTGAAGTAACATTGAAGTGTTTGCCTCGAATATCGGCAAAATCGATACAGTCCAGTAGGATGTGTTGCACGGTAAATGCGCTGTGGCATGGAATACACCATGGACGCGGCTCACCTTTGAGCATATACGAATGCGTTAGTCGTGTATGTCCAATGCGCAATCAGAGGTGACTCGGACGTGCATAATGCATGAGGGGGCAAGCATTTTTTTGTATCATAATTTAAGTTACTGGAATATTGAAACATGGTGTACATTTTGATACAGGCACGTTTGTAACTAGTTCTGTTGCTGGGTTGAGACTATTTTCAGAAAATTCCAGAATCAGAACTTTAGTTTTCACAATAATTTCTCTGTACTGTCAAATAATATGCATACATTCATACATATGCATACATATTACTACACAGTACATGTAATTATGATATTAAACTGTAAAAAGTGTCAAATGGTCATGTATAATATGGGGCTTACAGTATGTAACTATGGGCTATTGCTTTCCATGAGTGAAAACCGATGCTGTTGCATGGTCTACCTGGAGTAACAACGTTGTCAATTTTCCAACATCGTATAAATCAAATGTGAAATATCTGAATGGTGCTGATATATGATAGGTTTAATCGGAATCTTTGCAGCCATCAATAGAAGAGCAAGTGAATGAAAAATACAATATATAATACATGTAAAATATTTCTTCCTGGTTATCAATGCATTCCTATGCCTTTTGAAAAGGGAACAAAACCGGACAGACACACATGTATTTGTGATTCCATCATATACGGCAGAGCTCTGGACTCGTGGAATGGTTGATCACCACATGTTTCGTAAGGTAATAATACAATCAATAGTTTTTCTCATTAATTTGTATCGCCCAACTGAAAATGTTCTTGGGGATATGGTGATAGTAATGAACCTACATCTGTCTTTTGTATGTATGAATGGCAGAAGGGCATATAGTGTTAGCCATGTCAAAATCATAATTCCCATATTACAAGGAATATTTTAATGAAACTTTACCAATACATCTTCAACAACTGTATCTAATTTATCCTCTGTTGTTTTTATTGTGTTAAGTATGCAACAATGATAACTCGCCCTTTGTTTTTATTCCAATTTTTGTGTTGGGAGCATAACTCACATTTCATATCCATGATAAGACAAATATTTCTTATTAATGAATGTTGAAGTACATATTCATTTGTGCACATGGAGATGGTAGATAAACATGGACTCTTATTGTACAAATTGTGTGGCTTCATTCTTTGTTACATTGACATGACAATTTTATAGAGCGTTAACAGTCCATTTATTTATTTGGTAACATTCACATGTTGCATTTCAATATCCGTCACCACAGGTATACTGATATTATAAACATGGGCTACCGGCGAGGGCATTCATTTGCATATAGGCCACATTTCTATTTCCCGTTCTGTTGTGGGATAGCTCTTACTCTCAGATGGCCATGACGTTTGCGTTATTCAGGTGATTATACCCAAAGTCCTCAGAATACATCATGTCCATTACACCATCCATACTCGTATATATTTGCAATGAAGATTGTCTAAAATCATTCTTGATGTAAGTAGCGGGTTGTCACTTGTCAATTCATGCTACATTTATGTCTGGCTCTGTTCTGCCAATGTGTTCATGACCATAATGCCTCTACCAACAAAATATGTCATTTGGATTGCAATTCTTTTAGGTTCGGTTTGCATACTACAAGTATGTATTGATGCCTGCAGTGGTGAACAACAATCACTGGGTTGTCCTTGCGGCAGACGTCACCAACCGGACGGTGACCATTATGGATTCATTGAACAGCAATCAAGGCTTGATGTTGACCGATACATGGAGGTAATGTTTTATTGTGGTGGAAAATATTTGACATGTTTACAGAACTTTGACCTGAATTTGAGTGAATCTGCATCTTATTCCGTCATGCATCTATTGGGTGGTGGTTGAGAGCACGTAATTTTACGATCGGTATTCATCCTTTCCCGAATGCTGACTTACATGGTTTGGCCCTCATTTACATGCCCCCTGTAATTGAGAGCTAAATCCTGTTATGCTCCATTAAGAAGTAATAAAGTTTTAGTTAATCATATTACGTTTGGCAGAGCTAAGTGGTGTGTCTTGGACTTGGCACCAGCTCAGAATATTCTGATTTCAGGACTGAATATATAGTTTTGTAAAGATATAGTTCTGATTTTGGGCATTTCCCTTTTCATGGACAGGTGTGGTATAGTCCAACCCGTTGGCCCCGCCTTAAATGACCGTAGCTGTTGGTGGGGCGTTAAACACCAATAATCAACAATAAATCCTTCATGCCTCACCCAAATAACAACCAGTATCATTATTTTAAACCACTTTCCGTATGGGTCACATCCCGAAAGTTTTGAACATATGGTCATGTCACTGTCTTGCAGGTTGGTCCTTGGTGTATGAACACCATTCAATGCACCCATAACTACAGATCAGGGGGCATTTTGTGTTGCACGTGTCTGTGTCTTTCACACTTTCCAGCTCCACATTGTTTATGAGGGAGTCTTAGTGGTTAGCGCATCCGACTTTGAATCCGGCATCCATGGTTCGATCCCAGTGCAGGCCACTTGTCAATGTGGTGTGTCCTCACTCTTTTGGATTCATTCGCATAAGTTAAGGGATATACATGTACATGTATGCCTCGTCACCCTGTGTTAGAAATGTATGACTCTGGTGAGTTAAATATTTCATATATTGTAGGAAATTCATGACAATGAGAGAGAAGTTGGTGCCAGAAGACTTGGGCGACTGGCAGACAATCACAACACGATGTAGCGAACAGAGCGATGGAGATAGTTGTGGCATATTTGCTCTAATGGTAAGAGTTTGATAAAATTTGATTAAAGATAAACATGAAAATTAATTTTTCCTTGCACATTCTGAATTGGGGATTATGTATTGCTGTTCATTTGTAGGTCTGCCCGTCCGTCTGTCAGTGTTGTTGTGGGACTGATTTAAAAAATACATATTAAAAACTAATCTAGACTACATTATTCAATTGTCTGACGTTGTGTTTTATTGACATGTATATTGTCATGATATACATGCACTGCCAAACATTGCAGATCCAGGTGATTTCTCAGTTTAGCAATCACGTCAGGATCAAGAATGTTTTAAATAGTGGCATTCAGATCTATGGTGCTGAACTTTCCAATTATTATTTGACGGTGCTATCAGATGGGATGTTTAGTCTGTTTTCTGCAGCAGTAGATCTGTTGATAAAAACTATAAAAAAATAATATTATTTTGAGATGGAATTTGTTTTTTACATGCATTTCCAAAGCACTGGTTGGGTGACAAGACCACCAATATTCTGACAGACAAATGTTGAGTTGGGACCTCATACATTAAATGTATTTTTTGTTTGTTATAGAATGCGGAGGCCCTGTTGAGAGGAGTTCCACCAAGAGTAATGAGACAAGTACATGTCAGCATGTACAGAAAATATGTCAAGGACTCCTTGTGTGCGAAGGGCAGCATTACTGACGAGAGTATGTGTGACATGATTGAGTGCACTGCACGGGGCAGGGGCAACAAGCGTTGGGTTTGCTGCTCTGTGTGTGGCAGGTGGTTTCATGTTCGCTGTTGTCGTCAGCCTGTGTTGTCCATTCTGAGGCGGAATGCAGAATTTGAATGTCTATTCTGTGTGGCTATGTACTCTTAGTATTCAACTTACTTTTACTCTGACAGACACAAAGATCAAGAGTTTATGCATATTCACTAATATGCCAAGTTCACAACGTCTCTTTCTCCATAGAATTTAGCGCATTTTCACATTTTTTGTACATGTTAGTATAAAACAAAAACGTTAACAGTAGAATTGATATTGTACTTTGCTCATAATATTGTGATGTTGATGAGTTTGGTAATCTTTGAGACACAACTGTGTAAACATAAGATATTTTACGACGTCTGACTTTGCCATTCAAATTTAAAGTTGTTTTTTAATCATAAAATCTCATAAACATAAACAAACTATAAAGCATATTTATTAAGATAAATGTGTTAGAACAATCAGTTACGAACCTAATGCTTTATATTTTATTAGAATGAGACGAGGATCCATGTCACACTTGCACACAAAAACGTGGAAATGCACAAAATTCTATGGATAAAATTATGTGAACTTTTAAGGTCGACATAACACGACTGTATAAGCACTAATGAAGAGAAAGGGTTCTAACAATTTTCAAAGCGTGGTAAAACAGTCACGGGCACCACAGACAAGCAGCGTTTTCAATCAAACTTCTTGTACTGGTAGAAATGTAAATGATTAATCTTTCGATCAAGCTAAATGGTGTGTTCCAAAATATTGTCAATTTTAATGTTCTTTATGTTTTCCGAATTTATAGATCGGATTTGATTTTAGCCACACATTCTTTTCATCCAACAATAACTTATTTTGGTTTCAGCATCTAGAATATAACAAATTAAAATTGAGTAGCAAATAAGTCTAATTGTACCGTTTATCCAGAGGACAGGCTAAAATATTGTCTTGCCTAGAAATTTACCAAAAATATTAAGCAATAAATGAACAAGTTACTGGACCGCAATTGTAATATTCATGAAAGTATGATAAAAGTATTGAAATTTGTGCGTTTGATATCCAATGTTTTTGCAGTGGCGTAGACTGTAAGCATTGCGCCTTCTTTTCTATACAATGTCCATTATGTTTACACGGTTGATACGCTCGCCTTAAATTGATCCATGCTGTTTAAATTTAAGATTGATAAAATATTCATTATTAGTTTGTACTATGACATTCTTGGGATCTGTGCTCTGAAGTTGGTTCACGGACTGATCAAGTTGATTGTGTGACTGATTGTTTGAGGGTCCAATGTCTAGCCAAAAGCGAAGTATTAGGATCCTTAGAATACAGGCATTTGTGGGATGGGTTACATATTGTTACATGTTGTTACCTTGATACATATAGTGTTTTGAATTTGCTTTCAATTTAATTCAGGGATGGTTTGATAGTCTTTTAGAGTGCTAGACTATCATAGATGAGGTCGTGGGTTCAATCCACGCATTGGGTGGTTGGTTGGGAGCAGCGAAGGGTAGTTTAACGATCGGTATTCATCCTTTCTGGAATGCCGACCTACATGGTTTGGCCCTCATTTACATGTCCCATGTACTTGAGAGCTAAATCCTGTTATGCTCCATTAAGAAGTAATAAGCATATAGCTAATCCTATTACTTTGGAGCAGAGCTAAGTGACTCTGGTGCGGTCCTGGCACCCGGTCAGGATATTCTAATTTCAGGACTGAATATATATCAATGTAAATATTGAGTTCTGATTTTGGGAATTTCCCTCATTGTGGACAGGTTGAATACGGGACGATCCATCCTGTTGGCCCGGCCTTAAATGACCCTGGCAGTTGATAGGCCGTTAAACACCATTCACTCACTCACTCAATCCACGCAAAAGAAATTACTTAGTATTTACCTTCTGTAAAGAGGATTGAGACAGGTATGTCTATATGAGCTGCATCGCGAGGAGAAAAAAATGTGACATCAGTGTAAAGTATCAACCTGTGTCATCTTCAGCAGCCCATGCTATGGTTGATAGTGGTATAAAATAATGGTTCTGGCAACTGAATTTCTCCGGAAAGTGTTGGCCTGTGTTAGCCTGTGCGGACTTCACAGGCTGATTCGGGTCGATATGGTTATGCGTATACCACTTCATTGGTTTTCTCATCATGGGGCTCATATGACCATTAAATCACACTGATATCACATTAAAAAGGGTGATATATTTCATTTAAATATTTGATATCACGAAATGCTATTAAATACGTAGAATAATGGACATGAATGACCATGGACACTCTTGTCATGGGTTTGGGTGGTTGGATGGGAGCATGTGAAGGGTAATTTAACGATCGGCTTTAATCCTTTCTGGAATATCGACTTACATGGTTTGGCCCTCATTTACATGCCCCCTGTAGTTGAGAGCTAGATCCTGTTATGCTCCATTAAAAAGTAATAAGCGTATAGCTAAGCCTATTACTTTGGGGCAGAGCTAAGTGACCCAGGTGCGGCATGGACCTGGCAGCAGGTCAGGATATTCAGATTTCAGTACTGAGTTATGAGTTATGATTTTGGGAATTTCCATCATGGACAGTTTGAATGTGGGATAGTCCAACCTGTTGGCCCGTCCTTAAATGACGTGAGCTGTTGATAGGCCGTTAAACACCATTGTCATATCTGTATATATCATGTCCGTACTTGAATGCCACTCTTTCAATTCTTGAATGGGTGGTGGTTGGGAGTATGCGATGGGTAACTTAACGATCGGTGATCATCCTTAGTGGAATGCTGACCTACATGGTTTGGCCCTAATGTACCGTTTTGGCTCACTGGTACTTGAGAGCTAATCCCTGTTATGCTCCATTAAAATGGAATAAGATATGTACAGATTATTTTGCTTTTGGGGCTGGAGCTAAGTGACTCCGGTTCGGTATTGACCTGGCACCAGGTCAGATATTCTATTTGTGGACCATTACCGTTATGTCCAGAGATCAGGGCCCTCTGTTATAAAACTTTCTATCAGACTCAACCAAGCTCAGTATCAACCAATCAACATGCTCGTCCGAGTCTGACATTTGAGCAAAGTTTTATAAGCTTGGGCCCTGTTCCACCTATCAATACCAAAACAGCACCCCATAAACCGGTTAGTTTATGTCTCGTGTATATATATTTACACATTAAAATGTTCGACCATGTGTCAAGTTGTTACTAAATGTGTCCTCTGTTGTTTGTACATCCCACCCCACACAATATCCATATGTCTACCATTCGGTTCTGTTTATATTTCGAAACCAATATACTAGCTGTTAACTCCTATATATCTGACATGGAATCTCCAATTCTGACATTAAGACCAACCATTTACCATGACATTGAATTGAGACCAGTCCATTCTTCAAACAATGCATGTATTTTCTATTCAATATTCAGATTCTGATTGGAGTATGCGTCCGTTAATGCACCTGGGGGGTGGGGGGGGCAACCCAAATTGTAAAAGTGACAAGTCTAATTCCCTGCTCCTTGGCAAGCTATCGTGAAATTGAAATTTTTACCTATCTTGATTATCTATTTCCCGCCGGTTGGGAAGTATTTTGCTGTCTAATTCCCGTCTGTCAGGATTTTTTTGCTGTCTAATTCCCTGTGTATGACCGCCGCCCCCCACGGGCGGTGAAGACATTGATAGGTGCATAACTGGAACCCCTACCAACACAAATATGTAGACAAATTACAGATGGTACAAAGAACTGCTGCTAGATGGTATTGTCGTCGTTGGCGAAATGCTAGCCATGTAGGAGAGATGCTGACTGATCTTGATTGGCCGACATTAGAAACCTGTAGAGATAAAGCCAGTTTGGTGTTCTTTTATAAAATTCACACCGATCTGTCGATTAATAAAGTGTCTCACCAATCCTCCCCGTCAATCTCCCTTCGTGGAACCAGATGCCTCTGGATAACTTCTTGTAAATACATAGTATTAGTGGGAAAGTCCGTAACTGGGGGAGGGGGCGGCGGAGGGTTCCAAATCTTTTCCAAATTTTAACTTGCCACCACCTGCCATAATGGTCAAATTTGATTGAGAACAGTATAGATAGAAAGAAAGAGACAGCTCGTATGGATCTGCACTGTTTGCAAACCATGCCCTCTATATCGGTTTCAATATTCATCGATCTCTAGAAAGAGAAGTCTATATGAACCCGGGGCTGATATATCGAGTAATAGGCGGAAGGTATCCCAACTATAACCAGGATTGCACTGTAATAGTTGTAACATAAATACTGTATTTATTTTACAACTGATTACCACATTAGAGCGGTAGCACGATTTACCCAAATCTAGATAAATACACAAATATTGCCCAAATCTACATGTCCTGGCTACATTTACCATACAATAACAGTATATATACCTACCCTACCAACAGACCCCATACAGTGAATGGCACCGCAGATTGATCGATTAATTGATTATTGGTCTTTGACGTCCGATCAATAGCTCATACTCCAAACCAACCACCACGACGTATGACAGAATTGAAACGCGGGCTACCTATTGTCACGTAGCCCTACCAACACACATACAATGAATGGCAGATGTGTTGATTGATTAATTAATTGAGTATTGATCTTAAACGTCCGATCAATAGCTCATACTCCAAACCAACCACCACGACGTATGACAGAATTGAAACGCGGGCTACCTATTGTCACGTAGCCCTACCAACACACATCATACAATGAATGGCAGATGTGTTGATTGATTGATTAATTAATTGATTATTGGTGTTTGACGTCCGATCAATAGCTCATTCTCCAAACCAACCACCACAACGTATAACAGAATTGAAACGCGGGCTACGTATTGCCACGTAGCCTCACCAACACACATCATACACTGAATGGCAAATGAAATTGATTGATTGATTGATTATTTGTGTTGAGTTTGACGTCCGATCAATAACTCCCACTCCCAAACAACCACACACGACAAATGACATAATTGTAACACGGGATATACAGGCCCCCGGCTGAGAAAGGGAACCTTTCAACATATGCGATCAGCGTAGTCGCACATCAGTCTGAATCTCACCACAGACTGATCAGGATGTACGATATTCCATATCCATACTCCGGTTAAGGAGTATCATTAATGACATCAGAAAAAAATATCAAACACTACTGTCAGAGTGTACAATTGGAATTACATCTCCAATGTGTGCCAATTGTCTCAAATGTTGTAAGGTCCATATTCTCAGCCGTAGGCCCATATATCCTGATCAGACTATGTTGAGGCTACCCGGGTCCAACTTACATAATAATATGTAACAACACTGGTCTGCTTGCAACATTAATTAGTTGATTATCTCCCTTCGATTTAGTGATATACTGGTCCAGTAATAGTTATCTCCCTTGTCTATATTATATAGACTCTTTTTATATACACTAAAACAATAAAATGAGCCATGAAATGGACAGGTACATGCCCGATATTGATATATTAGCTGCTTAGCATCAATAATAATGTATATATATACTAGTGTATGGTATATGTAGCCAGGACATGTATATATATATTGTCTAGTCAATCTCACGGCTTCTGGGGCTCATGGGCCATCGTGAGCCCCACTAGCCGGGATGTCTTGTCTAGTGGGGCTCATGGTCTACTGGGGCTCACGCTACAGCGGCACTACACACGGAAGTAGAACGATCAGCGTACTTTCAGAAGCTAGATCATTGTGCAAAGGAACGTTATCTGAACAAAATCAGGTGTATCAATGACACTGATCCGTACACTATCGAACGCAAGCGATTAGGTGACGCTCCAGATCTTCTACCACCCATAACATATCCAGGCATTGTCAATTACCTCGTGTTTACCCCTAGTCCATACACGTTAGATGACCTGCGATGCTACAAGGATTTAGAAGCCTACAACCAATTTGTGAGCGGCTGGGTTAGAGACGTCTCGGCAATTGAAATCAACGACAAACAGATCGTTGTTGGAAGGGTATGTTCATGAACAACAGCTACACATAATCTATTATGTAGGCAATGTTTATCAAGCCGCTGACCCACTTCCAATACACATCTATTTTTATAACCAGGTCACAGGTGTGTGTGATCATGGTGACAACTTGACAAGAGTGAGATTATGTATGGGGGGGGGGGGGCCGTTTTGGACTTTAAGTATAGTTATAGTTTATATATTGAACTTTTAGGGAATTGATTCACTAAATATATAAACTATAACAGTGTTTTCATTAACACTCATTTTCAGGAAAAAAAATTATTTTATGAATTTTTTTTTTCATATAGACAAAGAATGAAATGTAAGTTAAGTCCAATTCCTGTTAACGAAAGCACTGCCTATAACGTACTTATTGCTTTGCACACCACCCCCTCCCTAGCACGTGCCCGCGTAAACACACTGTAATTATAATCAAATTACTTGTACATGTTGATAATAATTGATGTTACCCCGATGTCTGAATAAAGAACATCATAGGTCCTGATCAGATTGCACATATGCACATGCTGATCTGGGGTCTACGCTGGTCGCATATGGTGTTACGGTTATGTATATAAAAATATCTGATGTGTGCAGTGTCCTGTACAGGTAATCAGAGCTCCAGGTAAGGTGCGTATTTAGATAAAAATATTTGAACATCTTTTTCATTTCTTCACCGAAAATGGCAAGTCGGGAGTGCTTTAGAATCGTCTCCAACTTGCATTTTTCGTACATTTATATATATGTTTCAGGTGATGCATTCCCAAAGGCCAAGAGAGATACGGTTAAAGCCATGGATAATTACGGAAAAGGATGGAAAGGTGGATTGCAGTCACTGCGGTTGTATGGCTGGTTTGGGAGAAACATGTACACACAGTAGTGCAATGCTGTTTTATATCGAGACAAAGGTGCGAATTCGCGATTCAAAGACCGTCACACAGGAAGCAGCATACTGGAAGCTACCAACGGCCATGAAAACCGTAACATACTTGCCTGTGTCTGAAATTGACTTCACATCAGCAAAGACAAAAAAGAAGCAAATTGATGCGCTTGTCAATTCAAATGAAGTTCATACACCTGGTAAGAGAAAAGTGAAACCTGTGCCCGAGTCTATTTGAGAAACTGAGTGCATCAGATTCTAAGGCGGCCATTTTGAGTGTTGTACCAGTCCACTGTCAAAAATTTAAGCCAACATTGCTGTCCGGAAACTATGCAACTATACTGACTGACTTATATAATCCGGAATGTGTGAAGCTTCCGTTTAATGAACTGCTCGAGAAATGTCAAGAAATTGAGCTAAGCTTGACACCGGACCAAGCAGTTTCTGTAGAGCAAGCGACCCGGACACAAGTCGACAATAAAATGTGGTTCAGGTTTAGAGCCGGTCAAGTGACAGTTTCTAAAATGAAAAATATTTGTCGCTCCAACCCTGATCAACCATCACAGTCTCTAACGAGAGCAATATTCTACCCTGTATCAGGCTCGTTCAGCAACGCTGCGGTGAAATGGGGTTGTCAACATGAAGGCACAGCCAGATGTGCATACATTGAGCAAATGGTAACTGTCCATGATAATTTTAAACTATCTACATCCGGCTTGGTACTGAATCCAGCATACCCACACAGGGCTCCAGATAAGGAATTTCACATTAGGTACTGTTACTCCATACTTTTGAAATCAATTGAGTATTCTCAATTTTCAATTGGGTATTTTAAAAACGTTACCCCATCAATTTGTTTCAATTGGGTATTTCCATATATTGATTACAAAAACCGATTCGGAAACAAATCGTACTAATTTATGTATTAATGGTACTGTTTTGTTGTTCATATAATTAATTGAAGCAGTGTTATACTTACATGTGTATGGTAACACTGCTTCACTTACTTATAAGAACACCAACATTATTAGTTCAAGTTTTCAATGATTCCAAGTGCATATAAGTAACTGTTACAATTGGGCTTATGGCATTTGTGATCAGTGCAGTTCCGGATCTGCTAGCACACTTATAGTTATAAGTTATGTAACAAGCAGTATCGTGTATTCAAAAAAACATGCGAGATGTTATTATCTGAATGACAAACAGTGGTATGCACTGTTTGTCATTCAGATAATAACATCTCGCTGATCAAGAATGCTTTGATTGGCAGATTGATCTTTGTAACATGCGATCCAGTTTCTTTTTGCTGACCACGTTCGACAGCAATTCATCACTAATGTCAATCACGATTAATTTGGGGTCTCCACACACCGAGCTCAACAAAATGACTGTATGATGCCTTGTGCAATGGACTGGGATTCCACCTTTGCATCGGTCGTAAAATAAATCGAAATAAGGTTAACATTGGTGGTGGACTTTTGCAATTTTTTTCTTCAACGTTTGTTTGTTGTGGCCGCCATTTTGTTGCGCCATGTGTCACCAATTTTCTACGAGAAAATCTGACCTGATCCGATTGTGTTATGTATAGTGTCTATCGCTACTACGATTATATTAATTGGTGAATTCGGGCGCCGTTCAACTTGTCCTATTTTAACTTAGTTAAATTCGACCGCCATTTTATTCAACGTGTGCGTTGGTCTAAATAGTAATAATGTTACCATATTTTCATTTATTACTTATGATACTGTCCCACATGTAAAATATAAGCCTGACACATTCAAAATAATAAAATGTCTGCTGTGCCCCGCCCTCCCCCAGAACCATTTGTTTTATCCGTGAGGATAGTCGTTTACGAATGTCTAAGGACGTTTTTCGTTGCATCTCCTTCAGTAGACTCGGGGTCGCCGAAACAAGCAGTTTCACATCGATTTGAATTTAAGAAAATAGACTAGTAATGAGCCTGGATCTCGGGTTCACAATAGTGTCGTTCCGCCGTTTTTTTTCCACAATTATTGATTTGAAAAGCAGTAATATTTTCCGTAAATGACGTGAATTGTAACAATAAATTCAGAGGTAAAGGGGAATTCAATCACAGGCTCGCGCGAGCTCTGGAGTTTGTGTCAACTTTCGCCATAATTGATAGGCCCCGTCTTATCTTTTCTCTTAATCAATATGGGCAATAAGGGTGGAATTTCTAGATTTGGGATCATTAACTTGAACGGTACTCGAAACAACTGCCGTTTGGTGGGTTACTAGAGTTCCGTATCGAGTTGGACCCATTTTCCCCGCTGAGAGTCGGAATCACTAAATCCTGGAGTTCAAATAGAATACACCCGAAGACTGGTTTCCAGCCGTTATCGGTGAAATACAGCGAGACATTGTCCGCAGCTAGAGCCGGGACCAGACTTTGTGTAAACATTGAATGGCCGACCGCACAGATCATCGGCGATGATTTTGTAGGATTGTATACATGAACAAATCTAGCAGTACGCGACAGACTGAAAATACATTTGAGGAGTACGCTACAGGATAAAAAAGAATTGCGTACCGGACATTTTAATTGCTTTTTGGTACGCATTGTCTCTGATTTTAATTGGGTTTTTTGCATTTTTTAATTGCGTATTTACGCAAGTACGCACCTTATCTGGACCTCTGCCCACATATTGGTGCTTCCCCGGATGGACAAGTTTCCTGTGACTGATGTGGTGCTGGTGTAGTGGAGATTAAATGCCCATATTGTGCTCGTGAAAGCACGGTGGAAGATAATATTGCAAAGTCGGTCCGTACATGCATCACCAATGATAGTGGTAAGATAACATTGAAGACTGACCATGCTTACATGTACCAGGTACAAACCCATATACACATCAGTGAAGTGGAGTATGCTGACTTTGTGCTATGGACAGAAGAGGACTTACATATTGAGAGAATTCTGCCAGATGAATCAATGTGGCAGGAAATCACTGAGAAGTCGAGTGTCTTTTTCAGTAAGGTTATACTACCAGAACTTGTGGGAAAATTTTACACTAGAAGCAGCTCTGTTCTTTGTGCGCGTAAAGACACAGTGCCAGCGCAGGCATCAAACTCAGAGAGTGTAAACTGTTACTGTTACTGTGGGGGCCTGAGGCTTTAGATGACATGGTTGGATGTGATGATGAAAACTGTAAACTTCAGTGGTTTCATATGACTTGCTTGCAAATTAAGAAACTTCCCAAGGGCAAACGGTTCTGCCCAGACTGTCGAAAGCTCCCTCAGAACAAAAGGGGGAAACAATCACAGAAAAAGTAGACTCGTTAGTAATAGTGTCTAATTGCATGTATCATAGCTCCAGTTAAGGTGCACAATTTTAATTTAATTGTATTTTTTCTGATTTCTTTACCAAAAATGCCAAGTTGGGAGTGCTTTAGAATCGTTTCATTAAAGCACTCCCAACTTGACATTTTTGGTGAAGAAATATCAAAATTCCCCCTAAATTACGCACCTTGACTGGAGCTCTGGCATGTATATGGGAAATATCTATGTCGACAGTCAATATGCGGAAGTGTATTCTATTTCCTCATTTCATGTTAACTTTCATATCGACAAGAAATTGCACTGAAATTTCCTCAACACCATGCAATAGCATTAGATAAAAGAAAATGCCAAGATCGGGAAAAAAAACAAATTCAATGATTTTCTTCTACATAACACTATTTTCCATTATAAACTCGTTGCCATGTAATAAATTTGGGAATGTAGTCACAGCAGTCAAACATGTATAATAAATGCGAACAATTTAACATTTCACACAAAATATCTGACATGGACTCTTCCTTGCTTATTGTCGGGCTGTTCGATTCACAGAAAAGTTGATTTTTTAAACATTTTATGTGCTTTTACAGTGTAGATCCTGATGAGACGGCTTGTTTGTTATTGTCAGTATTTTCAAACAGATGCTCGCTCGGTCACAACTGACCTCTTCGCAGTAATTCACTGGCTATTCCGGCATTCAGGAAAGGCAAATAGCAACGGAGTCTTTTACAAATATACCTGACAAAGACTCTTCCATACGGAAGCCAATACGTGTCACCTAGAATTGTTTTGTCGTTATAACTGTCGTTATTACTATGTCGTTATAACGACTTACTAGGTCGTTATAACTACATAGCTAAGTCGTTATAACGACATATACAACAATTTTAGGTGACACATATCGGCTTCCGTACTTCCATGCATAGCTCCAGTTAAGGTGCGTAATTTGACTTAATTTTCAATGTATTTCTCTGATTTCTTTACCAAAAGTGGCCAAAAAATAGGCAAAGTGGCCACCAGAATGGTGTACTTCTGACGAAGACAACCGATTACTCGTTCCACATGGATGCGCACATTTGCTATGCGTCTTGTTTTTTCAACATCATCTCTGCTCAGTTGTGATTTTCCTTTCGTGAATGCTGGAATGGCAAGTTTTGCACCAGACATAGCAACGCTATCGTCTATATCAAAGCCTCTGTCCGCTAAAACCATATCACCAGGTAACAACTTGTCTAAGAATGATGAATGCTCAGTGAAATACTTGTCACTAGTCCTACCACCCCAACCTTCAGAAATAAAGGAGATGGTACCCTGTGGTGTTACACCAATCAAAAACTTCACGGTATTATTGTGTTTGTATGAAGACCATGTGAGTGCACGAGCTTGAAGGTTCGATGGTCGTTCTAGGAATACATCGAAGCAGTCAATAGTCACTGCCACTTCGGTTCCAAAATGTGCCCGGAAGCTCATGTGCATCGTCTCCCTCAGCTGTTCCCGCTCCGGCCAATAAATCAAGGGCTTCAACCGTACATACATTATGTCCAGCATATTCAAGAACAGTCTTGAGGCTGAGGACTTGGTTATGCCAAATCTCACACCAAGGTCCATGTGGGAGAGATTTAGTCTCAACTTCATCAATGCCATGATCATCAGTTGATATTTTGTCAGGGCACTGACAGATGATTGGGGTATGTGATCCTCTAAGTAAGAATATAGCGTTTCCAAGGTAGAGAATTTTGCCAAACCAGTATAGTAGCGGACTTTTTCATCGTCGTCTTTAAAAAAGTCTCTACTAAATTTTGACAATTCAGACGACAGCTTTTCTTTTACATCTTTATTCTCCAAGACCAATCTTTGAAGTTCACTCTGCATGCCACATAATGCACTACTATCTAACTCTGTTTGTGAAGAGACATCACATTGAGCTTCCGGTTCTAGTGGCGAATCCGTCTGTAGTTGCAACAATGACTGTGCCGCGTCATACTGCTTAATCTTCTCGACTCGCCCTTGTGCCCGCTGATATCTGCCCATATCCAGTGTACTCGACTGCTCGCCCACCTTGCTATGGCCCATCTTCAGGGTTGGCGCCCAATCCGGGTTTGTGCTGTCATACAGGGTTGATGGCTTCCCTGGAAATACAAATTGAAATAAAACATTTATTCAATAATAATTTTTCCATCAAAAATGGTAAGTTGGGAGTGCTTTAGAATCGTCTCATTGAGACGATTCTAAAGCAACCCCAACTTGCCGTTTTCGGTGAAGAAATAACATTCTACAAAAAAAAAATCAAATACGCACCTAAACTGTAGCTCTGACCGGAGTCACAGAACTCAAGTTATCATGCAGAAACCAAAATGTTACACGAATATCAATCTATTTTTAGCAACAGTGAACTTGGACGGTTAAAGCCCGGGGTTATGACCGTTTAATGCCGCGCTACTCCCCCGGAGGGGGTCGAGATGGGGTGGGGGTTTAGTGATTTACATTGACTAATAATATATTACGGACACGGTACCATTTTGCGGTTGTCAACTTCTGTGGAGAAATAAGAAAAATAAAATTATTACACAACTAGATCTAGGCCTATATTTCAAATAATACCATCCCAGTGAATAATGCCACGATCTGCATGGTATTAAATAGCTATCTATATATATATAAGCCCTTTTTTACAGTTTTGGTTCTATTTTCTTCTTTTTGTAAAGATCTTACATGTACCCCACCTAAAATATATAGGCTACAGCCTACATCCATCGCCATCACTCATCTGGAAACACCACAACATGTGTCAGTTTGTGTACAGTACGGGATATTATTTACCTGCCACAAAGTGGTCGGAACACACCCTTGTGTATGGCAAGTTATGGTCTTCAATGTCGCGGTTTATGTTGGCCAGCCACATGTCTCGTCTTTTCTGTGATAGTTCGTTTGTTTTCTCGCCTTGGTGGGTTACCACAGCAGGAAGTCGGTAAAATGACGTTCTGTCCCTGTCACCCCTGTTCCCGCAACCAAATACGCCACAGAAATTCACCATTTTCAGCTGATAATGCGTCTATTGTCCGTGTCAACAAAAGAATGTCACAGTAGAGCGAGTGTATTGATCGGAATTTGTGTAGGACTCGCGTGTAGCTCGTGAAGCGTGTGTGTAATCCAACATGGCCGACAGCTAGCGCGTGACGTCACGCGAAATGCCTCTATTAGTGAAAGTATGTAAAATAGTCACATTTGGCGGCCATCTTGGATTGTTTCTATATGCAGTTAAGGAATTGAATTTTAAAGTTGCCCATTTGTGTCAACACGTTAATACATTCATTATACTCTCTTAGGTGGTTTAATTTCCTCCTGGGGATGTAATTATATCGCACAATATATCTTGGTGGCAGCCATCTTGAATTTATGCACATTTCTCCAAATGCTCAAGGGCAACAGATTGTCATCAGTCGGATTCTAAAACTAGAAAGTCTACATAGGCAAAATCAGTAATACAAAACTAAGTTATACAAAACTAAGTTATTCAAAACGAAGTTAAGCCCCGGACTTTAAAACAGAATTACGGAAGTTAATTTATTCTGCCGGAAATTCTTAGCGTGTAAACTTTGTACACTTTATGTAGTCAGACAAAAGGAGCGATAAACACTTTATTTTAATAGGCACAAGTCACCCATTGTAGCGATAACAAAGGTTTAACCAATACTGATGGCTCCCTTCTGACACAATGGTAAATAGTGAATATTTCTTTGGCTGGTTTCACAGAAGTTATCACATATTTGATATGTATATTATTGTAAGTCAAACAATATGAAACTAAATATTACATTTTTGATATATTTGGTGACGTCAGTTGCCTATTTACCCGTGAACATCGATTTTTTCTGGGGTTGATGATGCGTTTTCACTTCCGCGTTTCGGTCACCATCTTGCGAAAATTATCGGGTTACCGTGGTTTTCTCGTGATATCTCGAAATAGACGTGAAACAGCGAGATGTCGTAAACGGAAGTCGCCTGCCAAAAGAAATTACGACAATGTGGTATGATTTTTGTGATAAAAAGTTGATTTTAAAGCCCCAAAAATGCCTTTTTTCGGTGAGACTTTGCAGGAATTCTATAAAAAAAACATTTATTCATTGACAAAAGTCGATGAAAAATATATCTGATGAAAATTTAAACAATTATTTACATTGTGAAACCAAGTATGTTCCGCTCCATTGCAACGCAACACGGCGCAAGCGGATTAAAAAAAGTGGCGAAAACAGAAACAGGAATAGCTTCTCCAATTCAGCTCGGCCCTAGCGTCAGTGCACCTTTGATCTTATTGATTCTGTCATTTGTGTACATGTTGTATGAGTGAAGATATTGTTATGACTTGTGTAGAAACATATTTATTGTGATTGAGTTTTAACTTTCATGTCCGACTGTCTCGCAGTTTTTGACAAGCATATCTCAACTTGATTTACCCAGGTACCGATCTTCTTCCGACCCCCCCCCCCCCCCCTTGGGTATCCGGTCAATTCGTCCTCAGTGCAATTCGTCCTCATACCAACAATTCGTCCTCAGTTTGGTCAATTCGTCCTCAGTTTGTGGTCAATTCGTCCTCATACATACCAATTCGTCCTCAGTTTGGTCAATTCGTCCTCAGTTCGGTCAATTCGTCCTCAGTCTTATATTATTTTTTTTTTACAACATGTTTTTTATGTATTTTGGATGTATATTTCGTTCATTGTAGCATGTAATATTGTCTTATCTATAATAAATGAAGACCAAAGTGTGTATTGCGATTTTTTTGTCTCTTTTTAAGTTGTATTCAAATATTGTTTATTAATAATAAAAATAACTAAGTCTTGTGTTATTTTGTTACTATTATTGATACAAGACCGGCAATATTAGCATGATTAGTGTACATAACTAAAAATTACGGTGCTAATTAAGATGTTCTTTGTGGCTGTCGGTTTCACAAACATTCTGCTCCATTCATGATGTGATTACACTAGTGATCACTAATTGGTTTGCTAATCCAATAGTAATTACACCCAAACTATTCCCATTGACAATACACTTTGAACTTGATAGAGCCACTGAATTAGTAATTAATGCACTAGGGTGGAACTATTTTGATTGTAAACAGTTTATTTTTAGTATTGAACAATACATTTTTTGTTGTTTGAGTTAATCCATTTTTCGTCTTTTGGTCTTGCCGCCCGTTGAATATAAAACGATCGTGATTTTTTTCAAAGAATCATTCATTGAAAGTCTGTGATTAGTAAGAGTATCTCGCGAATACGTGTATCTTGGATATATTGAACACAAATACTGTGATTTACTTACAATTCAGTGTCATTAAACACGTGTCTTTAACAAACTCAAAATGGATAACTGTGTGAAGTGCGACGTGGTTACCCGCCGCCAACATGCCATCTCTTGTGATGTGTGTGAACGATGGCAACATCGCATCTGCGACACAGGTAAGCATTATATTTGCATATTTTCCATGTATTGTTCATCCAATGTAGCAGTCTGACCAGATACTACTTGTATGTTTCAAGTCAATAAATATTCCATTCTATAATCCCCTATACAATGTTATGTCTCAATAAACATCCGGTATCATTTCACACCTCTAACTGGGGCTCAATAAATCACCCTCATAAATCACCCGTGTTGTTTGTCCTGTCATAAATGTCACTTTTACAGGTGTGTATATTATGTGAACCTGTATATTGGTGCGTGCAATCAGTTGACTAGCTGCCATTATATTACATATGAACAATCATTATTACAATGAAATCGAGGATGACTTGTGTACATGTACATTTATGTCATGGATTCAGACATATCGTCCCAGTTCACGACATTGGTCTTGATAAAATGCATGCCAACATTTGTTCCAGGACGTACGATACAACACGAGGAATTGGACATGCACACTGCGGAGGAAGAGCCACAAATGCCCAGCTGCTGTCAGGGAGAGGCACGGGGAGTTCGAGACTAGGTGTTTGCCAGTGTTTATCGGACTATGTATTGATAAGAGGGAGGCAGTGCTCCAGTTAGGGTGCGTCATTTGACCAAACTGAACATCATTGATCTCATTGTTATATACTTCTTAAACATTTTGAGTGTTGAAATGGTGCTATTCGTACATGTACAAAGGTATTACAGTTGAAATACAGTTGAAAAACCATATTACATGTTCTCGTGTTGCTTTATTTCCTTGCAAAGTGTAATTTCCTACCTATATATGGTTAGAAACGTGTAATTTCCTACATATAATACTTAAAAGGGAATTACATGTTTTTAAAACACAATAAGGTCTTCAAATCCACTATATATGTATATAAGACTGAGGACGAATTGACCAAAAAAAAGTCAATTCGCCCTTATGAGGACGAATTGACCAAGAAACTGGAATATGAGGATGGCGGACTAAAAATGCCAAATATTGAGGACTATATATCGTCTTTAAAAACAACATGGGTAAGAAGAATAGTGTGCAACAAATACAAATTTATAAACATTTTAAATACAGAAATTGATACAGACAATATTTTTAAATTGGGAGATATATACATCAAATAAAAAATAGGAAAAATTTCAAACCTTTTTTGGCGGGATGTTTTAAAAGCTCATCTAAAATTACAAAATAAGCTTAAGCCGATAAACATGGATGCATTTCTTTCTAGCCCATTATTTTTTAATAAGGACATAAAATGTGGGACAACCTTCTTCAATAAGGCATGGTTTGATAAGGGAATATGTAAAGTTTTATAAATGACATTATCAAAATTGATGGAACTTTTGCCTCTCAAAATGAACTTAAAAACAATTTCAACATAAATATAAACTTTCTTCAATATTATGGCCTTGTCAAAGCAATAAAAGATTGGGGTAAAAGTTTGAAACTTATCAATATCGAAAAAAAGTTACAAATGCCATTTACTCCATACAAACTAAAAATATACCTAAAAAACAAAACCGGGACAAAAGACATGTACCTCGCATTAAACTCCAATTCTGAAACTCCAGCTGGTAAAATTAAATGGAACTCCAACTATAATTTTACCATAACAAAAGACACAACTCGAAAATGGTTGCAGTACCGAATAAACCACAATATTCTGGCCACAAATGATTTCCTAAATAAGATTAAAATTGTCAGTAGTCCATTATGTACATTCTGTAATAATTTCTCGGAAACAATAAAACATTTGTTTTGGGATTGTAAGGTTACACAAAACATATTTAGGGAACTTCAAGAATGGTTAGCGACCAAAAATATAACTATTACAATTAACGAAAAATCATTCATCTTTGGGATTTACGAAAAAACAATAAGTATCTTCAAACAATTAATACTATTAGAAACTAAATACTATCTCTATTATTGCCGGTGTTCAAAAGTAGTACCAAGTCTCAGCATACTGAAGCATCGAATTCAACTATTGTATGAAACATCCAGGAAGGCAGCAATAATGGCCAACAAACTTGAAAACTTTACAAAAATTTGGGAAGACTTTATCATTTCAAAATTTTAATTTATGTAACAAAAACACCAAAATAAGATTTCATCTTCAGCTGAGCTAGTTGCGGGTGCTATAATAAATCTCTGCTTTTGTGCGGTTTTTTTTTTCCTTCCTTTCTTTGTTTTAACCCCTTCCCCACCCCCTCCCCACTTCCCATTCCACCTCATATTATAGGTTTGGGAAATAAAGACATTATAAATATGAATCTAGTAGAAGAATATAATATACATAGAGTAATACAGGTTCAAGCAAAGACCATGATCTGACGGAACCAGCCGCGTTTTGTTTTATAATCAGTGTGGGGATCGGAACAGATTGTACATTGGTTTGTCAATACATAATGTTACCAACAACTGTAACATTTAACCCTTTCAGCCCTAAATAACTGGAATGGATTATATATAATATGTTAATTTTCGGTCAATTCCATTCAACACAAAATACTTTTCAAATAATCTATTTATATTTTTTTTTAATTTTTTTTTTTAACAAATATGAAAACTACTTGCAAAGAGTGCAGATCCTGATGAGCCGGCTCGTCTGGATCTACACTGTTTAAAACACCTATATAAATGGCTGTAGTGTTGAAAAGGTTAATACACGATTTAAACATGTAGATGCACAGCAGGATTGAACTTCACTTTTTACAGAGTGGGGCTGGTTCAGTTGGATCATGGGTAATATGAATGATAACAAATAATCAATTACATGTATTACATATGCTAAATCAAACTTTGGCTCTTGCAGCGCTGGAGAGTGACATTGTCATATGCGGGTTTATTATAAGTATTACTGTCTTTTTTTTAATAACACGTGCAACTTTTTATTGAAAATTCAGGTATCTCATTAATGACGATTCTCATGTACCAGTCAACCATGAAGTCTTAATAGAACAGTGATTTCTACCCAGTACTGCAAGAGCAAAAGAGGGTGAATATCTGTAATTGCATGTTTTGTATTTGTATCCGACTATGACATGTATATTATGTACGGTTTGTGGGGGATGGCCCCGACCCACCACAAACCTATTACGGGGAAAATAAATATTTTCCAAAAAAAAGAAAGAAACTGGTCCCTATGAGGACGAATTAACCAAACTGAGGACGAATTGGTATGAGGACGAATTGGACTGAGGACGAATTGACCTGGAACCATTTATTGTAGATGGAATGGAACACACGACAGGGGAGGGGCATTTAGTGTTGCCCTCCACCCTCATAACCCTTGACCATTATGTCTATACATCCGTCCGTCCGTCATCAACCTGGTAACTCCAAGACCTAGTTGCGAAATCATATTGAAAACTTTTAAAAATCAGATGTAATAGTCCATCAGAAACCACAAAAGTAGGAGAATATCTATGTCTATTTCCATTTGTTTCAGTGATTCTCCATCATTGTTTAGTGACTCGGAGCCTGAAGAATATGACTTCAATGTCAACACTTTTCTAGACTCTCAAGGTACAAATTGTTTATTAATATATACCGGGTAACCCTATACAGTCCGTTTGTCTGCGAGTCCACCCGAGATTTGTGTTGAATTGTCTGTAACTTGCAGCCTATGCTGTAGCCTGTTAACATGTTAATTTACAAATGTACTCATAATTTTTTTGTCTAATCGATGGGACCACAACATTAATGGTAGATGCCCTCAAATTATGCAAAAATATATTTTTATGGGAATTAAACGTACATAATTATGTAACTATTCCAAATGTACTCGGGTCACTCTAAGTACTTTTGCAGAAATGGTGAATTGTTATTAATATTTAAATCAATTGTATGTATCAACTTAATTACGACTGTTGTCAATATTTTATAAAGTATATTAATTGTACACAAGAAAATGCATTGGACGAATAAATATTGATTTTTCTTTGAATAAATATCGATTTTTATTCATATTTTTAGAAAACGTGGTTATCGCCCCTGACGTCAAGATTTGATTTCCGTCTTTCCAATATTGCAAAACACTGCCAAAACGTGTACCATGTAATAATAAATAAAATCTAAAGTTTGAAACAATAAAATGTAACCCCCAAAATCCATACTTATGTGCAGGCCCCCATCTTTAATGCTCATTTAGTTAAACATTGTATGACCGAGTTCAAATAATTAGATTCGTCATAAAGTGTAGCATGTCATATTTTTACAGAGCCAACACAGATTGACGTAAACAGTCTGCCATCTGAAAACACATATTCTTGTTCTCAAGGTACAAACATATTATTTTGATGTCTGTATATATCGGGCACTCGTAATTTTTAAAACTGTTGAAATATTTACAGAATTATTTAAATCCTTTAACCATTACAGAGCGGGAAACGGTAAATATTATTGACAAAAACATGTTTTGACAACACATTAGAATCGTCTCCATTGAATGGAGAAAAGTATTGTGTGCTGTCAAACAGGTATTTTTAGCTGGCTCAAGTGAGCTATTGTTACCGCTCTTCGTGTGTCCGTCAACATATTCGGATTCTTGAAAATTGTATGCCCGAGTCTGGTAATAATTAGATGTGTCAGAAATCGTAGCATGTAATATTTTTACAGATCCAACAGATTGATTGGAAGAACTGTGCTTGTGCTTGTGGGGCAGAAATACATCATCCATGGGCTCCTGGTAGCCAGTGTGGACCTGTTGAACGAGAGCTGGAGGTATATTTAGATGTTTTGCATATACAGTCTACATTCGTTACCTCAAAATGTCTCAAAATTATACCAAGTCAATCAAACTCAAACTATTGGTATAAAGTACATGTTGTCCTATATAATAACTATCGTTAACAAAGCACTCCTGGACTTTGAGTAAACGATTATAGACTGTACAGCATACTTTCCTTTGCACTTTCTTAGTATATAATATAACAGGGTTGGCAAGTACTTCGTTAAAAAGGTGATTAAATATTTTAAAACATAGTTGTGATGTATTGATGCATTTCCATTGTCACAGATTGCTTGGCATTGTCTTGTTATCTGTTTATGTGACAAGTTTAAAACAATAGTAACATTGCAAATGCTGCCCAAAATTAAGTCTAAAGGTCGTCAAAGAGTGACCAAGTATTATCCAGCCCTGTATCTAGTGAACCTCTTTAACCCAACTAGCTAGCCGCTCACTAACCTTGCTGTGTTGTAACAGTACTACCACTTGCATTATTTTACTGGCATGGGAATGTAGAAAGTTACCAGACCTTTCCCCGGAAATTATATAAGGCATATTAAAATGAGGGTGTTTCACTTCATATTTTGATAAGTCGATAACTATTAAATTGAACATACATGGATAGCTACACTAAACAATATAAAAACTGAGACGTTAATACCTTTATTCACAAAATTATAGAGCTGGAATACATGTTCCTTTATTTTTAACCCTTTTCAGACAGGATACGGATCAAAGGTATCAAGTGTTGTTACTACACATTTGAACCATCTCATCCATTCACAAAATTATAGAGCTGGAATACATGTTCCTTTATTTTTAACCCTTTTCAGACAGGATACGGATCAAAGGTATCAAGTGTTGTTACTACACATTTGAACCATCTCGATGAGACAATTCAGCAAGTAACACATTAAACTTTTGGTAACAAACACGAAATATGATCCTTTTTGTTCACGATTGTGTATAATCAAATCACCATAATGGGTTGGGGGAATGGCCTGGTAACATTCAACATATTTACTTGAAGCACCATGAAGAAAAGGGTTCAGATGAATTTGAGGCCAGTGCAGTCACAGATCAGCATACATATTCTCATAGGGAGACCAGTCTGGTCTACACTGTTTATACATTATGAGCCCATTAAGTCATGGTGAGTCACATATATTTATCCCCCCGCCCCCACCAACAAATGTTGTGAGGGGGTATACTGGATTCACCTTGTCCGTCCGTCCGTCCGTTCATCCGTCAGGACATACCAGAGCTACAGGTACATAGTGGGGTTATTTTTTGAGAGAGAACAATAATCAAGGTCACTGTTGCTAATAAGTGATTGATGGCTGGGTTCACTGATGGTCAGGACACAGGCGGGGGTATTCCACTAACCAATGCTTCGTAGTTTTAGAATACTGCTACTAAACTTTCAGATAGACTGGAAAGCCCGTTACGAAGAAGAACACCGCCAAAAACAAAAACTCATTAGTGAAAATGAACTACTGAAGACACAATTAAATCATAGTGTGAAACTAAAAGCTGATGTAATGAAATTACGATTTAAATTGAATAGTTTAAAAGAACAAGTGAAAGAAATTGTTAAAAAGTAAAATAAGCAATTGTATATACTTAAATATCACTATGTCGTTCTTACATTCAGATATCATTAGACTTTTTACTGAAGGTGTTGATAAATATATTGACCATATATTAAAATTATCCCCATCATTGTCTAAATCTACTGTGCGCCATTCAGTCAATGCAATAATCCAAAAACATAAAGCAGTTAAAAAATGTACACACAGAAATGGACAAGAAGAACTTGATAATTTCTTGAAAACTCCGTATAAATTCCCTGTCCCACGTGGGCCACAGACCACCAATAGACGTAATAATGCTTGTAGTGCCAGTGAATGTGACAATTTTGAATACAAAACAGTGGCACAAGAGCTTGGTTCTGAACTTTATGACACTCACAATTTACTAAACAGTAGCATGGAGGAAGTAACACGGTTTAAAGAAAAAATAGAAATAGCTGAAAAGACTGTGAAAAAAGTTCAATCTGCTAATGTAAAATTATTAAGGAAAAGTGAAAGTACTAAAAATATGCTAAACGATAAAACAAAGAGTTTAAAAGAAGTTAAAACCAGTGTCAAAGACGAAAACAATCAGAGTTAAAGGCCAATAAAGGAAGAGAAGAATATTGTCGACAGAAAATTAGCAAGTTGGAATGTAAAATTGAAAGTCAACCATATGTATGTCATTGAACATATAGACACTTTATCAAGTGAATTAGACAGTCATAAGCAGGAAATAAAAAACTTGAATGAAGAAAATGAATATTTAAGACTATTATTGACAGATAACTGTGATGAGACGGTCATAGTTTATGATGAAGATAAAAATGTTTATATGCCAAATTTACAGGCATGTGTTTATTCACTGCTAAAACACCATGTAAGTTCTACTCATGCCTCTTCAGTGATTGAAACCGTTCTATCGTTAGCTGGAAAGAAAGCCAACAAGCTTCCCAGTGTAGCAACAGTTCAAAATATGAATTTGCAGAGACTAGTCCTGGCTCAGAAACAGATTGGCGAAGATCTCAGTCAAGCCAAAAATACAACATTATACACGGATGAAACATCCAAATTTGGGAACAAGGTTATGGGATATCATATCAGAAATTCTGAGGGGGATTACTATACCTTAGGACTACGTGACTTAACAACGAAATCTGGAAAAGATACTTTACAAACGTTGAAAGAAATACTGAACGATATAGATGACATAGCAAATGACACAGATAACATAACGTCTAAACATATATTAACAAATATAACTTCAACTATGTCAGATAGTGCAAGCACAGAAATTTTGTTTAATGAGCTATTAGAGCAATATCGGACCACTGTACTTCCATATACAGTAAGCAATTACAATGGCTTAGACGATGCATCTAAGACAGCAGTTAGCTCCCTTCTGAACTTTTTTTGTGGAATGCACCCGCTTGTACATATGGCGGAAACATCATCAGCATCGCTCGTCAAAGCAGAACATGAGATATTTGATCCAAATAAACCCCCTATCCATGATGCAAGTTTTCTCAAGTCTGGAGAGAGTGGATCTACCCGCTTAATACGCACTGCGTGTAAAGTATTTGCTAGAGGGGCGGATGAGAAAAGTGGATGTTTTCTCCCATTTACCACGTATGCACAGGATGTCATGGACAAGACTGACTATAAACATCTGAAGCTGGTGCCTTATCGGGGTAACAGATTTAATATTCTGTTTCATAATGCTGCACAAGTTTATTTCCTTCACAAGCACATGATCTCATTCCTGTCAGGCAGAGAGTTAAACCGACTAACAAAATCTGTTCTTCATGACTTAAAAATTCCTGTATACATTGCTGGATGCAAATCACTTGGATTTGTATCAAAGTTGATAACAACACCCTTGTGGAACCTTCTTGAAGACAAAAGTATACACATATTGGACATGACAAGTCACTATACAGCATTGAAACTGGGTCTTGCAAGTGCAGCACAAGAACCTGTTAAGTTTTTGATGGGGCAGCTAAGGCCATTTGGCGACCATGTGGATGTGAAGGAGGACCGTGTTTATGACTACCTCATCCAACCGAATGAAGAATGTGATTCGCTCTGTGTTTCAATGCTAGGGATAATTCTTCCAGCTCTTGCAAAATACATTGGATACAAATTGTAGACTATCTTCCTGGAGGAAAACTCACTAATGTGCCACAGGATGTACGCAATAAAACAGTAAGTGTAGAGAAACATAACAAGTTTAGTGAGCAGGTGTTTGCATACTACGACCAACTTCTCAGATTTAAACCACACATAAAGACACTTGCTTCTGAGGCATATATCATGTTTTCGTTGAACAGAACCCATGACTGGCTCTGTGGAAAGTCGTCAGCTGATTTAGCTAAGCTGCTATGTGATGCTCGAATGGAGGTTGCCGATGTGAAATTCAAGTTCAAAGAACGGAAAGCGGAGATTCAGCGTGTTCGGCTTCATAACATTCATGAGGATATGAAGAGAAAGGCAGCAGCGGAAGCAAAAAAACTGAAAGAAAAAGAACTGGCAACTGATGATATTGTTTAGTATGGCCTTTGGCAATCAAGTCAGCAAGTTGATGAATATCTTGCCACATACAAGTCAAATCGGGAAAAGCTGGATGCCCTGAAGGCACAATTACGATTCCGTAAAGATATTCTTGGACAGATCGCTGATCCAAAATCCTTCACCTTTTCTAAAGTTGAAGACGGCAAAAGAGTTACCTGCTCAAATATGGAACTGACAGAGAAAGTGAAGGCATTGGTGGAGCATGCTTTCTCTACACCTGCAACTGACTTGGAATCATCAGAGATTTTATTAGTTGGAAAGAGAGTCCGGCATACATTCCAAGGCAAGGAAGGTTGTCAGAACAAAGAGTATTTCGGGAAGGTTATTTCACTGGTAATTATATCAAGAGTTCCAGATAGGCAGTACAAGCGGTACATTTCTACAAATTTTCTTAAGTTATATGCAACAAATTATTGAAAAGGCAAATCATTAGGGCCCCTGGCTGAGATGAGGGACCTTACAACATATGTAACCAGAGTATTCCCACATCAGGGCGTACACTGTTTGTTTTTCATCAATGCAGTAGCATTATTAACACCAACAAAAAACATTTTTCCTTTAATCATTCTGTGTGAGTGTGCGAAAGAAGCTGTATCTCCAATTAGTGCAAATTATCACAAATGTCGTAAGCTTCCTTTTCTCAGCCAGATGCCTATTTATTATACATCCTGTATTCTCTAGTATACATGTACTGCTACTCTGGAGCCTTGGTATGTGATTCATATGCTGAAGAATTTAAGAATTGTTCTTAAAAATCCTGCCTTGTTTTCTTCATAGGATTGTCAGTGTTAAGAGAGGTTACACACTATATTAAACTACGATAAACATATTCTATGTGAGAAACGTTAACACATTAAATGAATTTAAACAATGAAATCAATAATAATTTGGTTGTTTTCATAAATATATACATAGTATTGTAACACCCACTTTGTCTTATTTGAGAATTGTAGCACAACCGAGCATGACTACCATTTATATTAAAGTATTTACATTGCAGGTACGGTTTTAGTTTGCCTCTGTAAATTTGTGTCACAGACTGTGCACTACTGTCACTGTCCATGACACAAACACCTTCTAGCACTGGCTTGAAGTTGTTTTGCATTTTCAGGTTCCAGGATATCCAAGTTGGTACAACATCGTCTACACTGGTGACAAGGCCGTTTACACGTATCAGCTGTTGGAGGATTACAGACGGGGAGATCTGAAGATCATCGTTTGAAGACTCCTTTATACGTTTGTGTGCATTTAAATAAACCGTATGTCTTTATAGTTGTTTGTGTAAGCTTTTTTTTTTAATTGACGTTTTTTAGTCAAAACGTTCACGACATTTTCCGACGCATTTCTGAGCAAATGGTTCCTGCATTCAAAACTCTGTAACTTTTTTATTATTTGCAGGAAACAGATAATGTTTGTATCATTCTGTTTCTGATCTAACCACCTTTTAAAATGATATATAGATATGTTCATTTTGAGTAAAGTCTGAAATTTGCAGTTAAATAATGGGATGTTGGTATCACAAAAGAAATTTTCAGAGAACTCGTCGGAAACATTACAGACCTTGTATTTAACATGCTGTAACTTTTTTATTTGTTGCAGGACATAAATAGTTTTGGTACCATTCTTTCTCTTATTGGATCACCTTTAAAATTTTAAAAATCCTGTATTATTGCTACCCATTGTAACTCATACAGGCTATTTAATATAATTTCTGGCTTTGCATTGCTGGTTTAGCACCATTAGACGCATATTTAGACAATAATCGACAGATTTCAAATCTTGAAATCAAGTCGCTACAGTAGGTATCTTTGAGGTCTATGGCTTTACTGGTAACGGTAGTAAAGCCATAGTGCTATGTCTAATCAGTGCCATGACATATTTTACTCGAAAATCAATTATTGGTTCGCGCATGCGCAAAGCGGAACTGTTAACGGGTGTAATGCGAGTGTTGTGTACGATTAGCAGTGTATTTATTAACAACGCTGTCATTAAAATATACTATACAAAATTAGTATCAATATTATTTGTATATGTATTTAGTAAAACTGAAAAGGAAACTTTATGAATTTTTATTTTATATTTAGTAAATCACTCCGATGTAGCTCGGAAAACACATGAATTCAACGTACCTTTTCGTATATAAATATACTGTACACTAAGAATTTTGAGCTTTGATTCCTCGTACAGGCGACCCACAGTTTTCTCCAAATTCAGGTGCAGAAAATCTCTCGGCTCACTCTCAACTAGACATGACAGAGGTTTTAGTAAAAACTCACTGTAGGCTTTATATCTATATGGGTTATGAATACAATGGTCTTAACTAGAAGAAATCTTTTTCAATTTTTCAATTTGAACAACAAATAAAAAATTTATACCAAAATTACTTTTCGGATTTGCATTTTCGATTCTGCCGAAACTCCCAATCATTGGGCCAATGTTACCGAAACACAACTTTCTGACAGAAATGGTCATTTTGAATCTATATCCCTTGCCAAAATTGCTACCTTTGTATTTTTTCAACATTTTTAGATTTTGTTACATGTATTTTCATATATTTTTGTGTAATAATGAGAAACAGCAATACGATTGATAAATACCCCACCCACATTTTGGTAATGCAGAAAATAATTATAACAAAAACTGTCACGTTTCAATCAGATTTGTGTGTATATTGCTACTTGTTATACATGGTCAATTAGGCCTACTGGCTGTGTATTTGTTTTTATTTTATTGTAAATAGCCTCTTTAAAATGGCCGCCGTTTTTAAAAATGGCCGCCACAATTAAAACCAACTGACCACAACATCTGTTAAAAGTACACAAGTTCAATGATTTTTATGCCAAGGAACTAAACAACACAGTATACAATAGTATCTTACACTTAAACCATAAGATATAACTAGAAATTGTGTTTGTAAAACACAAACTATGCCCCGTAGCATACTAGAGATACTCATACAATATTCTCGACGCGGACAGACAGACGGACGGAACTTCAAGACCAAACCAATATATCTCCCTTGCTATCGTAAGGGGGGGGGGGGGGGGGGGGGGGGGGGGGGGGGGGGGGGCATAATATAACTACAAGTGTAGTTTGTTGCATGGATGTTGGATAGAATGAAAATATGGATGATGATTAATAAGTATATGAAGTTTCAAGTCAATCCGATTTACGGTTGCAGAGATAATGGGTACCCAAAAACTTTAACGCAAATCTCTGAAAAAGAATTAACGCAAATTTCCAAGTGATTTGTATGCGGGGGGTATAATAAAGTATAATAAATTTTAACATAGCATAATTATTTACTGAAATACCTGTTACAAAACAATTTTTAGGTCGCCCTTTTCATAATCCTCCATCAATCTGTAAGTATAGATGGCTTCATCGCCAACATTCACATTGTACCAGCTAGGGTACCCCGGGACCTGTAATGAGACAAGAACGTAAAGAAATCATTGATTCATTATTTTCATTATAAAATACATTCGCCTTGTATCAGTGTATTATGAACTTTACTATGATTTTCTGTCAGTATAATTACTTGTTAGGCATTATAATATATATTAAGAAGTAAATTAATAAAAGGTAAGATGTTAGTAAATTAGAGCAACTTGGCAGGGGCACACGTATACCCCTGGCCGACGCCTGGACTGAAAAACAAAAACTTTGGGATGGAAATACATGGAAGTATGATTATGCTCTAGGGTAGATTTGAACCCGAGATCTTCAGTCCTGTATTCTACTCCCAAGCATTAGTGAAACAAATTAAAACTAGAGACTGGAGAAAATGCGTCAGAAACCGGAGCAAATACCCACTTTTAAAAATTGTCAAAAAGTGGAAGATAATCCATGACCCAGGGGTGAAATAAAAAAAATTAATTCACTTTGCGCATCTGCACACCATAAGCAAGGCACATACCAAGTTTCAGGTGTGTATTAATACATATGTGGCTGTTGTCCTCCTATTCACATAATAAATTATGTATCCATTTTTAGCTGAAGACATATTGACGGACGGACACCTGTGACGAAAACAATATACATGTAACCATTTTATTTTTAACAAGAAATGCGTCTCGAACGCGGATGCCACCTGCAGCATATTTGAGAAACTGCGACAAATTGGTTAACCGAAAAGTTGTGTGACGGACGGACGGACGGACGGACGGACGGACGTCCTTACGTGACATCCCTTAGGTGGTTTTTACTATATAAAAGATCAAAGGAATGACCACCTAAGGAACAATAGGCTTAAGTGGTCAACGGAATAAATCTATTGTATTCTTTTGTCTTAGGCCACGCCTCTAACCACCTAAGACCCTGTATGTGTGCCCGGACGGACGGACGGACGTTCTTACATTAGGGTACTTATGTGGCTTATCACATGTTAAATATTAGCCACATAAAACGATTTTTTAGGTGGCTAATTGTAACCAACCCTATCCTTTAACAAGTCCATAACCCTGTGGGGCTAGCCACATAAGTACCCTAATGTGACGGACGGACGGACGGACGGACGGACCAAACAATATATGCCACCCGTTTCTTCGAAACCCGGTTGCATAAAAAGTGGGTATAATTAGTTGTTCACAGTAATATTCATTTTGCACTGACTCACTTGAGAAATTATTTTCCCGTCAAACCAGACGCGTTCCTCGTTCACTAGCTGGCAGTGGCAGATGTTCTGTCCAACAATTAGAGGGGTAGTATTGTCACTCTCTCGGTGCTGTCGCTCATTCCTGAATGCATCTTTGACCAGTACCTTCACATTCTGAATCATCTGTTGAAGGGACAACTGAACAGATTTTCCACTGACTGTCCTTGATAGAGAATACACTGAGCTGTCCTCAACTGTTTGTCTAAGCACGTTCTTTCTAAACCTCAGTTGTGCTGAGACTGAAGCTCGCTTGTCTTTAACAGTTGTTAAACGTTCAATGGCACTGTCAACGTCCTGTTCTGATTGCCAAAGTCCCCAGGTTAATATGTCATCAGTCATTGCTTCTTTCCTTTTTAATCGTTGCTTTTGCAAGGCTTCCATCTTTTGTCGAGCTGCATTCAGTTTTGCTTTTTTCTATTCTTCAATTTCGCTCTTTCTTTTCAAAAACTTCTTTCGCATTTTTTTAGCATCCTTGCGAGCACTAGAAAGCAGTTCTTTTTTTTCCCTTTCTGTTTTACTTTCAATCCACTTTAGTGTCTTGTTGTGGCAGAACACTATGTACGACTCCGCAGCGATAAGAGAGACATTTGGCTTTTCTCGTAGTATACGATCCAGGACACCAAAAACAGTTTCTGAAAATTTATTATGATTTGGTGTAGCCACTGTATTGTCACGTATTTCATTTCCTGGGTTTGACCACATTTCCTCTTCAAGATGGTCTTTAAACAGGCGTTTCACAACACTATGCAATGCTGGAATCATGATTTGTAGGAGGACTAACACTTTATCGTCATAGGGGCTTTCTTTGAGGAGGTTGTTCATAAATATTGATGACTGTAGCTTTACTTGGTCTACAAAACTCATCACTGAAGTTCCTTTCACAAAACTGTGGAGGTCAAGATTCTCTAAATAGTGTACAACTTCTCTATAAACAACTCCAATATCAATAATGTTAGTGTCTGTGCGCTCAATTTGGGTCCATAGCGATATCGTAATCAGTTCAGATACAAACCCCAAGGCTTTGCACCCTGCCATATACTCCATTGTATTCAGGTCTGATTTCACAGCCTGTAAAAGGCGATTCTCTGCTGAGATTTCTAAAAATATTTTCATTGCTTCCGCTAGGAAGTGTACACAAGCCGCATTGCTAAACAGAATGTTAAAGCGATTCCCTCTGAATCTTTCCAAAGATACACTTCTGAGTTTGTGGTGATTCAGAAAGTCACGTGTGTAAGTACTAAAGCTACCATGCACCCCACTTTTCTCGTCACCGCCTGCCGCAAATGCTTTACATGCTGTCCTAATAAGTCGAGTGGCACCTGGCTCTGGTGCTTTCAGGAAGCTCTTGTCATGTATAGGAGGATTTTCATCAAAAACTGACTTTTCATATTGCAACAATGCTGCAGATGCCGACTCGGCTAGGTGAACTAGTACATGTAAGGAGCCAAAAAAATTGAAAAGCTTTGTAAGTTGTGATTTTTGAATTTCACTGAAAGATTCCCATACTTCTCCAATCTGACGAATAACAATATCTGTTCTAAATTCCTCAAGCAAATCATTAAATTTTATTTGCGTAGCTGCTCTGTCCGACATAGTTGAAGCTATATTTACCATTATTTCTTCAGATCTCTTAGATTCACTTGATGATACGTCATCAATGTCACTCAAAATTTCCTTAAATGTAGACAACACTGTTTCGCTACCCTTTGTTGCCATCTCTTTTACCCCAAGACACCATGTATTTCCTTCTTCATCAGCTGCATGGAAACCCTGATACTTTTTTCCAAATTTAGATGTCTCGTCGCTTAGCAAGCACGTATTTCTTTTCTGTGAAAACTCTTCTTCCAACTGCCTATGTGAAACAATAAGCCTTTGCACATTCATTGAATTTACTGTTGTCCTTGATGGCAACCGTGTGGCCTTTCTTTTGGCTAGTTTCAAAACACGTTCAATAACTGGTGATACCTTGCTAGAGGCCACATTATTCTGTAAAAGTGAATAAACACACTCTTGTAATTCAGTTGTGTAACAAATTTTTTCACTATTAAATGTTTTAACATTTTCATCCACCATCTCCCTTAACCAGTCATTTTCAGCTTCAAATTGTCCTGTTTTAACATCGAGATCCTTGATTTCCTTCTCAAGTACATGTTTTTCCACTTGCCGGGACACAAGTTCTTTTTTAAAAAAAAAGCCTTTCTGACTGCAGTTTTTCTCTTTTTTTTTTACGCAAATATGTGACAGCAAGGCGAGTTCTCTTTAATTCACCTGCTTTTTTATAATTCAAAATATTAAGATGTGCATTTTTTCGTTTCAATGTTACAACTTGACATTTAGCTTGTTTTAAGTCATTTTGTGTCCTTTCAAAGAATTTCAGTTCACGATTAACATTGATATTTTTCAACTTTTCATTCTCTTTTTGCATCTCCGAAACTTCCTCGGCTAAATCTTTTGCTGTTTGTACATATCCCTTAAAAGTGCAAGAAAATGATGACCCTGTTGCCATATCTACATCATCATCTTCTGTTGGAGACTTTCTAGGGTGTTCAGATGTCTTTGGAAACTGATACTGTTCATTTTTAAAGCTGGAAAGTAATTAATTTTTTTGTTCAGAGTTTTTTAACTTTTTAATCCGTTTATATTTGCTTTCTAGGGTGTTCAGATGTCTTTGGAAACTGATACTGTTCATTTTTAAAGCTGGAAAGTAATTAATTTTTTTGTTCAGAGTTTTTTAACTTTTTAATCCGTTTATATTTTGATTTTAATCGTAAAATGGAGGACTTCACAGATTGTGGATTTAAGTTTGTTTCAGAAAAAAAATATTTGAAAGCCTGAAAAGTTGGTTTTCTGGAGGAATTCCAATATATCATTATTTGTTAAATTTGCCATTTTAAAACCAATCCAGAACTATTCATAAATGTTATCAGTTATCAGAGTTCATTAGCTGGAAAGTAATTCATTTTTTTGTTCAGAGTTTTTTAACTTTTTAATCCGTTTATATTTTGATTTTAATCGTAAAATGGAGGACTTCACAGATTGTGGATTTAAGTTTGTTTCAGAAAAAAAATATTTGAAAGCCTGAAAAGTTGGTTTTCTGGAGGAATTCCAATATATCATTATTTGTTAAATTTGCCATTTTAAAACCAATCCAGAACTATTCATAAATGTTATCAGTTATCAGAGTTCATTAGAACAAGACACAACAGTTAATTTTCACTTTTTGTTTCTCCCGTTAAAATTGTTTGACTGCAGCCTGCATTGTCGGATTGAAGATATATTTGAGCATACCACAACGTTTCATGTATGTCGCAACCAAATTGTGTTGATTTGTCAACAAAAATGTTTCCACTTTCTGTGGTTTGAAATCCTGTTGAGACGGAGTATGTCGTATCATCGTCTATAAATGTATTCATGTACATTAAGTCAAAATCTAGTTCTTTGTCAATTAATTGACATTCAGGGATTTGCCGTGTGCACAACTTAGTTCTTGTCGGGAAAATGATCTCGGTCTGGCATTCGTTACTCTACAAAATGGTTAAAAAGCATACCATCACCATGCAAGGAAGAGGATAGATACATACTACCGTATTCGTCCGTTTAACCACCCAGGGAAAAGTGACTTTTCCGCATATGCTGGTTGGTATGATATAATCATATATGACATAGACTGGTAAAAAAGGGACTTTACAACATGTGGTGGGCGCTTATAGAGGCATGGGCGGTTATAGGGACGAATACGGTAAGTATATTCTATGAAATAACTAATATTCGCAGTAGTGTGAGATCAGGGCTCCAGAAAAGGAATTAGTAATTGAGTATTGTCACTCCATCATTTCTGAAGCAATTGGGTATTTCAAAATTTTAATTGTGTAAAATAGAATCAAGCTACTGTTTACACATCAACATACCGCAATTATTGAATAGTTTGCTTCTAAATGAAAACACATGTTGGTATTTCATTAGAATTGTCTCCTTGGAGACAATTCTAATGAAATACCAACATGTGTTTTCATGGAAAATAAGAAAATATGCTATATTTGTGGTATGTTTATTGTTTTCTGCAGCATGATAAAGATACCACAAATTTGTCATTGCTTTTTGATACTCAATACTATTGATCGGAATTGTGGTTTGGCAATTTTAATTGGGTATTTACGCAAATACGCAGCTTATCTGGAGCTCTGAGCGCAAATAAGCATTTTGGTACAAAAGGCAATAGTGATTAACATCATTACTACACAAACAGTTACTAGTCATTTTAACACTGAGAGAGGTTATTGGGTATGTGTTATATACACTGCAAGAGCTACATTTCAGGTTACCACTTCAGTCTTCAGACTTGTAAAGCTGACCAAATTGCCATTTATTTTAAAGATGCATGCCCACATTGAAGATTTAGTTTCGAGATTCAATACTTGGAGGGGGGAGCTAATTAACATTACGTTGTCACGGAAGGCTTTTAAAGCCGTATTAGATATGACCATCTTGGGTGAAAAGGAACATAAATTACATGCAATTTCCTTCAATGTCAATTTTTTTGAATTTTGAAGACGGACGGACGGACGCCGGGGACATGCCTTTCGGAATGCACGCTAATAAATCAAAACAGGTCAGACTTTACCTAAAATATAGCTCTTTTTTTTAAAGTGCAAAGCGAAAGCAGCTAAGTTGTGATATTAGTTATAAATTAACCCTTTCAACCCCACAGGCCTGTCTAGTGGTTTTGGAAAAAAGTGTAGATCCAGATGTGCCCGGCTCGTGACGAGTCGTCTCATCAAATTGCAAATAATTTTCATATTTTTTAACAAGAAAAACACCCCCCTTTTCATTAATGTTATAGTCTGAAAACAATTTAGTGGCCATTGGATTGGTTGTAAAAGTAACATATCGCAGTCCATTCCAGTTACTTGTGGGTGAAAGGGTTAATGTGAATTAAAATGATATGCTATGCTATGCTCCTATGCTTACAATAAGTCGAGTTTGTAGTCGTAGTCGTTTCGGCCCTGGAAATGTCGGACTGGCCTGAAAGAAGTTCTAGAAATCCACGATTGGCATAAGGCCTAAAACAATGATTGTTTGTTTCGGATAACGCCTCAAAAAAAGTTAGGTAGGGTAGGGGCATTTTACATTGGTTTTTAGTTTTTATTCAATTTGTTGTTTTTTAGTAACTTATATTGCATAAAACTTGACTGATTTTATTTTTTTCCCAGGAAACGTTTAAAAAAAGTGTATGGTCGATCAATAAAAATGTCAGGTAGGGTCTGGTTAGCCGATACAAACACTTTTTTTTTGTCTTTGGCCTAACCAAGAATAAAGTTTGTATTTTTAGGTTTGAGGCGGCTTTCAGCTTCGCCGAAAACCTATTGTATTCCTTGGTTTTTTTTTTTTTTTTTTTTTTTTTTTTTTTTTTATTCTGCCGTGATAATTATACCGATGAAAGCCGAAACAGGCCGAATTTTATTTTATTTTAACGGCTGGTCGGATCGACTTCAAATTTTGTATGCCGATTCGCATCAACAGTGAGACGAGAATAACTCAATTTTCAGAATTCTCATGACGTCACTTTTTACGAAACCGGAAGTGACGTCATATATCATATAATTCCCTATAACTTCCTTATTTTCCAACCGATTTCAAAAATTCTTTTTGAATTGTAAAGCTGCGAGAATTCTCTATCTTCGCTTCGCTGACAATGTTTGGCTATCTGCTCAAATGAGAGAGCTATAGACATGTGAAATTGAGAAAAATGAAAAAAAATCAACAATTTCAGATTTTTATTTTATTTTAACGGGTGGTCTTTGAAAACAGTTTCCAATTTGTACAGTAATCTCAGCAACATTAATTTTTTGACAGCGTCACGCGGGACATTCATCCGCACAGAAGATGATATTTTTCAGAGCAATGGCTTGAATAGTTCTGATTCTATTGTCTTTCAAACTTGGACGTTTTTTTTTTCAATTTTTCAAATTTGAAATGGTCATAACTTTTTTATTATTTAACCGATTTCAAATATTTTTTTGGCATTAAAAAGCCAACAAAATTCTCTATCTCCGTTTCGCTGGTAGTGTTTGGCTATCTACCCAAATGAGAGAGTTGTAGGCATTTGAAGTATTTTTAAAAAAAATTGAAATGGTCATAACTTCCTTATTATTCAACCGATTTCAAATATTTTTTTTGCATTAAAAAGCCAATAAAATTCTCTATCTCCGGTTCACTGGTAGTTTTTAGCTATCTGCTCAAATGCGCGAGCTACATTTTTTTTTCAATTTTTCAAATTTTAAATGTTCATAACTTTGTTATTATCTAACCGATTTCAAATATTTTTTTTCCATTAAAAAGCCAACAAAATTCTCTATCTCCGGTTCACTGGTAGTTTTTAGCTATCTGCTCAAATGCGCGAGCTACATGCATTTGAAGTTGTTTTTTTCAATTTTTCAAATTTGAAATGTTCATAACTTTGTTATTATCTAACCGATTTCAAATATTTTCTTTCCATTAAAAAGCCAACACAATTCTCTATCTCCGCTTCGCTGGTAGTTTTTGGCTATCTGCCCAAATGAGAGAGTTGTAGGCATTTGAAGTTTAAAAAAAAATTTGAAATGGTCATAACTTCCTTATTATTCAACCGATTTCAAATATTTTTTTGCATTAAAAAGCCAATAAAATTCTCTATCTCCAATTCGCTGGTAGTTTTTAGCTATCTGCTCAAATGCGCGAGCTACATGCATTTGAAGTTTGAGAACGAGCATATAAACTTAGCCGCCTAGAACAGTGTGTACAGCTGACAAACTTCGAGGTGGAGGCCAGACAGGTATGGTGGGCTGTATCAGACATTGGTTTTATATACGAACTGACATGCTGTGAGTGCTTTAGAATCGTCTTAACTTCAATGTCAGACTAGGGGTTAACGGTACACATTTCGTAGAACGTTATATAATGAAAAATGCTTAGAATAGTCGAGCGATTCTGAAAATACAAAACTTTATTTTTTCAATTTCATTGGAATTGCATCAATTTTTTTTGAGTTTCATATGTTTTCGTCATTGGCAATGTCTTCTAATCACTTTGCCAGTGTACGTTTGTCGAGTAACATCAAGCCTCAACGTTGATGATGCTTCAGCTGCTCTAGTTATTTATTAATGTTCTTCACTGATTGCATAAGAAACTCGACAGAGCCTTGTTTCTTATGCAATCAGTAAACTCATTTAATAAATACAATATTAAATCACCACTCATGTTGCAGGACCTTCTGTCTTATCACGGTTAATGGGAACCCTTATGTCATTGCACACATGATCAAATGCCGTCATCAAGTTTAAGCAATCATCAGTGCCAGCAGCCCCACAAAACCAAAAATCATCAAGGTAGTGGTCTAAATATTTAGAATTTGCATACCGAGAAACAGCCCATTCAATAAATGTAGAATTGTTTTCAAAAATGGCACAAGAAATTGCTGCACCCTGTGGAAGCACCTTCTGTATCCAATAACCATGGGGAAATGCAATCCCCAACAGGTCGAAATCCTCTGGGTAAACTGGACATAAATTAAATGCCGACGTAATGTCCTGTTTACCCATAAGGGCGCCTTTACCCAAAGATTGTAGCATAGTAATTGCATCATCAAACTTAGAATAATGAACTGTACATTCAGTTTCATCAATGAAGTCATTTAGACTCAGCCCCATTGGGTGTGACATATTCGTGATCAAGCGCCAACCACCCGTAGACTTCGGTACCAGCCCCACTGGATTAATTCTGAGATTATAAATAGGAGGATATCCAGGAAATGGGCCTAACAATCGACCCAAATTTGCATCATTCATGAGTTTCTCTTCTAGTATGTCTTTATGAACAATAGCAGATTTCAAATTGTGCGAGTACATATGAATCCTTGAACCGGAGTATTGTAAGTGGAAACCTGATTTAAAACCATTTAGCAAAATTGTGGCTTCATGCTGTTTTTAATCTATAAGCAATGCCCTTAATCGTTCAGTTTTGATAGGCGTGTCAATCGGGGCATTTGCGACTGTGGTTGTAGTGACGACTGGAGGTTTGGATGTACAGGAGGTCTGAAACGGTTATTCGTTTGTTGACTACACATTACAGCTGGGTGAAACGCCAAGCAGTTGATGCAGCGATGGATATAATGACAGCTGGCATTTGCACACAAAAAAAACCGTTGTTATATGTATAGCAAGGCCTTGTTTGACTGGTGCTAATCGATGGCGCATATAATTGAGGCTGTGACATGTATAACAGCCAAAGCTCACCGTCTATAGTAACCCAATTTGAACTTGGTCGCCTTGCTTTTCGCAAGCGAAATTGCTCGTCATATTGTATCCATCCTCTACCAGGGGACCAATTTGCAGCCAAACGAATTGTATGCAAATAGTTCAGGGTGTTTGAGTAAATATATGCTCATGAAAATAATGAAAGCATCTGACCAGATTTCAATTTTGTCTATTTTTCTAACTTTCTTGCTTTGGCCAATTACTAGCTCCCCATTTACAATTTGTATCTGTTGTTCATCTGTGTCATTGTTCTGGATCAATGAGGCAAGATCAATGAATTCCCCATTCCACATTTGTTGGTGTGTTGCCTCCCCTACATGGGTGTAAAGCGAGTCACAAACTGATGTAAGGGCCGATATACCTTGTCCATGCTCTGTGAATCGCCTGTTTTGCGCATGTTGTTCATCTCCGCAAGACTGGTCTGTTGTTGTGGTTGTGGCGGTTGTGCGGTCTTCGTATATCTCCGGGGCCGGATCATCTGGCTGAACCACAGGACCCTCGTCTACTTCTGTTCCGTCCAACCTCCGCCTGGTCTGCGGCACTTCAACGGATGACCTTGATTTCCCCTTGCGTTTAGGCATTTTTTATGAAACAAAAGAATATAACAAATTATTTGTAAGGGTGTTATTTACAGAGGTCCCCAAATACAGACTCACCAAGAACATCAACTACGGTGATGGTGTCCTGGTGCGTCCCCCGGAAGGAAATGTTTCATGGATTCTGATTGGTCAAGCCGCTCATTCAGAGTGGAGCCGACGGTGAGATCCCTCAAAAGACGCAATCACCTGGCTATTATTAGCTTGACATAACAGTTACAACTACTATTTAGTAAATAATTAAGTAATTGGAACTATTATCATCATTAAAAATGTGTTAAAAACACCAAATTTGCTCAATGCCGGCCATTTTGTTTATCTTTTCAATAAAATATCAACAAATAGTAAAATTATGGCATAACGACATGTTAAAATACATGTAAAATTTACACTTTTGAAAGAAAATGTGACTGTTTGCATATGGGTAGCACGACTATACTACATTTCCATATATTAGTGCTACGCACGAGTCCACTCCAACTATTTCTGCATGGCATAATTGTAGCAACTTGTTTATAGCACTTGTACGATATCCAGAATGTGTCTATTTTTAGAAGAGACCTGCTGTGAAACCGAATGGACTCCTGGCTACAGACATGTACGCCGGGATGAAGTTGTCCTTAGTCGATTGCGCATTGGACATACACGACTAACGCATTCGTATATGCTCAAAGGTGAGCCGCGTCCATGGTGTATTCCATGCCACAGCGCATTTACCGTGCAACACATCCTACTGGACTGTATCGATTTTGCCGATATTCGAGGCAAACACTTCAATGTTGCTTCACTTGCGGAGTTATTCCAGGTGGAGAACATTGAAGGTTTGCTTCGCTTTCTCCATGAAACGAACTTGTATCGGAAAATTTAATTTTATCATTGTATACATGTTACTCATTACTATACTTTTATAATTCTATACACGTTGTTCATTTATATTGTTTATCATATTAATATTTTTACCTTATCATCTGATTGATTACCACATGTAACATACTATTTTACTATTATTTGTATTCTTCATCTACATTGCTTGGCCCTAAATGATACTCTTTTGTGTTGATGGGCCGTTAAGCACCATACCATTCCATTCTATACACGTTGTTCATTTATATTGTTTATCATATTAATATTTTACCTTATCATCTGATTGATTACCACATGTAACATACTATTTTACTATTATTTATTATTCTTCATCTACATTGCTTTGCCCTAAATGATACTCGTTTGTGTTGATGGGCCGTTAAGCACCATTCCATTCCATACTCACGGTCAGAGGTGGAATCCACGGCCACTGGCTCCTTGAACACAGGAGTTGGGGATTGTCCAGCTGTGTGAAGAACCGGTCGTCGACGGGGTAACTCCTTATAATGCTCGATGGCATCCACACACGTGTCGGATAGTCCAACTTTCTCTGCTACCATTTCCGCCATTTCTGCAAACACCGTTGGAGTTGTTGGTACAGTGGGTCCCGACAGAAGCATGTCCAGTGGATTTCGGGCTAAATTCTGCAACGTGAGGACAGTGTCCTCGTCCCTGCAGACGCTGGAGGAGAGAGTCACCCGAACACAACTGGTAACGTTCTGGAGGGCTTGCAGGGTGGGTAATACGGTCTTCCGACACGGTGACGTTAAGGATATACAGATCATCAGGTATGCCCGGACGGGAAGGAGAGTAGGCCTCCACACATGTAGTTGCAGGTGTGGATCACATCGGAACACAACGCGCACCGAATCCCGTTGGAGAATACACGGGAACGCTGGCGGTATAACGAGTGGTGGTGTCGGGCCGCTCATTGGTAAGCGGTGTCGCAATGGCCTGCAGCCACCCCTGTTCCCACTCCTCCAGGCTACGACAACCCACGGGATGTGAATTTACTAGGGACTTCATAGCCGCCATCGCGATTGAGGAGTGCTGTAAAGGTAACGGTTTTATCATGCGCGTATAATCCTCCAGGTGAATTGCCAGGTAGAACATGGTTGGTTCTCGGAACAAATCCGCCGGCACCAACATCTCCAACCCCGTGTGTTGTTTTTCCACATGCCTCTTCAAGTACCATAGTCGAAAGTTCCTGACCGACTCCGTACACCAGGGGCACGTCACATGTAACCGATCGTGGCATGGACCAGCTATATGCTTTTTAAGCTCCTTGTTTGTTTGACATCGCTTTTCACAGAGCCAGCATGGTAATTCCATTCTGGAAATATAAAATCAAGCCTTCCATACATTCCTCGCCTCAAGTTTTATGACGGATAGATTTTTGACTGTAGTATTACATTTATTTTCATTCCACTTTATTTTATTACAGTCTTATATATATAGAATATGGGGCTCCTGCAATATAAAATCGAAGTTGAGTACCAAAGTACTATATTTCGTACTAAACTATATAGTTTAGTACCAAAGCACTATAGTTTGGTACTTTGTTTAAAAGGCGTAAAACTAGTTTACAATTTTAACTTTCTCAGCCTTTGAGACTAGGAATTTGTCAAAATAATGTTTGCTATACCAAACTATATAGATGTTTTGTACTATTAAATATCCGGCGACACAAAATTTCTCGGAGCCCTAGTTTCCTTTTTTTCTATTTTATATCCTGCAAATTGTACAAACCTATATAGTTGTTTTGTACAGAAACACCTTATTTTGATACTTAAAGACAAAACTACTATTTGAGTGACCCTCAATTGCATTTGCAATATTAATTATCAGTGTATTATATAATTATGCTAATGATAACAATACATTATTTATGATAAACATGATAAACATCCACTTGATTGGCAAGATCAACGTGTAATTATCTTTGTGGCAAATTAAATACCCTAATATGCATACAAACTACACAATCATGCAATTAGTCTTTCATGTTGATGCTATAGGCCAAGCTTCTCAAGGCTGCTCATTTCCAAATCAATATCTCTCACAACCATTTGCATTTCAATCTTCCCAATGTTGCCAATGTCAGATTCACTAAGGTACTCATCTGTGAAGGAATAGTTTACAGATGTTGGAAGCCTCTTGGTGGGAACATCCGTCTCAAGGTATTGAATTTCAAAACACTTTCCAGCAGCTTCAATACTTATTGGAATTGACACGCGGGCCCCCATGTAGGCAGCTTCTTTTATGAAATATGTTTGTAAAGTATCCTTATATTTGTATATTTGCGAGAAATTTAACCCACATACAATCAGTCGAGGAAATCTTAGTATAATGGATGTGAATGTCATGAAACGCAGAGCCGTAGAATACCCAATATCCATCTCTTTCAAAAGTTTTCTGAAACTGTCTGCCTCGCAAATAGAGTGCATTCTATGGTATATAGCCCCACGAAGAAACCGCACTATTAAGTCAAATATGGCCACGTCATCTTGAACCTTAACCATTCTCGCATGAGCCCGTTTCAGTTGGCTCAGGTCCATTGTGTCCACATCCACATCTAAATCATAAAGCATCAAGGCACTCTCCTCCAACTCGGCTTTTTCAAATTTTTCGATGCTGGATTTTATTGTTGGAATAATGTTGTTTTTAAAAATCTCTTTGTCCGATGGCAGTTTTACCAACGGGGATTTTTTTTTTATTTTTTTCTTTTCGCTCGCAAAGCGTCTTCAAAACTTTCTTCTTGGAGAAAGCAATCTCCACCTGGAATAGCTCCGCAAGTGAAGTAACATTGAAGTGTTTGCCTCGAATATCGGCAATGTGAATTTACTAGGGACTTCATAGCCGCCATCGCGATTGAGGAGTGTTCCTGCTGTAAAGGTAACGGTTTTATCATGCGCGCATAATCCTCCAGGTGAATTGCCAGGTAGAACATGGTTGGTTCTCGGAACAAATCCACCGGCACCAACATCTCCAACCCCGTGTGTTGTTTTTCCACATGCCTCTTCAAGTCCCATAGTCGAAAGTTCCTGACCGACTCCGTACACCAGGGGCACGTCACATGTAACCGATCGTGGCATGGACCAGCTATATGCTTTTTAAGCTCCTTGTTTGTTTGACATCGCTTTTCACAGAGCCAGCATGGTAATTCCATTCTGGAAATATAAAATCAAGCCTTCCATACATTCCTCGCCTCAAGATGAAGTTGTCCTTAGTCGATTGCGCATTGGACATGCACGACTAACGCATTCGTATATGCTCAAAGGTGAGCCGCGTCCATGGTGTATTCCATGCCACAGCAGAGGCGATTTTACTTGCTCTTGATTTCGCGAAAATATCTTGGAGAAAGCAATTCATTTTATTTTCCGATTCATTATCTTCACTACAAGCTTTGTACAACATGAAGCTTGAACATCCACTTATCCGCCAAATCATGGAGCTACACCATATTTTACTTTCGTCTGGCAAGGACATTATTTTTTGTTGGCTACCCAGTCATACTGGTATCAAGGGCAATGACAGGGCAGATAGTGCTGCCAAGGCCGCCCTGGATCTACCAACTTCTCATTTTCCTGTTTGCTATCATGATTTTAAATCATCCATCAACTCATTCATCTCCGATACAATGCAGATCCAGTGGGATCTGCTCACAGATAATAAACTTCATACTGTGAAACCGACTCTGGGCGAATGGACTCCTGGCTACAGACATGTACGCCGGGATGAAGTTGTCCTTAGTCGATTGCGCATTGGACATACACGACTAACGCATTCGTATATGCTCAAAGGTGAGCCGCGTCCATGGTGTATTCCATGCCACAGCGCATTTACCGTGCAACACATCCTACTGGACTATCGATTTTGCCGATATTCGAGGCAAACACTTCAATGTTGCTTCACTTGCGGAGTTATTCCAGGTGGAGAACATTGAAGGTTTGCTTCACTTTCTACATGAAACTAACTTGTATCGGAAAATTTAATTTTATCATTGTATACATGTTTCTCATTTCTATAATTTTATAATTCTATACACGTTGTTCATTTATATTGTTTATCATATTAATATTTTTACCTTATCATCTGATTGATTACCACATGTAACATACTATTTTACTATTATTTTTATTCTTCATCCTACATTGCTTGGCCCTAAATGATACCATTTTGTGTTGATGGGCCGTTAAGCACCATTCCATTCCATTCTTCGGGAAATGACCAATGTTTATCGTCGCAAGAACGGCCCTTTCATTTTCAACATAATCCCCAATTAGTTGTTTCGCCAGGGCCATCTTCTATTCAACCATGAGAAGCTTCTTGTTTCGGCCCGTCTTTGTTTGGCGTTGGTGGTTGACCGATTCCTTCATTATGATGAACCCATTTGTGATGGCTACGTCGAACGCAAACCAGAAGAGGTACTGTCACCATTTTCGTGACCCGCAGGTCACCCCTGACCTTGACGCGATCTGCGGGCTTAATCTTGGAATTGCAATCGCAATTCCTAGGGATTGCGGTTGCAATTCCCAGAGAACTAACAAGGGGTAGGTTTCCTAAGGACTAACTGGATTATGTGCATGCACTAGCTATTGGTGCATGCACATATTACCTAAACACCCCTTGGTGACTCGTAGGTACTCTATGCATTCCCGCACAAAGGTAGGTACACTTACCTTTGGGCGTGTGTGTGTAGGGGAACCTGGCTGGCCGTTTGCCGTGGCCTGTGACCCGGACGTTTTGGAGGAAGGGATCCTTCTGGGTGAGTGTTTTGCGTGGCTGGCATAATTCCTGGCCAAGATGTCACGCATTACTACAATACACCACTTCGGCCCTGACTTCAAGACAAACGGGAGGTCCTTGGGTGAGCACGCCCAATGGGATTAATCGGCTTCTGTGGCACCCGGTGCTGGAGTCGTGACTGGAGCATATATATTTTTTTATTTTTGCTTTGTTTTGTGATTATTTCATATACACGTGAGTACATTATCTTGTTCCCTTTTACATTGTGTGACCAGTCCGCGGCTCTAGTAGGTGTCACGGTTTAGTGCTACACGAGTGAGTTATTTGTCTTGCTCGAGTATATCACTATGTATCCTCGGTGTGCGGTGCGGATACCCGCACCATTAGCACATCCCCTTGTAGGGCTCCATGGAGGGTGGGGAACATAGTGATGAATATACCGGCCTACTGATATGAATCGCCAAAAAAACAAAAAAATAACCTCTTCACAAGTATCCATAAACCCAATTGATTGGAAGGCTTCGGACTTCACAAAGTCGTCTAGCCAACCCTGTTCAGCTGGCCCATCTAAGAAACGGACACGACCTGCAGAATTCAATTTCTGTCTACTCCATCTGATTTCCCTCAACGAACACTACAACATCAAACAGAACTACAGCACGTAGCCACTTGGCCTCGATTCCTTGTGGTCCATGCAACTGACACTGACAAGCCTCTTGACAAATTGTCTGTCTTTGTTTTATCAAAGATACTGAATAGTGTGGCAGGGGAGCCAAAGAACTTGAAACGGTTGCGCTCTGGTGACCTTCTTATTGAAGTTGACAGAAAGAGTCATGCAGAGAATCTACTGCTTTGTACCAAGTTCTTGGATACCCCTGTCGACATCCAGCCGCATAAATCTTTGAACAGTTGCAAGGGAGTTGTCCGATCACCGGAGTTTGCTCATGTAAGTGAGCAAGAAGTGATCGAACAACTCGAGCCACAAGGAGTTGCTGATGCTCGAAGGATTAATAGAAAAGTGAACGGACAACTAGTCCCGACTAATACCTTCATTCTAACTTTCAACCTGACTGAACTACCAAAAGAACTTAAACTAACCAGATGGTTACTCGTCACAGTTGACCCATTACATACCAAACCCGTTGCGCTGTTACAACTGCCAACTGTACGGTCACCACAAAGACAGATGTAAGAGAGATCTTGCATGTGCACGCTGTGGCATTGCCAAGCACAGTAATGAAAACTGTGTGGAGGCCGAACATTGTGTCAACTGTAATGGTAACCATTCGGCATATTCGAAAGACTGCCCGAAGTGGAAGATCGAGAAGGAGATAGTTCGCGTGAAACATTAACACGCAACATCATTCAACCCTGAAGCCAGGAAGATTGTTGAAATACCAACAACTCCTATCCCTGGCTTTTCTTACGCTTCGGCTGCAGTCTCTCGCAAGCCCAGCAGAATTATTTCAACCCAAACGGACGTTTCTTGGAAACCAGCTGAACACCCCACTATAACGTGGACCTATAATACGCCACCACACTACAAGCCTTCCACATCTAACTCATAACAACACAATCTCCCCGAGGCCGGAGCCCAAAGGCCTCAACATCAAAACCTTCTTCGGAAGGCAAAACCTCAAAGGTCACGCCTTCCAAAAGCCCTAAAGGTCGGGCTAAAAAGACCTTAAAACAAATCACGGCCGTGTCTCCTCTGCGATCACGGCAAGGGCCGGATGACAGGTCGGCCTCTCCACTACCACTCAGGGGTAGGCCCACGGCCATGGAGAGGATCCCTACAAAACCGCCCAGGAAAGGGTATAATGACCCTGGATCGCAGAAAGGGTCTGATGACCCTGGATCGCAGAAAGGGACAGACGGCCCCATTCCACTGAAGAACAGGTTTGAGTCGTTGGACTCGATGGAGACTGAAGATTCTTCTGACACTCCAACTGCCAAACCTGTTCCACCCCGCAAACCCATACTTCCACCTACATAAAACATGGATACTATTATCCAATGGAACTGTCGAGGAATTAAAGCAAATCGTGATGAATTAACAATTTTATTAACTCAACACAACCCCATTGCTGTTTGTCTTCAGGAAACATTCCTGAAAGTTGACGATACATTTTCTTTTAAATCACATGCATTATACAGTAAGTGTTCAGATAACGCTGAACGCGCATCTGGTGGAGTCTCAATCCTCGTTAATTTGAGCACCCCACATAGTCTCGTGAATCTTGACACTAATCTTCAGGCTGTGGCCGTTAGTGTTACGATGCATAAGACTATTACGTTATGTTCTATCTACATTCCACCATCTGCAGTCCTGTTAAAATCAGAACTAGATAATCTTGTCTCTCAGCTCCCTTCGCCTTTCATTCTCCTTGGCGATTTTAGCGGACATAACATGCTTTGGGGTTGTAAAGACACAAACATAAAGGGGGAACTTATTGAAAATTTTCTTTCCGATCACAATCTCAGCATTTATAATGATAAATCGAGCACATATTTACATCCCGCAACCGGTTCATATTCCTCTCTGGATTTAGCTCTGTGTCATCCTTCTCTGTATTTAGACTTTACGTGGAAAGTTGGTGACGACCTATGTGGGAGTGACCACTTTCCTGTCTTCTTGCAGAGTAATGGACCACCATCCACTGACAGAGTCCAGAGGTGGAAATTACATAAAGCCGATTGGGACACATTTCGCAATATGTGCATGATTGAACTAGATTTTGATCGCTTTCGAGATGCGGAAGATCCACTAGAACACTACGTTTCCCTTTTACACGATATTGCAGAAAAGACAATACCAAAAACCTCAGCAAAGCCCAAACGTGTCAATAAACCATGGTTTGACGAAGAATGCAAAGAGGCAATGACTGCTCGTAAGCAGTCTATTCGTCAAATAATAATAATAATAACGCAACAGCAGATAATTTAAATGCTCATAGAATTGTTAGAGCGAAAGCTCGACGCACAATTAAAGCTAGCAAGAGAAAGACTGGAGATATTTTGTCTCCAAGTTGAATTCGCGATCTAAAATGAAAACAACATGGGACATGATTCGTAAAATAAACGGTAAAGGTAAATCAACTTCTATCAATCACCTCAACAAAGCAGGACATAAAGTATCTTCCAAAACAGACATTTCAAACACATTAGCAGATACCTTCTCCAAGAACTCCTCATGTAATAACTATTCTGAGGAGTTCTTGAAGGTGAAATCTGAGCAAGAGAAAACTAAACTTAATTTTAATTCAGACAATTCAGAACATTACAACGCTCCTTTCTCTATGAGGGAATTAAAAGCTTCCCTCGAGAAAGCACATGATACATCTGCAGGCCCTGATGATATCCACTACCAACTGCTCAAACATTTACCTGAACACTCTTTAGACAACCTCCTTGAAATATTTAATACCATTTGGGAACAAGGCGTCTTTCCGCCTTCATGGCGGGAAGCTACAATCATACCTGTTCCCAAACCGGGCAAGGATCACACCAACCCATCAAGTTACCGTCCCATCGCACTTACTACCTGCGTCTGTAAAACCATGGAACGAATGATTACCGACAGGCTTATCTGGTTTCTGGAATCCAATGGACTGATATCTGAGTATCAATCTGGATTCCGTCGCCAGAGAAGCACTGCCGATAATCTGATTAGACTCGAAGCATTCATTCGAGACGGGTTTGTTAACAATGAGCATATAGTTGCCATATTTTTTGACCTAGAAAAGGCATATGACACGACGTGGAAGTATGGGATTATGAAGGATCTTCATGACCTCGGTCTGAAGGGTCATCTCCCTGATTTTATTTCTAATTTTTTCAAAGACAGACAATTCCAAGTCCGAGTCGGTACAACCCTTTCTGATCCCCATGAACAGGAAATGGGTGTACCGCAGGGAAGTATATTGTCTGTTACCCTTTTTAGCATTAAACTGAATAATATTGTAAAATGCCTGCAACCAGGTGTTGACTGTTCTTTTTATGTCGATGATTTTTTAATATGTTACAAATCAAAGAACATGCATACTATTGAGCGCCAATTACAACTGAGCCTCAATAGAATAAACAAGTGGACCACAGAAAACGGCTTTAAGTTTTCGAAATCTAAAACTAACTGCATGCATTTTTGCAAAAGACGCGGTCTTCACCCTGATCCCGAGCTTAAACTGGGAACACATCCAATCCCAGTTGTTCGGGAGCAGAAATTTCTTGGTTTATCTTTGATCTAAACTCACTTTTTAACCCCATTTACGTTACTTGAAAGCTAAATGCCTGGAACAGAAAGGGAACACATCCAATCCATTTGTTCGGGAGCAGAAATTTCTTGGTCTTATCTTTGATCCTAAACTCACTTTTATTTTACCCCATTTACGATACTTGAAAGCTAAATGCCAGAAAGCACTCAACTTAATGCGAGTGGTAGCAAATCATGACTGGGGTGCAGACCGAACGGTGCTGCAACGCCTTTACATCGCACATGTTCGCTCAAAACTAGACTACGGATGCACTGTATATGGGTCTGCCAGTAAATCCGATCTTCGGACGCTCGATCCAATACATCACCAAGGCTTACGACTCTGCCTGGGTGCATTCCGTACGTCTAACGCACAGAGCTTATATGCCGAAGCAAATGAGCCTTCTCTCCACGACAGACGCACCAAATTATCTTTGCAATACGCCACTAAACACATTCCAATCCATCTAATCCAGCTTATAACACTGTCTTTCATCGAACTACAGATGCTGTATTCGATAAGAAACCAAGCTTCAAGCCACCATTCGGCAAGAGAATGGATCCTTTGATACACGATGCTGGCTTGGATCTGGATCACATTGCCAAATACGCTGTTCCAGATACTCTACCGTGGCAGTTGGAGCAGCCCAAGGTGATCTTCGATCTTAGTCAGCACACGAAAGCAACAACTGATCCATCCATTTTTAAATCACTTTTTCTTGAGGTTAAAGACAGATACAATACATACACTCCGCTTTTTACTGATGTCTCAAAGATCGGGGACCGGGTAGCATCTGCTGCCGCTGTCCCCGAGGGAGATATTCAATCCAGACTCCCAGACAAATCTTCGATATTTTCTGCGGAATTGAGGGCGATTTTACTTGCTCTTGATTTCGCGAAAATACTTGAGAAAGCAATTCATTTTATTTTCCGATTCATTATCTTCACTACAAGCTTTGTACAACATGAAGCTTGAACATCCACTTATCCGCCAAATCATGGAGCTACACCATATTTTACTTTCGTCTGGCAAGGACATTATTTTTTGTTGGCTACCCAGTCATACTGGTATCAAGGGCAATGACAGGGCAGATAGTGCTGCCAAGGCCGCCCTGGATCTGCCGACTTCTCATTTTCCTGCTTGCTATCATGATTTTAAATCATCCATCAACTCCTTCATCTCCGATACAATGCAGATCCAGTGGGATCTGCTCACATATAATAAACTTCATGCTGTGAAACCGACTCTGGGCGAATGGACTCCTGGCTACAGACATGTACGCCGGGATGAAGTTGTCCTTAGTCGATTGCGCATTGGACATACACGACTAACGCATTCGTATATGCTCAAAGGTGAGCCGTGTCCATGGTGTATTGCATGCCACAGTGCTTTTACCGTGCAACACATCCTACTGGACTGTATCGATTTTGCCGATATTCGAGGCAAACACTTCGGTGTTACTTCACTTGCGGAGTTATTCCAGGTGGAGAACATTGAAGGTTTGCTTCGCTTTCTCCATGAAACTAACTTGTATCGTAAGATTTAATTTTATCATTGCATACATGTCTCGTATTTCTATAATTTTATATTTCTATACACGTTTTATATTTCTATATATATATTGTTCATCATATTAATATTTTTACCCTAATCACATATTGCATACTATTTTACTATTATTTTTATTCTTCATCTACATTACTTAGCCCTAAATGATACACTTTTGTGTTGATGGGCCGTTAAGCACCATTCCATTCCATTCCATTAAATGTTTGCTTGGCACTTTGGGACAAATCTACGTGCACGTTTCTCAATCCTACACTAACTTCTCAATACTTTTGCCAATCGCTTAAATATTTATACACATGATACATATCAACATGCCCTACACACTCCACCACCCAGTACTTCGACCTTGACCTTTGACCTTCACCTTTTCTACTTTAGATGTTTACTTGCCACTTTGGGACAAATCTACGTGCGCGTTTCTCAATCCTACACTAACTTTCACACACGCATTGCTCCAATGGACCTCTACCGCGCTGTGACAAATCCACATTCGTCCTGCCCCCGCTAAGCACAGGGTCAAGGTCACATACTTGGTGCGTTTGAAACCTTAACATTCAGATAAATGGCTTATAATTTGTGTTTACTTGCTCGGATCTGCTTCACATTTCACACACGCATTGCTACAATGGTCCTCTACCGCCCTGTGACAAATCCACATTCGTCCCGCCCCCACTACGCCCAGGGTCAAGGTGCGTTCAAAACCTTAACGCTCGGGTAAATGGCTTATAATCAAATATGCCTCGTTTTCTTTGGCTGCCAGCGGGGGCATTCGTGTGCCGACAGGCCACATTTCTAGTTGACTGTCGTATTACATTTATTTTCATTCCACATTTATTTTATTACAGTCTTATATATATAGAATATGGGGCTCCTGCAATATAAAATCGAAGTTGAGTACCAAAGTACTATATTTCGTACTAAACTATATAGTTTAGAACCAAAGCACTATAGTTTGGTACTTTGTTTAAAAGGCGTAAAACCAGTTTAAAATTTTAACTTTCTCAGCCTTTGAGACTAGGAATTTGTCAAAATAATGCTTGCTATACAAAACTATATAGATGTTTTGTACTATTTAAATATCCGGCGACACAAAATTTCTCGAAGCCAAAGTTTCCTTTTTTTCTATTTTATATCCTGCAAATTGTACAAACCTATATAGTTGTTTTGTACTCGTTCAGAAACACCTTATTTTGATACTTAAAGACAAAACTACTTTTTGAGTGACCCTCAATTGCATTTGCAATATTAATTATCAGTGTATTATATATGCTAATGATAACAATACATTCTTTATGATAAACATGATAAACATCCACTTGATCGGCAAGATCAGCGTGTAATTATCTTTGTGGCAAATTAAATACACTAATATGCATACAAACTACACAATCATGCAATTAGTCTTTCATTTTGATGCTATAGGCCAAGCTTCTCAAGGCTGGTCATTTCCGAATCAATATCTCACAACCATTTGCTTTTCAATCTTCCCAGTGTTGCCAATGTCAGATTCACTAAGGTACTCATCTGTGAAGGAATAGTTTACAGATGTTGGAAGCCTCTTGGTGGGAACGTCCGCCTCAATATATTGCATTTTAAAACACTTTCCAGCAGCTTCAATACGTATTGGAATTGACACGCGGGCCCCCATGTAGGCAGCTTCTTTTATGAAATATGTTTGTAAAGTATCCTTATATTTGTATATTTGCGAGAAATTTAACCTACATACAATCAGTCGAGGAAATCTTAGTATAAGAGATGTGAATGTCATGAAACGCAGAGCCGTAGAATACCCAATTTCCATCTCTTTCAAAGGTTTTCTGAAACTGTCTGCCTCGCAAATAGAGTGCATTCTATGGTATATAGCCCCACGAAGAAACCGCACTATTAAGTCAAATATGGCCACGTCATCTTGAACCTTAACCATTCTCGCATGAGCCCGTTTCAGTTGGCTCAGGTCCATTGTGTCCACATCCACATCTAAATCATAAAGCATCAAGGCACTCTCCTCCAACTCGGCTTTTTCAAATTTTTCGATGCTGGATTTTATTGTTGGAATAATGTTGTTTTAAAAATCTCTTTGTCCGATGGCAGTTTTCCAACGGGGATTTTTTTCTTTTCGCTCGCAAAGCGTCTTCAAAATTTTCTTCTTGGAGAAAGCAATCTCCACCTGGAATAGCTCCGCAAGTGAAGTAACATTGAAGTGTTTGCCCCGAATATCGGCAATGTGAATTTACTAGGGACTTCATAGCCGCCATCGCGATTGAGGAATGTTCGTGCTGTAAAGGTAACGGTTTTATCATGCGCGCATAATCCTCCAGGTGACTTGCCAGGTAGAACATGGTTGGTTCTCGGAACAAATCCGCCGGCACCAACATCTCCAACCCCGTGTGTTGTTTTTCAACATGCCTCTTCAAGTCCCATAGTCGAAAGTTCCTGACCGACTCCGTACACCAGGGGCACGTCACATGTAACCGATCGTGGCATGGACCAGATATATGCTTTTTAAGCTCCTTGTTTGTTTGACATCGCTTTTCACAGAGCCAGCATGGTAATTCCATTCTGGAAATATAAAATCAAGCCTTCCATACATTCCTCGCCTCAAGATGAAGTTGTCCTTAGTCGATTGCGCATTGGACATGCACGACTAACGCATTCGTATATGCTCAAAGGTGAGCCGTGTCCATGGTGTATTCCATGCCACAGCGCATTTACCGTGCAACACATCATACTGGACTGTGTCGATTTTGCCGATATTCGACGCAAACACTTCAATGTTACTTCACTTGCGGAGCTATTCCAGGTGGAGAACATTGAAGGTTTGCTTCGCTTTCTCCATGAAACTAACTTGTATCGGAAGATTTAATTTTATCATTGCATACATGTCTCATATTTCTATAATTTTATATTTCTATGCACGTTTTTCATTTATATTGTTCATCATATTAATATTTTTACCCTAATCACATATAGCATACTATTTTACTATTATTTTTATTCTTCATCTACATTGCTTGGCTAAGCACCATTGGTTAAGAAGCACCATTCCATTCCATTCCATTCCATTCCTCGCCTCAAGTTTTATGACGGATATATGTTTATGCCCCCGCTACCGAAAGGTACGGGGGAATATAGTTTTAACGGCGTCCGTCCGTCCGTACGTCCGTCCGTCCGTCCGTCCGTACGTACGTCCGTCCCGTCCCGTCCGTCCGTCCGTCTGATTCACTATCAACATCTGATTCCCTGCTATCATTGCTGATTGGCATATCGATGTGTTCTCTCTGCCTTTTATTGGTCCTCAATTCCGATTCTCTCCCCTTCATGTGTCTCCTTTTTGATGGTAATTGTTCATCATGTTTATATTTTCTGTTGTCAATCGCTCTTTCCTTTCTTCTATGGAATTTGGTTGAATTTTCCCTAATGCTGTGACTGTCATTCTGATCACTATCAATATCTAATTCACTATCACTCTGATTCACTATCAACATCTGATCTGCTATCATGATGTTGGCATATCGATGTGTTCTCTCTGCCTTTTATTGGTCCTCAATTCCGATTCTCTCCCCTTCATGTGTCTCTTTTTGATGGTATTGTTCATCATGTATTTTCTGTTGTCAATCGCTTTCCTTTCTTCTATGGATTTGGTTGAATTTCCTAATGCTGTGACTGTCATTCTGATCACTATCAATACTAATTCACTATCAACATCTGATTCACTCATCTGATTCCTGCTATCATTGCTGATTGGCTATCGATGTTCTCTCTGCCTTTTATTGGTCCTAATTCGATTCTCCCCCTTCATGTCTCCTTTTTGATGGTAAGTTCATCATGTTTATATTTTCGTTGTCAATCGCTCTTTCCTTTCTTCTATGGAATTTGGTTGAATTTTCCCTAATGCTGTGACTGTCATTCTGATCACTATCAATATCTAATTCACTATCAACATCTGATTCACTATCAACATCTGATTCCCTGCTATCATTGCTGATTGGCATATCGATGTGTTCTCTCTGCCTTTTATTGGTCCTCAATTCCGATTCTCTCCCCTTCATGTGTTCTCCTGATGTAATTGTCTTCCTTTTTGATGGTATTGTTCATCATGTTTATATTTTCTGTTGTCAATTGCTCTTCTCCTTTTTTCTATGGAATTTGGTTGAATTTTCCTCGCTGTAGATGTATTTACCATTCTGGGATGCCTTCCCACCTCCCTGCATTTTGAGAATTACTTCATCATGTTCATTTGCAATATTTCTCTCATTGTGTCCTTTTGTTGAATCACTATCATCAGAGAAAATTTCAATATTGTCTATATGTCCATCAATAATATTTGTTGAATCATTATCATCAGAGAAAAATTCAATAATATTGTCTATATTTTCATCAATAATATCTGGAGAAGTTGTCAGATTCAATGTATTCAACATTGGCAAAATTGGTACAATTATTGATGAATCTGAATCATTATCCTCTGAATTCATAACTACCACGATCTCTTCCTGGTGCCTTGATTCTACTATGTCCAGTCCCTGGTGATTTTGCTGCGTATATCCTACCAATTCCTTAGCTTTATAATCGTCAATATTTGGTCCGTCACTCTTACTCTTTGTATATTCTAGCCATTCCTTATCTCTATGTTCTTCCATATTTGGTCCATCACTATTACACTGTGTAGATCCTTCCATATTTGGTCCATCACTAGTACTCTGTGTAGATCCTTCCATATTTGGTACATCACTAGTACTCTGTGTAGATCCTTCCATATTTGGTCCATCCCTATTACACAGTGTAGATCCTTCGATATTTGGTCCATCACTAGTACTCTGTGTAGATCCTTCCATATTTGGTCCATCACTAGTTTTCTGTGTAGATCCTTCCATATTTGATCCATCACTAGTACTCTGTGTGAATCCTTCCATATTTGGTCCATCACTATTACACGGTGTAGATCCTTCCATATTTGGTCCATCACTAGTACTCTGTGTAGATCCTTCCATATTTGGTCCATTACTAGTACTCTCATCACTAGTACTCCGTGTAGATCCTTCCATATTTGGTCCATCACTAGTACTCCATGTAGATCCTTCCATATTTGGTCCATCACTAGTACTCCGTGTAGATCCTTCCATATTTGGTCCATCACTAGTACTCTGTGTAGATCCTTCCATATTTGGTCCATCACTAGTACTCTGTGTAGATCCTTCCATATTTGGTCCATCACTAGTACTCTGTGTAGATCCTTCCATATTTGGTCCATCACTATTACTCTGTGTAGATCCTTCCATATTTGGTCCATCACTAGTACTCCGTGTGAATCCTTCCATATTTGGTCCATCACTATTACACGGTGTAGATCCTTCCATATTTGGTCCATCACTAGTACTCCGTGTAGATCCTTCCATATTCGGTCCATCACTAGTACTCTGTGTAGATCCTTTCATATTTGGTCCATCACTAGTACTCCGTGTAGATCCTTCCATATTTGGTCCATCACTAGTACTCCGTGTAGATCCTTCCACATTTGGTCCATCACTAGTACTCCGTGTAGATCCTTCCACATTTGGTCCATCACTAGTACTCTGTGTAGATCCTTCCATATTTGGTCCATCACTAGTACTCCGTGTAGATCCTTCCACATTTGGTCCATCACTAGTACTCTGTGTAGATCCTTCCATATTTGGTCCATCACTAGTACTCTGTGTAGATCCTTCCATATTTGGTCCATCACTAGTACTCTGTGTAGATCCTTCCATATTTGGTCCATCACTAGTACTCCGTATAGATCCTTCCATATTTGGTCCATCACTAGTACTCTGTGTAGATCCTTCCATATTTGGTCCATCATTAGTACTCTGTGTAGATCCTTCCATATTTGGTCCATCACTAGTACTCTGTGTAGATCCTTCCATAGTTGGTCCATCGCTAGTACTCCGTGTAGATCCTTCCATATTTGGTCCATCACTAGTACTCCGTGTAGATCCTTCCATATTTGGTGCTTCACTAGATACATGTTTCTCATTATTATACTTTTATAATTCTATACACGTTGTTCTTTTATATTGTTTATCATATTAATATTTTTACCTTATCATCTGATTGATTATCACATGTAACATACTATTTTACTATTCTTTTTATTCTTCATCTACATTGCTTGGCCCTAAATGATACTCTTTTGTGTTGATGGGCCGTTAAGCACCATTCCATTCCATTCCATTCTACTTCATGTCATTTTGCGCCTCTTTTCGCCACTGTTCGTCACTTTACGCCACTCTTCGCCACATTACGTGTTGTAGGTACATCCCACCGATAGGACATTTTTCGTTGTAACTCCCGAGTTAAACTTGAGTAACCCGAGTAGCACAGGAACAAGCAGAGTTTCTGTTCGAGTCCAACTCGAGTTGGAACTCTAGTAACCCACCACACGGCTGGGTTCGAATCGAGTTATTTGAGTAAGGTTCAAAGGTTAAATTATTTAACTCGAGTTGGAAGTCTGCTTGAAAAATGTTCCATTTGCGAGCAATGGGCCTTACGTACATATCAGCCGCGAGTTGCAATGAAAAACGCCCATTTATTTGTTACCGGAAATGTCGTATCGGATTTATCATCAATGGGCATGCGCAATTAAACCTAAACAAGTCAACAGGTGCTTTACAAATGTCAAGATTTTATCAAGTTTGTCGTATATTTAGTCCATAAAATGGATCGGTAGAAAGCTAGTAGATAAAAGTAAGTAGAGTGGCATCATATAAATGGAATAAAAGCAAAATGCACTCTGGAATTTCATCGATATGAGCTGTAGTTATTTCTCTAATATGATCCACCCATTTATTGAAAGTGGGTGGGGTAATGATGCCATTCCCTGTAGGCTGTAGACAGCAGGTCCGTATACCCACGGTACTAGTGCTTCGAATATAATATATGAAATAAAACACAAATCCTGAAAGTTAGTCTTTTGTTGCTGTTTTAAAGTAGGTTTAGTTGTAAATGGGCATTTAATGTCAATATATTTGCAAATATTTGTTGATATTTCAAAGTATGTTTAGTTGTATATGGGCATTTAATGGCAGATATTTGTTGGGAAGCAAGTCAAAACGGCCCGTGGTCAAAACGGCCCCAAAGTTTTAGGAATTTGGTCAAAACGGCCCCTACTAAAACGGCCCCCTATTATAATTTATATATTTTTTATTTTTGTATACATATATATCTATATATTCTTATTATTCATCTAAAATAACAATAATAAATGACTTTGTAGTATGAATATTGATGAAAATGAACTTTAATATGCATGCAATATATTATTTTTATATTGGTATATGGTTTGTATATCTTATCAATTACAATGGATGTTTTTCACACCTTTATGTAGACAAATGCCCATTATCTAACACCTTGTATTTTAGTGGGGATATAACACAATTAATAACAACTCGTTACAGTCGATAATAATAGTATTTTATACAGTTGAATAAATACAGCACATGTATACTATAACACGTTGGCGAACAGTGTAGTCCTTGACCAGACTGAGAATTCAGTTATGTGCTATATATAGAATCAACAAGTAGTTATTTACAAGATGGGAAACAGTGTAGATCCTGATCAGACTGTGAGTGCAATTTCCCATATATCTATAGCATCAACAAGTAGTTATTTACAAGATGGGAAACAGCATAGCATCATGTATGAGGTGTAGTAGATCCTGTGAGTGGTTACACGTCCTGGCGGGCGACACGCGGCTTGTAGATGGTAGACACCTTCTTCAAGAGACCAGTGGCAGTCAGGTTCCCCTGTCGGTAGCTGAAATTGATAAGTACATACATAAAGTATAATTCTGGTATATTATGTCGGTATATTATGTAAGTATGGCTATGTCCCGTATTAATGGTATATGTACTTGTATCTGTGATATGGTCACCATATTGGACATGTTCGTATACTCCATATCTTATCTGCACCAATGCATTCATTTATATAAATGCCATCGCACATTTCGTAATCATTAAAATTAAACTGTAATTACCTTTCCTGCAAAAAAAGGCAGTACTTGTGTATGTAATATGCCCCCATCCCGTTAATTTATACTGCATATATTGCATATTTAATTAACTAATTTTTCATTAACGCTCGCTCGAAATTAATGTGAATTATCGGCACGTGTTGCAAATACCCATATAACGATATATATATGTGAACTAAAACTATTGCTTATTATCGCCATTTGTCAATTAGTATTAAGATAACATGAATCGGTCGGCACGTGTTTCAAATACCCATAAAACGATATATATATTATACATACGTCAACATCCATACGCGTTGTCTGCATGTATATGTCGTCTGGCTCGGCATCGTCGTCCTATATAAGGAAACGGGTTTAAACATGAATTAACGGGACTTATTTGTGACACCATTGTGGATATTAAGCAATCATTTACCTACACACATACATACATAGCGACAGGTGGTCATATTGCTAGTTACTTGCACAAGTATTATATCAATGTCATCAATTAGGGAGTAAATAAAACTCGATCAATTTTATTTTCTTGATCGGTATTTCCTTGATATTAATTATTCACGGAACAACACATACCTGCGATTCTATCTCTTCCATGTCTCTTCTACTTCGCTCGCGTTAACAGAGTCTATGGTACATGTATCGGAGATATCGTGGGTAGCCTAAATGAAATAATGGCAATGTATGTGATGTGTACATGTATTTCATGTTTTATGACATTTACATAACATGTTTATTTATAGATTTACTATTTCTTGTGTTACATTTGCACAGAAAGGGTTCAGATCCAACGTAGCCAGTGCCGCCAGTATCGTTCGAAATGCATTTCATTAATTCATTCATTCATTCGGCTCATATTTAAGGGTGGGAATTGGCTCGAACACCTTCCATTAATTAACAGCTTAGCTTTATGTATTTAATTTGCCGCGAACATCGCTCATAGTATAAACATCAAAAGGAGCAATTAGTAGTTTAAACAATTTCATTAATTAACAGCTTAGCTTTATGTATTTTCTTTGCCGCGAACATCGTTTTACCTTAATTATTACTTCAAAAACACACTTGTAGTATAAACATCAAAAGGAGCAATTAGTAGTTTAAACATTTTAGCCGCAATACTATCCCACCCATCGATAATTGGATTAATCCTGCTATGCAATCAATAAAAAAATAATTAACCATCATCCTAGTGACAACGCGTAACGATTTGCACGAAAATTATGAAAAATATTGGAACGATTAAGGATAAAATACGGTAATATAACACAATTTTTGTTTTGTTTTATTAAATTATATTATTTATAATTATTATTCATTATACTTCATTATACTGGCTATATACTATCCAAAACTCTGAAAAATACATAAAATACAAATTATACCTCATTTTTGGGCGGGGGGCCGTTTTGACCAAATATGGGCCGCTTTGACCATTTATTTTGGACGGGGGGCCGTTTTGACCAAATCCGGGCCGTTTTGACCACGGGCCGTTTTGACTAATCCTATTTGTTGTATATGGACATTTAATGGCATATATTTTAATAACATTTTACAGTATCTTTAGGTGTATATTTTGTGAATGCTTCTGCACCATTTGTCAGCCATCATTTGTCAGCCATCACCAGATACACAATGGAAGCAGGTCAAAATGCCCCCAAGTCAAAACGCCCCCATCTTTGGTCAAAACATCCCCAAAAAACACCCCCATAATTGTATTTTTGTTAAATACGATTTTATTTTGTCATTATTAAATAGTATTTGTATTTGTACAGTAATTCAGTGAAGAAAACCAGTGGCGGTTCAGATACTCTAGTAGGGGGGTAATCGGCTCGCTGGTGTTAAAATCGACCATGGACTGGAACGTGGGGCGGATGTGTTCTTTGGGGAGGAATGGCAAACTCAGCAACTTCCGGATGTATGCATGGGTCGCCTGGTCGCTCGTGTACTGGGTCGCCAATCCAAGACTCTGAATAGTAGAATTAATTATCATGAACTTGACCAATCTGGCTAAATAGTGCAGATCCTGATGAGACGGATAGTATGAGCCGGCTCATCTGGGTCTGCACTGTTTGCAAACTCTGGCCGCTAGGGCTGAAAGGGTTAAATACAAAGCAAGCTAAATGAAACACCAAACAATTAAAATGATCTAAATAATTAATATTAATCTAGCTAAATTAAAAATGGCTCATTGTGTCCCGTGTAGTACAATTATGGATATATAATTATACTAATTGATCCTAATTATAGGATCATAATTCAACATTGTTTTATATTTATAGTTTATTACCTGTACATGACTCCAAACGGCCTGACCCCAATGAAAGGCACACCCCGATAGGCTGATGTTGGGGAAGACTGTCTGTGCCGCCTTCCACAGGGCCTTCTCGTAGTCGATGACCATTCCCTCCGCTGCATTCACCCACAGAATCGCCTTGATGGACTGAAAACAGAATTGTTTGTATGGTTTAACGCCCTGCAAATATGAATCGTTTATGTAATACAGTTTAAAAGTTTTACCACAGTTACAAGACGTAAGGAAGACGGACACCCGTGACGAAACATAATACCCATTTTTTATAAAAAGTGGGTATAATTTAGCACCTGCATAGTTAATCTTAATCGGCGATTATCATGTATCATATAATTGTACATGTATAGTGGAAATATTCCATATACATTGTACCTTCATTAATCTACATTACCTCAAACACTGCGATATAATCGCGTGTCCTCCGCCCCGTCATCAACGCGAAGACCAACGGCACCTGCTTACTGCAATCTGCACGCGTCACGAATGCATGAATGGTCAACAGCATGATGAACGGGAGCCTCATGCACTGAAAAACAGATTATAATTGATATATCAAAGGAATAAATGTTGACGTGATTTTGAGATAATACTCATTCATTCATATCATTCTTACCACAAAGTACATATCCTTGGGGTCTGCCGGACGCATGGCGACTCGCTTCCGATTGGCCCTTCTCGCTAGGTATTCTTCATTGACGGTCCCCCGACTCCAGGTTCGTTGACAATCTCCTCGCGCGCCTGTCAGACAATGGAGCGTGCCGATGTGAAGACGTCTTTGCTCACGATCTCCTTTGCCTGCAGAGAAATATACTTTTATTTAAAGTCTGTATGCATAAATGCAACAACATGACTAATATTAATCAATGAGAAGTGATGATTTGTGTTGGTAGAGAATTGTGTATCCGCTAGCGGTATTGTATATTCTGTACGCGTGCTGTGACATTCAAGTCCAGTAAGTATGTAGGCAATCAACACCATAGGGGGCTATATTACAACACATAATTGATTTTATTTGTGATACCAGCGATTGGGACTAATATATTTTCAATATAATGAAGTTTTGAAATTTTCGCCGAATGTCTACGTACTTTCGATGGACATTTAATTTATGGCATATCCAACACTTAGATAAGGTCGGTTTGTCAGAACCAGACTCAAATACTGTATATCATTACACTTACCAGTGTCACAGGACCGGTGCTGCCATCCTTCGCACGGTTGGCCGGGAAATACCGGGGGCGGGAAATACCGGTATTTCCCGTCCTGGGAAATACTCGTATTTCCCGTCCTGGGAAATACCGTCCTGGGAAATACTCCCCAAAGTGGGAAATACCCGGAAATATGAATTTTGATGTTATTATTTGATAATTAAAGTTATTTAAATTAAGTTTTAAGCTCAGTAATAGTTAATTAAACAATCAACAACTTAATAATTAGATATAGGGGTTAATTACAATGTATAGATCTGTTTCATTCCCAACTAGGGGTACTCATCAGGTGGAATATTTGGCAACCATGACATTTATATTCTGGTTGTATTATTTTTTTGTAAATTACTTCTTCATTTTTTAGGAAGCATCTGAGTGTCTGCTAGATAAAATTCACAAGGATAACGTCATCATGATCAGACTATGTTTAGACAACAGGCTGTTAATTGTCAACCTTCTTCCACACTAATACATGTATTCGGTATCAAGAAATGAGAATAAATGATCTTAGCATGCAAGATGTGCATACACAGTCTCTTACAAGTCTTATATGACTGACAAGTACTGTTGTTTTATGCTTTGCATTTGTATTACTTATTTGCATTATTATTATGACATTTATTTAACGTGAAGACTATGGGCCACGATGTTACGTATGAGATACAGTACCTAAAATCGTTAAAATTAGCCAAAAGCCTACTTATTTGCATGTACATTGATGAAACTTTAATAAACAATCAGACTATGACAACAGGCTGTTAATTCAGCCTTCTCTCACACCTTTTGTGTCATACTGTATAATAAGAACCCAGGTGGTCTGTATATGGTCATGTCAAATTGTAAAACAATTACACTTACACTGTACATGGATTATCCGTTATCAACAGGGCTTTTCTCAAAATTCCAAAAGCAGCTTTTATTAGTGGCAGGTTACTATAGTAATGAGGAGTGTTCTCATATACAATAAAATAGACAGTTGGCAAATACTACATAGACTTGTATATAGGGAAGAAAATTGTGTAGAAAATAATGATGTTTCTTTCCTCTAAATAAACTTATTATTTCTTTTTTTATTGCAGAATGTTTTACCTGTAGGCTTATCAGTCTACACAGATATAAACCATAGTAGATATAGGGAATATAGAGACTCATCTTGACATTTTGGAATGAAAAAGACCACCAAGATTCGTATTTCCCAGTATTTCCCGGTATTTCCCGCCGTCCTGGGAAATACTCTTATTTCCCGGGAAATTGCCAACCCTGAATTCTTAACTAGTAAGAGTGGTAAAGCAAACCAAACTTGTGGTGCTTATATGCCTTCATTGCTTATGAATTTATCAGTTTTGATTAATGGTCTTTTGAGGTAGACGAATAATAAATCGTAGGATTATCAATTAAGTTAGTAATGCATGTTAATAGATTGTTATTGTTGGGTGTAATGTAGGATTATCAATTACGTGATTAACGGGATAAAAGTGGTTAAATAAGTGTGAACACAGGTACCTATCAACGGGATAATAACCCAGAACACGCACAAACACACACACGCCAATACATAATTACATCATTTAATCATCCTTTAATCATCCTTTAATCATGCTAATAGAAATACAATAACAAAATCAACTGATGTACATGTATTATGCAATCATTAACATTGAACACTCAAAATACACTCAAAAATATACATACGCAAAGAAAACACAAATTTACATAATTATGAATAAATAATTCACAAATTATACAATAAAATCGTCGCCATAATTCTTCCCGTACAGACATTCTTCGTACACAACGCGTACCTGAAATGAAAATAGTATAGTATAGTAAAACACCCATAAAAACCACCAGAATAAGTTAATTATTTGACAATAAACATTTGAAGATGGGGGCGTTTTGACCAAATAGGGGGTGTTTTGACCAAAATTGGGGTGTTTTGACTAATTGATGGGGGCGTTTTGACTAAATCATACACAATCTGTTGAATAGAAGACATACGTACGTTAGCATATTTTCATCAGCAAGAACAATGTGTGTACTGAGGCATGTTGGGCCTGGAATTGAAAATAAAACTATATGAACTATGTAAAGTAATGTATTTTAATAACTTTCTAGAACATAAATACAGATATTACATATTTTACATACATTTTTACCACATAAATATCACATCCACGTCTGAGAAAAGGTATCTTACAACATTTGCAATAATTGAATGTATAATTCCTGATCTGGGGCTAGCGATGGACAGGCGTCCATGGATGGTGGCATACTTCTTGCGGTGGAGTCGGGTCGGAGGTTGTCGCTGATGAGTCGGATCTGTAGGTCTACGATGGCTGCTTCCTAGCTGCTTCGGTAGTGAGACCAGGGTGTAGAATCAGAGGTCCGACTTCCCGGCGCGGTTGTTAATGCGATGATGCCATCCCTCGACGTCGTTGTTGGTACGTGTCGTCTCACGAAACTGTCCCCAGTTGTCACCCTTCCAGACGCTGCCGTCGATCCAGGTTCTTCTCGTGTATGCGGTCAAGAGGTGTAGTGGGCCGCCGACTTCTTCTGCCTGCTGTTCCATGATCGTGAAGGCTCTCGTGATCTGTTCTGACGGCAGTGACATGAGCTTCTTCATGTATCGATGTCGGTCTCCCTTCTGATACGCCGTCGCCAGTCCCAGCGTTGTTATCTTCCGGTAGATACGTTGATTCCAGTGGAACTCGCAGCCCTTGATGATGGTGTTTGGTAGTACCTCGCGTAGAGACTGCCACATTGCTGAACAAAAATAAAATACATGTGTTATGCGTGCTCGATTGATTACTGAGTGACAGTAATTTGACAGTAATAATTACTAAACGATCAAAAATGAAAGTGCAAAAGTAAATTAGCCGAGGTGTGATAAATACCATTCAACTATAATAGCCTAATTGACGAACCGGTAACCAGTTGACGGAACCACTCGACTTTTCACTCTATTTTGCCTAATTGACGAAACCTCCAGTTGACGGAACCTCCCGAATCCGTTGGAGCGATCTGCCATACTTTTTCTAGAGCTACTGAAAAATCTCTAAAAACGGTCATTGTGTCTTATTCCCACTGTACTTTTGTGTGATCTTCGTACAATCACACATTTATTTACATACTTCAACAAAATTACATAGATTTTGTAAATCGGCCCATTATTCACAATTTCCCAGTCTGATTACTTAGCGTGAACAGCTGGTCATATGACCCCTGAACTCTGCTCACTTGTATTTGTAAAAGCCACATTTTGCCAAAATGTTGACAGGTATTTTGATTTCTTTCACGTTATTCACATGTTGTTCATCCTTTATTGATGTCGGATGTTGTGGTAGTGCGCAACACGATGGCAACAAGACTTTGACATTACTGGCCCCAGTCCCAGTGTACAAACTACAGCTATTTATGACCAAATGCGAGAAAATGTCTATCACACCACAAAAACACATGACACCAAAACAGTCGGGCCTACTTTACCTAAGCCTCGTATTGATATCGATCTCAAACGATGTCCAAGCCAATCCAGGACCTAGGACACCGAAATTTCCATGTGGCAGCTGCAATAAAGCAGTCAGAAATGGTCAAAATGCCATCCAATGTGACTCGCGTTTTATTTGTTCTCCTATAGGCTGACCAAGGCCGCCCTGGATCTACCAACTTGTCATTTTCCTGTTTGCTATCATGATTTTAAATCATCCATCAACTCATTCATCTCCGATACAATGCAGATCCAGTGGGATCTGCTCACAGATAATAAACTTCATGCTGTGAAACCGACTCTGGGCGAATGGACTCCTGGCTTCAGACATGTACGCCGGGATGAAGTTGTCCTTAGTCGATTGCGCATTGGACATACACGGCTAACGCATTCGTATACATGTATGCTCAAAGGTGAGCCGCGTCCATGGTGTATTCCATGCCACAGCGCATTTACCGTGCAACACATCCTACTGGACTGTATCGATTTTGCCGATATTCGAGGCAAACACTTCAATGTTACTTCACTTGCGGAGCTATTCCAGGTGGAGAACATTGAAGGTTTGCTTCACTTTCTACATGAAACTAACTTGTATCAGAAAATATAATTTTATCATTGTATACAGGTTTTCATTTATATTGTTTATCATATTAATAGTTTTGCCTTATCATCTGATTGATTACCACATGTAACATACTATTTTGCTATTATTTTTATTCTTCATCTACATTGCTTGGCCCTAAGTGATACTCTTTTGTGTTGATGGGCTGTTAAGCTCCATTCCATTCCTATAGGCTGCGAAAATATAGGCGCTCAGACGCACAAAATTCTCGCCGATCATGAAAGTTATTCCTGGAATTGCTTACTGTGCGGCCTGCCAAACATCAGCTCGAGCTTTTTCGACTCGTCAATATCGCTTGCTACATCCAACATGTTCTGTGAGCTAGACTCCTCAACCTCACCCACATGCCTGACATCGACACCTGTGAAATGCACACATACTACAAACAAAAACAGAGCCAGAACACTCAAACTACTTAACATAAATTTTCAATCCATCGTCAACAAGCAAGCAGAGCTTTATGCCCTATTAGACGAGGAGAAACCTGATGTCGTAGTTGGTACCGAGACCTGGTTATCCCCAAACATTTTGAGTAGCGAGCTATTCCCTGCAAACCTAGGCTACACCCCATACCATGAAGACAGGAAAACTACCACCACACGTAGCGGTGGTGTTATCATTCTGGGAAAAACAGCCTGATCTGCACAGAAAAAACAGAGTTCAAAACAGACTGCGAGATAGTCTGGGTTAGTCTAGAAGTTGTAGGTGCCAAACCCACCCATATTGGAGCATATTCCAGACCATGGGAAGATGACCTCAACAGCATAGAGAGACTAAGAAAATCCGTGGAGAAGGTAAGCAAAAATAAGGGAAATATTTGGATTGCTGGCGATTTCAATCTACCAAAATAGAGATGGGACAACAACGAGTCAACACTCCGGGATGACTGCCACAACAGGCAAGTATATGAGTCGTTCGTGGACTTCCTCGATGATTTTAACCTGACACAAATGGTCACCCTGCCTACCAGATACAACAATATTTTGGACTTATTCCTCACCACAAACAATACGCTAGTTGAGAAGGTAAGCAATCTGCCAGGACTAGGAGACCATGACATAGTTTCTGTAAGCACGAACCTCAATGCAAAGATGATGAGACCAAAACCAAGGTATGTATGTACAACTATTCAAAAAGGCCAACTTGGATGGAATAAAAGAAGGGATGAGGGCATATCAACAACAGTTTCTTTCTACATCAGAAGGTAAGTCTGTGGAGACACTTTGGTCAGACTTCACAAAATCACTAAACAAGCTAATGGAGACTTATATCCCAAAGAAACACGTCAGTGGCAAATTCTCTTTCCCATGGATCACGTAAGAAATCAAACTGAAGATCAAAAAGCGCGACAAATTGTACAGACACTACAGAAAAACAGGTAACCAACAATCTCGAAAACTTTTTCTCAAGACCCGACATTCCGTAAAGGCAATGATAAAGGTAGCTTACAACAACTATGTTAAGGACTTACTGGGACTTGGAACCACATATCAGGGTAAGCCAGACACCAGTGTCCCAGTGAATACTAAGAAACTATTCTCCTTAAGAACTCCAAACAAGACCAACATGGCATTTCCCCTCTACAGAAGAATGGTAAGCTGTGTTCAGACTCTCGAGAAAAGGCAGACATCTTAAACGACCAACTCAGCCAAATGAAGGTACAGGAAGTAACGGAAACGTCGCATCTAAAACAGACAACGACTCCCTTAAACACTTTTCCTATCATGCCTGAGCTGCAGATCTCCACTAAAGGTATTGTAACTCTATTAAAAAAGTAAAAACAGAGAAAGCAGCAGGCCCAGACAAATTACAGCCTATCCTATTGAAACAGCTGCGAGATGAAATCGCCCCAATATTACAGGTAATTTTCACCCAATCGCTTCAAACAGGTGTCATGCCAACAGAATGGTCTGTGGCAAATGTAGCTCCACTCTTCAAAAAAGGTGAGAAGACATTAGCGGAAAACTATCGCCCAATTTCCCTTACATACATACTATGCAAGGTCATGGAGCACATCGTCACATCCAACCTATGCACGCACCTAAACTCGAACAACATTCTGTACGAACTACAACATGGATTCCGCGAAAGGCGATCCTGTGAAACCCAATTAGCCATGCTAGTCAAAGACCTAACTAGGAATGCTAGTTTTGGCAATCAGACAGACCTGGTCCTACTAGACTTCAGTAAAGCCTTTGACAAAGTAAACCATAAAAAACTACTGTATGAACTCCACTGTTACGGTGTCCGAGACCATACATTAAACTGGGTCAAAGCCTTCCTTAACGGCCGAAGTCGGAAGGTAGTCGTTGATGGCGAGGAATCGGGATCAGTCCCGGTCACATCTTGTGTCCCTCAAGGCTCTGGACTAGGTCCCATTCTCTTCCTAGTTTACATCAACGACCTTCCAGACAATATAATGTCACAGGTGCGCCTCTTTGCGGATGACACTGCAGTATACATCACTATCAGACATGAGGACGATGGCAAAACACTATAACAGGACCTGGACACACTACAAGTATGGGAAAAAAACTGGGACATGTATTTTAATCCTTCCAAGTGCCAGGTCTTGCACATCACAAGGTCAAAAACACCAGTCAAGTCCCCATACACACTGCATGGCCAGGTACTAGAAGCAGTTTCGTCAGCCAAATACCTCGGCGTCACCATCAGCAATAATCTCTCTTGGAACAAGCACTTTACAAACATCACAAACAAAGCAAACAGTACTTTGTGGTTTGTCAAAAGAAATATCAAAACTACAGACCCCAGAGTATGCGAACAGACATACAAAACTCTAGTCTGCCCCCAGATCGAATATGCCTCAGTGATCTGGGACCCCCACACACAGCAAAACATAAATAAAATTGAAATGATCCAGCGGTGTGCTGCTCGCTGGACTGTCAATGACTATTCACGGCAGGCTAGCATAACTGACATGTTTGTCCACTCTAGGGTGGTGCAAGACAGAAGGTTTAACAGGCCCGACTATGCCTTTTCTATAAAACTGTCAATAGTCTTGTCGCCATACCACTACCACAACACATACAGCCGTCAAACAGAATTTCTCGCTACTGCCATTCCATGACTTTCCGTCATACATACAAATACAGACTTTTACAAGTACTCGTTCTTCCCTCGTACAGTGGTGCAGTGGAACTCCCTGCCTGAACACACAATGACCCAACCCGACCTTGACCATTTCAGGTCATCGTTGGGCACTGCCCGTAACTCCCTCCCTTAAAACACTATGGATCGTTTTTAACCTACTTTTCTTTTCGATCTATTTTAACCTTTCATCTGTTATCATACCTTCTATCACACTTTTGCTGCCTTTTATGTACTAACTTGCTCCCGACGCGCAGCCTGCTAAAAATCCCCGCGAGGGGGTGTAGCAGTATATAAAGAAAAGAAAAAACTGTATTGTTGTCTTTAAATACTCTTGTATAGTGGCTTTTTCCTGTGGAATTTTCAAAAACAGTGATAAAGTATCAAATTTACATATTTTTAGATTAAATGACTTGTGGGTTATATCAATATGCATGTAAATAGTAGTTGAGAAATATTTTAAGTTTTTATTGTTAATAGAAATAAAAAAAAAAAAAAATTTATTGACAAAATTCATGAATATCTGAGAAAACAAAACCTGTATTCTTGGGTAAAAAATTGTATTGAAATCAACAATATAATGCTAGTGTATGTTTGTAAATGTAACTAGGGCTCAATCCAAGTGTTTATACACAGTTTTATTGAAAAATATAAAAGCCAATAAACAAATAGCAGCCATCATGACCCAACTTGATTGGGTCGGTGACATGCGTGCAATCATCCTCTTGCATATGTTCCCATATAGTCGAGGCAATCTCATAAAAAGAGGTTTTGACGTACTATGGTGGGGTAAACGTGTGCTAAATATGTTCAGTGTAACACAACTTGAAAAAGAAACCTGTCAACAGTGGTAAATATCTTGAAAACTGAAACGTATCAGTTAAACTGTGAAGTCATTAAAAAAATGTGTGCTTTATAATTCCACATCAGAACACTTATTTTATGACAAGCAACAGCCCACCATAGGTTTCTGAAGCTAATAATCAAGCTATGTTACTATTTTTAGATATTCTAGGAAGCCACAGGTCTGATTTTCAGTAGTCATGACTTCATGACTGTCTTGATATACAGTCATGATGGCTTACTCTTGTAAAGTGTAATTTTCCTGTGGAATTTTCAAAAACAGTGATTAAGTATCAAATTTATATATTTTTAAATTAGCTTTTAATGTTTATAGAAATAAAAACAAATTGGGGGGTGGGGGGGGTATTTTTTTTATTGAAATCAACAATATAATGCTGGTGTATGTTTTTAAATGTAAACTAGGGTTCAATCCATGTGTTTATACAGTTAGATGCTGTATATGTTCAGTTTTATTGAAACATATAAAATGCCAATAAACAAATACCGGTACATGTAGCAGCCATCACAACCCAACTTTTGATTGGGTCGGTGATGTTCTTGACTAGATTTTCAGAGAATTCAGAAGGAAAACATATTATAAACGTCATACATCAACATGACACCGTGCTTGAAGTGAAAATAGATAAAATGTTACTAAAAATATATCATTTTAAACTTGCAATGATTTTGTGTTTTATTTTATTGTTTATAGGAATGAATGGCCTTTTTGAGGAATTTATCGGGGTATAAACTTGGAAAAGTCGCGGGAATACTGGACGAAGGCCCGCGACTTTTCCAAGTTTATATCCCCGATAAATTCCACAAAAAGGCCATTCATTCCTTATAATTCCAGCATTTCTAAATAAATTCATCAAGAAAATGTGTTTATTTTCGTTTTCTTAAGAATTATTTTAACTGCGCCTCACGGTTAGGGAAAGTAGTTTGTGGGAGTGTACCGGTACTGGGATATAAATTTTGGACAGAGACTTGCTACGAGCCAATCAAATGTTAGGGAATTGTGTAAATATTTTTGTGCTGGAATTATCATGCGATAAATGCAATGTCGGGTGATGATATCTTGCAACACAGACGCTGATCTGAAAATTTCACACTATGAAAAAGTATCAATAGTTTCAAAGAAATCACCACTTAATGTGGGTGGGGTATATTGGTAAGTTGTATTTATGTTATTTTCTTTGTAATATAATTGTATCATTCAGAACTTACCAGGAAATGTTACATTTTGAATTATTTCTTGATTCATTGCACAATCGTTGTCCTAGTAACACATTTGCATATGTAAACAACCGATATGTGGCACAGTTGTTTGTTTATGTCGGAAATAGTGTTTATACCGCCAATAAATGGAACCCACGGCTATACGGGACGCAACTATACCTGTCAGTATTTTGTTATGACATTTCCATAAAAATTCAAAACAGTTATATAGCAGAGCTACACCCCCTCAAGCGTACTACACCCCCTGATTTCAAAATCATTGCGTATTTTACTTTTAAAAATTGATTATTGATTTTCTTCATTACTAAATACATAGGTAACAAATGATAAAAAAATATAACAAATTTAAACATTCACTTATTTGAGCAAACACTGTTTGCTTTTTCCAGCTCATCTAAGTGAATTTTTCAACTTTATGACAGTATATTCACTACTCAGTTTGAAAATCAATGCGTATTTTCACATTGCTATGCATATTGTGTACTCCCACTTTTGATAATCAATGCATATTCAGCTAATATAATTACGTAAAATACGCCAATACGCACCTTATCTGGAGCTCTGGATATATGATATGCAGTGGCTTAGTTTGTGGCCAGTACAATGGTGTCTGCTAAATCTGCACAAAATAATCAGGATGTTCTGTCAACTGACCGGTTCGTCAGTAATATAGTCTTATAGAGGTAAAATGTCTGCTCGTTGTACTGTATGAGACCAAGTAGGTGGGATAATGGATTATTTTTTTTTAATATATAGAACATAGTACTGAATGAGACTAAATGGGTGGGGTAATGGTTTTTTTTAATGGGCATTTGCTTTGCGTCACAGGTCCGAGTCTTCCACTTGTGAAAAAAACAGCTTTTCTACCGGTAATCTAAATTTTATGTAAAATAATATTCCATTAGTCAGGAATGTGCTAGAATGATGTTCAAGTAGTCCTGTGCCCATTGATTATATAACTTTCTGAGCACATTCTCCATTCCCATGCTCGAAATCGAAAAGTTTGATTGGTCGAGACTGCTCAGTCTCGGCAAATCAAATTGACCGATTTCGAGCATGAGAATGGAGAATTATGTGATTTCACCAAAATTGCTTACTTATCTAGCTACATGTAAGTATGCTTTGAGGGAGTAATCATTTATTTTTCCTGAAATGCATTATTTCATATAGAACTAATGACTGCATACCAAGGTTGGCCGGGAAATACCTGGGGGGAAATAAGCTCAGAAGTGGGAAATACCGGGAAATAAGATTTTGTGTGTTCAAAACGCATACATGTATATTTTGTGATTAAAGTACATGTATACATAATTATTTTACTGAAATTTATTACATTATCACAGCCATTTAGAAATTTATTACATTATCACAGCTAAAATTGCTGTGATAATGTAATAAATTCAGTATAATAAAACTCCCTCCAAGTGTACTTGCAAGATAAGTCTACTTAGCAATGTTGGTTAAATCAGCTACTGAAACAAGTGGTTTTACTATTGACTTTGTGATTGCAGCTATTGACTGACCACGACCATGACAGCTGCCTGATTACCAGAACATGTCCCCCACAGACAGTGGTGGAACCGAATGGGTTCTAACCCTGGTCTGACAATCCACCATCAACACCGACTTCCAATATGATGTCCTTTATGTCGAAGAAAAAACGCTACAAGTTTCAGGTGAACTTTGACCTAGAAGAACTGTCATCGGTGCCGTTCGTTAGCGGGATTTTATTCGCGAAGATGCGGCTGCTGGAAGGCGGTAACTTCTGTGAAATATCTGACAGGTAACCTAAGATTTTCACCCCATTACTGGTTGTAGATATGCCGTTAATCTGATGGAAAGTATTTTTTTCTTATTTGTATACGTTGCGACAACCATTAACTTCAGTTGGAAATTTCAACAGCGGTGTTTACAATATATGTACAATAATTTTAAACATAATGGCCAACAGTGCAGACCCTGATCAGACTGTGGGTCTACACTAGTTGTGAACAGTAACTCTTGTAATCTACTCCCGCACCGTCCGTAGCCAGAGTTATGATTCCACTCATAGGAAGCTCCTCAACATAAAAGCGCGAATCAAATCTGATTCACACTTTAGCAGTTAATTGTGACACATTTTATATATTTTCCATTGATAAAAAAATATTGGTATTATAAAAATAATACAAACTAATAATTCTGAAACAAATTTTACCATTGTAGACGGTTTGGAAAATTAAATTTTGCCTTTCCAGAAAATGGTTACGTGTTGATTCTAGCTTAAATTTACTTCATCTACACAGTGCTCCAGATAAGCTCCGTATTTGCATAAATACCCAATTAAAATTGCCAAAAACCCAATTGAAATCAGAAGTAGTGAGTATCAAAAAGCAATGAAAAAATTGTGGTATCTTTATCATGCTACAGAAAACAATAAACAGACCACAAATACAGCATATTTTCTTATTTTTCCATGAAAACACATCTTGGTATTTCATTAGAATTGTCTCCAAGGAGACAATTCTAATGAAATGCCAATACATGTTTCATTTAGAAGAACACTATTCAATAATTGCTGTCTGTTGATGTGTAAACAGTAGTGTGATTTTATTTTACCCAATTAAAACTTTGAAATACCCAATTGCTTCAGAAATTGCTTCAGTAAAAATACTCAATTACTAATTCCTTATCTGGAGCCCTGTCTACACATGTAAATTTATCTGATATGAGTGTCGACATAATTGCTGGAAAATGTTATTTTCAATATGTTGACACTCATTTCAGTTAAAAATACAGAAGATCTTTCACAATTAACTGCTGAAGTGCGAATCAAATCTGATTCGTTATTCTGCAGAGGAAGCCTATGAGTGGAATCGTAACTGGCTACGGACGGTGCAGGAATAGATTGCGAGAGTTACTGTTCACAACTAGGTCAACACTGGTTGCAAATCAAATACGCCTCATTTCTGGAATCATGTATGTGTACATGCAGGCTGTTCTGTGTCAAATCTTCCGGTAATTGGGTCACCTTGCTTCATGTAGAACCGAATGGTACATGTATAACTTCAATATATTTTACACCAGGCCTCCAGATAAGGAATTAGTAATTATACAGTCACGTTGTCCGTTAGCTTCTATTCCCTTCACATGCATTCCTGTAAGGCTCTACTACTATGCTGTGCCAAATCCACGGCCGATTGGAGCATGTGATGGGTATTTTAACGATCAGGATTCATGCTTACCGAAATCCCGACCCCAACCGGAGACATGGTGTGGCCCTCATATACATGTACGTCTTTGGTTTTCTTGTATGTGAGAGTTGAATCTGGTTATACCCATTATAAGAGTAATATCATTATTTGTGGTGTGTGGTGTGGTGTGGTGTGGTGTGGTGGACCTGGGATTCCCCCCCCTCCCCCCCATCCCCCACCCCCCCCCCCCCCCTAATACACAATACAGCAAATTGAATATGGGATCAAACCTGTTGGTCCGGCCTTAAATGACCTTAGCTGTTGATAGGCCGTTAAACTAACAAACAAACAAAACTAATGTGGCTACAAACTCAATAAGCCCCATTTTATCATGGCAGTTGAGATTGACCGTGGCCTAGGAGATATGTCATTGCATCATAACACCGATGTTCAATCCTCACCCTAAGCGTGAAAAATACTTGCAATGTACATAGGATTTCCATCCCCCTTGTCTGTTGGATGAAACAACCAGACAAGTGGGATGGAAATCCTATGTTCATTGCATATGAACTATGGTTCTGTCTGTCTCTATATGACCTTAGCTGCTGAGACGTTAAACCCATTCACTATTCACTTTCAGTTTCTGTTGGGTGAAACTATAAACTATGGTTCCGTCTCTGTATGACCTCAGCTGTTGCTGGGACGTTAAACCCATTTACATTCACTGTTTCTAAGGCAGGGCACATTCTAGTTCTGAGCGCATAACTCTAATTACATTTCATTACACTGAGGGCACAGGTTGAAGTAACGGACCGAGGTCTATAAATACATTAAATATGCCTAAAACATCAATAAATGAAGAAGCAAAAATAGGCTAAACAATTTTTGTTTACCGGTACTCCCTCCATATACTCCATCTATTGCTATTGATTATGGAGTATATGGAGGGAGTAAACAAAAATGTTTAGCTTATTTTTTCTTCATTTATTGATGCTTTTAGGCATATTTAATGTATTTATAGACCTCGATCCGTTTCTTCAACCTGTGACTGAGGGTTATGACGGAGTACATGTAGTCTTTCCTTATGTGCATTCTTTGTTTACTTTTCTACTTTGTGGAGAGTGGTCTAATAATTTTGCTAAGACACAATATATTAGGTAAGTTTATGGTAATATTTTGTATCGTATTGTAGAACTGTCTCTCAACAACAATATAGCGAAGTATGCCCTGCAGGCTTTTCTATAATTTAGTGCGTGAAGTGTAAATGCTATTATGCGCATTCTTACTGTGCAGTGTGGTGTAGGGATATAGTGCAACCTGTTGTCTATAAAGTGGAAAACCTGCAGCTAGGCACATTTCTACCAGTGTTTGTGTAGGTTTACCATTTGATTGGCCTTTGATCTGGGTTAATACAGAGCTGCAGATAAGGTGCGTATTGGCGTATTTTACGCAATTACTTTAGCTAAATACGCATTGATTATCAAAAGTTGGAGTACAAAATACGCACAACAATGTGAAAATACGCATTGATTTTCAAATTTAGTAGTGAAAATACTCTCATAAAGTTGAAAATTCACTTGCTTTTTGCAGCTGAATTAAGTGAATGTTTAAATTTGTTATATATTTTTTATCATTTGTTCCTATTTAGTAATGAAAAAAATCAATAATCCATTTGTAAAAGTAAAATACGCAATGATTTTGAAATCAGGGGGTATAGTACGCTTTAGACACACATCTTATCTGCAGCTCTGTAATACCAGAGCTTGGAGATAATCCCCTGTGGTGAGTCACTTAGTGGCAGGGTTCAGATAAGTTGTATACAAATTGTTAAGTCGTTCAAACTGAGAGGAAACATGTGACTTATAACCAGATAACATTCACATTGTAATATTTTGATGTAACAACAATTTACAATCAGGGTTGGCAATTTCCTGGAAAATAAGTATATTTCCCGGGACAGCGGGAAATACCAGGCAATACCGGGAAATATGATTTGTATTGGACGGTGATATAACAAATGTCATGCTTCGTAGCTAATCCTCTAACAACTGGTTTTTAATATGTTGTTTTTTATTACATTGTACTTTCTACTGGTAGATATCCTGCCGATTAATACAAAATATCTGTAAATTTTAAGACCAAAAATGTGTATACACACAGCAGGGTGTGACGAAACAGTTTATCCTTTCTTATTAAAACTACATGTTATTATCAAGCTGTCAACTATTTAAATAACCAATATTGTCCTTAAAACATAATTAGGCTGAACATTGTTAAAAAAGCAGGAAAAATATGTGTGAAAAATCATATTTCCCGGGTAAAATCATATTTCCCTGTATTTCCCACTTTTGAGAGTATATTCCGGGGCGGGAAATACCAGCGGGAATTTCCCAGCCAACTCTGTTTACAATTCACATTTTTAGCTCACCTGAGCAAAGCTCATGTGAGCTATTGTTATGGCAAAGTGTCCGTCGTCCGTCCCTCCGTCCGTCCGTGAACATTTTCACAGGGATGATATATGGGTGATGCCATTTCAGATTTGTTAAAATGGAGGTCATCGACAATCCAAGATGGCCGCCATGGAAAAGTAGGTCAAATTCTTAAAAAATCTTCTTCTCACGAACCGCCAGGCCGATTTCGACGATACTTGGTATGAATGATCGATAGTTAGCGCTGTTTCAGATTTGTTCATATGGTGGCCCGTGGGTCAAAAATGGGCGTCGCCCGAGGGGTCAAATAGGGGTCAAATTTTATTTTTAACCGAATATAGTCATGTAATATATCAAATCGAAGGTATTGACGAGACGATCACTCTGGAGAATTTTTTGTCTAAATCAGATGATTACGTCATCCAAGATGGCCACTGATAGTTCAAAAGGTCATTCTTTTACTAAAGATTTCAAACGTCTTTTTCTTGTGAACTGCTTGGCCGATATTGGCCAAACTTAACTGTAATGGTCTGTGGGTGAAGCCTGTTCATTTTTGTTAAAATGGAGGTCATCACCAAATCCAAGATGGCCGCCGTTGAGAAGTAGGTCAAATTATCGACGAGACGATCACTCTACAGCATGTTTTGTCTAAATCAGATGATTTTGTCATCCAAGATGGCCACCGAAAGGTATGTGACCTGGACCTCAGCGGGTGCTCGTAGAATGATGACAGATTGCATTATAAACGCATCTATGAAATATTAAGAGATTCTGTAAGTCCAGTCACATACACAGAGTAGTGTTGACTTTGAAACTGAAAATTATACAGACGACTGACACATGGGACGGAATAGTTACATTAGTGCATGTTTCTTTGTTTGAGCTGACAATAATTGTACGCCTCAAACATGACAGTGCCACGTTAAGGCTGAATAAGTTTAATTAAAATATTTTGTTTATGATTTTGTCTGGCCCTATCTCAAGGTGACAGCATTATCCAGGCCCAGAAAGTGGTCTTCTAACAACTGAGCGTCATTCATCAGGGCAACTTGACATTTTGTTGTACAGTATGTAGCAAGGGTTGATGAGGATGCGCTCAGTTTTACATCACTGCTGCCATCTTCGAGTCGTACAGTTATTGTCGCAAACATGTTTTTTTTTACATTATCTTTCCGTTGTTTCATTTGGCAACTCCCGCACCTCACAAATTTATATCTTGGTCAACGTACCAAGTGCGAGTGTTTTGGGGGGTAAATTTCCCTTCAAGTGTGCACAGGTTGAATACAGGATAATCCATCCCGTTGGCTTGGTTTTATAGCAAATGTGTTCAACTTGTTTCTTTGGTACGGCTTGATTGATTTGAATAACGTTTGGCAACAGTGTTTACCTGAACATAATTGACTGTCGCGTATGTACCTCCCCAGGTTCCTACGCCCAAGGTCAACATCACAAAATTGCTCTTCGTATTTAGCATTTGCAAGGCTGCCATGAAGGGATTAGATTCGTTTAACAATGCGGCTCTTGTTACCAGCTTGTTATAATTTTAAACTTGAATACAGTATATGTATCTGCACATGTCAAGTTATTTTTTATGTTCTTCCCACTATATTCTACTGCACCAGTCAATTGTAATTTGTAATCCTCGTCCACTCCAGACCGGGAAACAGCATTTGACTTTTGTAGATCCCCAATATACGCCCCGCAATGCGGAGACAGAAACATATGTACTCCCCCCGCCAAATGTCCCTGTGCCCATATGCGTGACCCGGGTAGTGGATTCCAGGGTTTAGCCTGCTATGTCCCAGCCTGGAGGGGGCAGGATTACAAATTTACTAGTGCATAGAGGTACTTGGTTTGACCTTTGGTGACGAGGGATGATCATAAAAATCGACAGCTTATGCCATGGCATGAAAATACTACACAACAATTAAGTCCTGAAAGTAACAGTACACATATAGAACGACAAATTGACAGTAAAGTGATGACGTTAAAATCATTTTGACCTCACTCCTTAAAAAGGGTCTAGACACCATTTGTAGCACATGTCATGTAAGCAAATGTCTACCCTAATAAAGGTATAGCAGTAAATCACATGCACATTCGCAATATATGTTACATCAGAAGGTACCAACAAATTCTGTGGATTGTAAGTGAAGAGTCTTTGTGAAATCAAGATGACCACTATGGAGGCTTTTAGGTGAGCGATACAGGCCCATTTGGGCCTCTTGTTGTTGATCCCTCTTGTTGGAAGTGAAACGCACATGTAGTGATCACTCCAACATCTGTCTGTCTGTCTGTGCGTTCGTGCAAAATCGGCTTTGGAGTTTTTAAATTGCTTTTATTTTAATCGTTTTAAATTACTTGTTATTACTTATTATATCTGATCTGGGGTTATGCTGGCTATCTATGTGCAGAGCTCTAGTTAAGGTGCGTAATTTGACCAACTTGGGGTGAAATTTTGTTATTTCTTCATCAAAAATGGCAAGTTGGGAGTCCTTTAGAATCGTCTCATTGAGATATTTACCTCCAAATTACCTCCAATTAACTGGAGCTCTGTATATGTTGTAAAGTACCTTTTCTAAGCAGGGGGGCATATAAGTGTATGGGTGAAATATTGACATGCATGGTAAACAGGGGCCCGTTTCACTAAACTTCTTACGACTAAAATGTTCGTAAGTGCAAAATTATGATAGTCTGTAAATTTCGCATTAACAATGTTTTCTTGTAAACAATTATTGAATTTACATTTATTGAGCATAGGCTGCATATGCAGCCTATGCTCAATAAATGTAAATCCATCAATTGAAATTTACAGACGATCCTAAATTTACACTTACGAACATTTTAGTCGTACAAAGTTTAGTGAAACGCACCCCTGGAAATTAGCGCTCAAATGTTCAGATTTTAACCCATTGTTGTCTATGGATACCATTATTTTTATTGTAAAAATCTGATTTCTTTGTTTATTTCCCCATAAAAGTTTATGTTGTTGCCACTCATTTGAACCGTCTCGTTGAGAGGTAACAATATACACTTTTGAACAGAAATATTGAGAGAAAAATATCAAAATTGATATAGATGATTAATTGTTAGTATTTTACCCCTTACACCGCTGTCTTAATTTTTTTGTCGTCTGCTGTTTATTTTCTATTTTCAATTTTTATCATCAAAAACATGCTTTGACAGCACTTTAGAATATTTTGACACATGCTTTGACAGCACTTCAGAATAATTTACAACATGCTTTGACAACACTTCAGAATCATTTGAATGGAAATGATTCTCAAGTGCTGTCGAACCATGTTTGTTTTTTCCAGCGGAATCCCTGAAAATGTCTAAAATACTGACAGTGTAGATTCTGATGAGACGGCTTATTACAAGCCAGCTCATCTGGATCTACAGTGTTTGCTCCGTGGTTTACAGGTTTGAAAGGATCAATTAACGTCGGGCAGGGTTTTCAGTAGTAACTCTGCGGAGCATTTTGGTGCTTCACCCTTAGACGTCTGCTGTTGCTTTTACATCTTGCCTTATTTCTCAATAAAAACATGTTTTGACAGCACTTCAGAATCATTTCCAATGGAAATGATTCTGAAGTGCTGTCAAAGCATGTTGTAACTTGTTCTAAACTCCGTCTAAAGTGTTGTCAAATCATGTTTTTAGCTCGCCTGCACGAAGTGCAGAAGAGCTTATGGCATACCCCCGGCGTCGTCGGCGTCCACAAACTTAACGTTGGGGTAAATGTCTTATAACATATCTTTCCTTTCATGGAACGCCTTGATATTTCATACATGCATTCATCTGATGATACTCTATCGTGCTATAGCAAATCCATGACCCACCCCTTACCCCAAGGTCAATGTCACAAACTTAGCACATTCATAAATTTAACATTGGGGTAAATGTCTTATAACATCTGTTTCCTTTCATGGAACGCCTCGATATTTCATACATGCATTCCTCAGATGACCCTCTATCATGCTGTAGCAAATCCACCACCCACCACCCAACCCTTACCCCAAGGTCAAGGTCACAAACTTAGCATGTTCATAAACTTAACAGTGGGATAAATGTTGTGTAACTTCTGTTTATTTACAGGGAACGCCTTGATATTTCATACATGCATTCATCTGATGATACTCTATTGTGCTATAGCAAATCCCTGACCCACCCCTTTCCCCAAGGTCAAGGTCACAAACTTAGCAAATTCATAAACTTAATGTTGGGGTAAATGTCTTATAACATCTGTTTCCTGTTATTGAACGCCTTGATATTTCATACATGCATTCCTCAGATGACCCTCTATCATGCTGTAGCAAATTCACAACCCACCACCCAACCCTTACCCCAAGGTCAAGGTCACAAACTTAGCACATTCATGAACTTAACGTTGGGGTAAATGTTGTGTAACTTCTGTTTATTTACAGGGAACGCCTTGATATTTCATACATGCATTCATCTGATGATACTCTATTGTGCTATAGCAAATCCCTGACCCACCCCCACCCCTTTCCCCAAGGTCAAGGTCACAAACTTAGCACATTCATAAACTTAACGTTAGGGTAAATGTCTTATAACATCTGTTTCCTGTTATTGAACGCCTTGATATTTCATGCATGCATTCCTAAGATGACCCTCTATCATGCTGTAGCAAATCCACAACCCACCACCCAACCCTTACCCCAAGGTCAAGGTCACAAACTTAACATTGGGGTAAATGTTGTGTAACTTCTGTTTCTTTACAGGGAACGCTTTGATAGTTCATACATGCATTCATCTGATGATCCTCTATTGTGCTACAGCAAATCCATTACCCATCCGTCCATCCGTACCATCCGTGTCCATCCTGTAACATCCTGTTCATCCTGTCATCCGTACATCCTGTCCATCCATACATCCTGTCCATCCGTACATCCTGTCCATCCGTACATCCTGTCCATCCGTACATCCTGTCCATCCATACATCCTGTCCCATCCAACATCCTTGTCCATACCATACATCCTGTCCATCCGTACATCCTGTCCATCCATACATCCTGTCCATCCATACAAATCCTGTCCTTCCGTACATCCTGTCCATTGTTACACCTGTCCATCCATACATCCCTGTCCATCGGCATCCTGTCCATCCGTTTACATCCTGTCCATCCATACATCCTGTCCATCCGTACATCCTGTCCATCCGTACATCCTGTCCATCCGTACATCCTGTCCATCCATACATCCTGTCCATCCGTAATTCCTGTCATCCATACATCTGTCCATCCGTACATCCTGTCCATCCGTACATCCTGTCCATCCATACATCCTGTCCATCCGTACATCCTGTCCACATCCGTACATCCTGTCCATCCATACATCCTGTCCATCCGTTACAAATTCTGTCCATCCATACATCCTGTCCATCGTACATCTGTCCATCCGTTACATCCTGTCCCATCCATACATCCTGTCCATCGTAAATCCTGTCCATCAGTACATCCTGTCCATCCATACATCCTGTCCATCCGTACATCCTGTTTTATTTCCTTCCTTTTTTTATTTCATCCGTTTTTTGGTCCATCATACACTCTGTCCATACGTACTCTTGTCCATCCAATACATCCTGTCCATCCGTACATCCTGTCCATCCGTTACTCCTGTCCACTCCGTACATCCTGTCCATCCCCCCCCATACTCTGTCCATCATACATCCTGTCCATCCGTACATCCTGTCCATCCGTACATCCTGTCCATCCGTACATCCTGTCCATCCGTACATCCTGTCCATCCGTACATCCTGTCCATCCGTACATCCTGTCCATCCGTACATCCTGTCCATCCATACATCCTGTCCATCCATACATCCTGTCCATCCGTACATCCTGTCCATCCATACATCCTGTCCATCCGTACATCCTGTCCATCCATACATCCTGTCCATCCATACATCCTGTCTGTACATGTACATGTACGTCAGTCCCGAAACCTTAACGCTTGGGTAAATGTCATATAATTTATGTTTCCTTACACAGATCTGCTTGATATTTCACACACACATTGCTCTAATGGTCCGAAACCACAGGTTGAAGTAACGGACCGAGGTCTATAAATACATTAAATATGCCTAAAAGCATCAATAAATGAAGAAAAAAATATATTTTTTTTACCCCATCCATCTAATCATAAGATTAGATGGATGGGGTAAAAAAAAAATTGTTCTTCTTCATTTATTGATGCTTTTATTTTAAGCATATTTAATGTATTTATAGACCTCGGTCCGTTACTTCAACCTGTGTCCTCTACTGCCCTGCGACAAATCCACAATCTTCCTGCCCCTGCTAAGCCCAGGGTCACATATGGTGCGTTCGAAACTTGGGTAAGTGTCTTATAATGTCTGTTTCCTTGCATGGATCTGCTTGATATTTCACACACCCATTGCTCTGATGGTCTGCGTTCATGCTGTGACAAATCCACACTTTCCTGGCCCTCTGGCATGCGTGTGCCAACAGGCCACTTTTCTAGTCTTATCTTTATTTCTTCACACAAGTATCACAACATAGACTTCTACCCTGGTATTCATTATAGGAATGAATGGCCTTTTTGTGGAATTTATCAGGGTATAAACTTGGAAAAGTCGCGGGAATACTGGACGAAGCTACATGTATAAAAAATTACAATTTTCGAAAAAAAAGTATTCCCGCGACTTTTCCAAGTTTATATCCCCGATAAATTCCACAAAAAAGGCCATTCATTCCTTATAATTCCAGCATTTGAAATAAATTCATCTAGAAAATGTGTTTATTTTCCGTTTTCTTAAGAATTATTTGAACTGCGTCTCACGGTTACGGAAAGTAGTTCGGCGTGGGAGTTTACTGGGATATAAATTTTGGACAGAGACATGCTACGGACCAATCAAATGTTAGGGAATTGTGTAAATATTTTTGTGCTGGAATTATAAATAAGAAAACTATTAAACAATTTCTGTCCGCAAAATTGTGTATCCTCAGCATGAAATGGATTAAAATTGCGTAAAACATATTATTCACACTTCAACAGTTAACTTGATTGATTGGCCATTTAGACACTCTGGTGTCTGTAGAAAAATCTGGCCCGGTCTATTCACTTACAGTACGCGTAACACTGTAATTGTTCTAGCTGCACGTTTCCGCTTTAACCCTTAGACCGCTACTCAAACAATTGTTGTCTGCTGTTGCTTTCATATCTTGCCTTATTTCTCAATAAAAACATGGTTTGACAGCACTTCAGAATCATTTCCAATGGACATGATTCTGAAGTGCTGTCAAAGCATGTTGTAAATTATTCTAAAATGCTGTCAAAGCATGTTTTTGATGATAAAAATGGAGAAAAAAAATAAACAGCAGACGACAAAACAAATACGGTAAGACAGCGGTCTAAGGGTTAATTTATAGGCAACAGGTTGCACTACATCTCTACACCACCGTCAATGGTATAAATTTGCGTAATTGTGTAATTGCGAGACAACTCTACAATATCACACAAAAAATATTACCATAAACGCAAAATTCTTACTGTCTGTTTCACTAAAGCTGCCCAAATTTTACGGCTATATAAACAATTCAAAAACAAGATTTCTTTTGATAATATTAAATTAAAGGCAAAATTAAGAATGAGCCTTCTTTTTATTTCGTGAAATTTGGTCAAATATTGATTTTATTGCGAAAAAACAATTTCCCCATGTTAAATCCCCATAGACATCTTCACGGAGTGAAGATGTCTATGGGGATTTAACATGGGGAAATCTTTTTGAATTTTAGAAATACTGGACCGATTTTTAAAATTTAACTTTTGTTTTCTTTATAGTTAGATCCTTTCCAAGCTATCTAGCCAGGTTTCGGAGTCAATTTCCAAAATTTTTCATTTTTGACTCCACGAAGTATACAATAAACAAAGAATGCTTCAAACACACATTTGGGCAGGCTGCTCCATCATAACTCTAATGTAATGCAGTACGTGTTATGAAATGTGATTAGAGTTATGTACTCAGAACTGTAATTGTCCTTACAAAGCTTGGCACAGGCATAGAACCAATGTTCAGACCATTCATTCTCTCATGCAGTATTGGTAAATCTTAATGACCCATATTTTAACTATTTAATGACCCACATTTTAAGCTATATCCCTTTGTCACAAAATGTGTGTACACCTTTCAGACTGCCAACAAGGGTAGTCATGTGACAACAGGCCGTAATTAAACTATTACTGTCTGTTTCACAAAAGCTGCCCAAATTTTACGGCTATATAGACAATTCAAAAACAATATTTTTTTAGATAATATTAAATTAAAGGAAAATTTAAGAATGAGCCTTCTTTTTATTTCGTGAAATTTGGTCAAATATTGATTTTATTGCGAAAACAAAATTTCCCCATGTTAAATCCCCATAGACACGGAGTGAAGATGTCTATGGGGATTTAACATGGGGAAATTTTTTTGAATTTTAGAAATACTGGACCAATTTTTAAAATTTAACTTTTGTTTTCTTAGTTACAATGTAGATCATTTCCAATTTGTTTCCTCAATTTAAACAAACAACAGGCCGTAATTAAACTATTAGTTTATGTGATTTGTTCATGACACTAGCTAGTATACTATATATATGTACAGTAATTTTAGATAGGTAATTTAACGATCGGGGTTCATCCTTACCGGAATCCCGACTGGAAACCTGGTTTGGCCCTCACATACATCTTTGGCATTTTGTATGTGACAGTTGAATCTGGTTATACCCTTATGTGAGTATTACGATATTCGTAATCCTATTTTAGGGGAAGGGCCAAGTGACTTGGTGTGGTATGGACCTGGCACCAGGTCAGGTTATTCTAATTTCAGGGCTGAATATATTTGTTATCGATGTAAATATTCCGTTCTGATTTTGGGATTTTCCCCCCCAATGCAGCAGGTTAAAACGGGATTGAACCCGTTTGCCCGGCCTTACATGACCTTAGCTGTTGATAGGCCGTTAAACACTAATAATTCCAGCACAAAAATATTTACACAATTTCATAACATTTGATTGGCCCGTTGCAAGTCTCTGTCCAAAATTTATATCCCAGTAAACTGCCATGCCGAACTACTTTCCGTAACCGTCAGGCGCAGTTAAAATAATTCTGAAGAAAACGGAAAATAAACAATTTATACCCCGATAAATTCCACAAAAAGGCCATTCATTCCTATAATAAACAAACAAACAAACAAATAAACTAATACGGTACCCACTTATCTGGAGCGGCCGTAAAAAACATATCTAGAGGTTAAGTTTGGATATATGATGTTTACTGAGGTGACTGCTGTGAATAATTGAGATAACTCCAGGTATTTTACTATCACCCTACATGTACCTGGGTATCACTGGCTGTATTCCATGATATGGCTTATATAGGTGAACATAGGTCCAGATCAGACAACTATGCTGGTAATATTTCTTTCATTATTCACTTTCTTCAGCATGGAAACATGCAGCTTGGGAGTTCTTTAGAATCGTCTCGTTGAGACGATTCTAAAGAACTCCCAAACTGCATGGTTTCACGAAGATTCATTAAACTATGTTGTAAAATAATTCCTGCTTATCTGAATTTTATTCGTGTGAACTGATTGTTTTGAATCGGTACATAAAAACAAAATCCACTGGTGTGAAATGTTTTTACGTTGATGTTTAACTAGTTTCTTGTGAATTGGTGCGTGTAAGTTATGAGGTATACAGGTAGATGAACTGGAATCTATTGGCATCCTGGGTTTGCATTCTACGGAGCCCCGCAGGGGACAAATTATTTTTTTATTCATTCGTTCCCACGAAATAACAATTTGTTCCCTCAATTTAGCAATTTGTTCCCACAAATTAACAATTTGTTCGCATGGGAACAAACTGTTAATTTGTGGGAACGAATTGTTAATTTGAGGGAACGAAATGTTAAATTGAGGGAATAAATTGTTATTTTGTGGGAACAAATTGTTATTTTGTGGGAACAAATTGTTATTTTGTGGGAACAAATTGTTATATCGTGGGAACGAATTAATAAAAAAAATCCATGTCCCCTGTGGAGCTCTGTAGCATACTTTGAGGGAGCAAGTTTCAATTTTAGGATAACTTTATTATTTTTTATTATACTGAATTTATTACATTATCACAGCCAAAATGGCTGTGATAATGTAATAAATTCAGTATAATAATTCTGCATACTTTTAATCATCAAATATATGCAGTCGTTAGTTCTATATGAAATAATGCATTTCAGGAAAAATAAATGATTACTCCCTGAAAGTATACTTTGCTAGAAAAGTATACTTTGCAATGTTGGTGAAATCGGCTACTGGTCTATCCTTTCTACAGGTGAAATACATACAGTGTGGCTGTGACCACAGGTTCTTGTAGAACGGTTCATATTTTGGTGTTTTAACTCTTTGCATGCTGGGAAATTTGTGAGCTATAAATAGTTCAAAAATAGCAGATGACAATTCATTATATTTTCTTTTATTTCTCCTTATAAATGTCATGAATATGTCTTGGAAATTCATTAGAATTGTGTTTGGAGGACACAATTCTAATGAAATTTCAAGACATATTTACAGAGAGAAATAAAACATATACATGTACTCGTAATTCGTTTGGCGGATAATTTCGCCGCTAACATGCACAGTCAGTTAATGGGTTATTTCGGTATAATTCCAGAACAAAAATATTTACACAATTCCCTAACATTTGATTGGCCCGTAGCAAGTCTCTGTCCAAAATTTATATCCCAGTAAACTCCCACGCCGAACTACTTTCCGTAACCGTCAGGCGCAGCTAAAATAATTCTTTAGAAAACGGAAAATAAACACATTTTCTTGATGAATTTATTTCAAATGCTGGAATTATAAGGAATGAATGGCCTTTTTTTGGAATTTATCGGGGATATAAACTTGGAAAAGTCGCGGGAATACTGGACGAGGCCTTCCGGCCTTCGTCCAGTATTCCCGCGACTTTTCCAAGTTTATACCCCGATAAATTCCACAAAAAGGCCATTCATTCCTATAATATCTGGTGGTTTCAGTGCATTGTTACCAACATACAAGTTACGTCACCTCCCTCAAATTAGTACACATATAAGAACGGTAATTTACCTTTGTGGATATTTTAACAGTATAAAATGGGTCCGAAAATTCGGAATGGTAAATGTGTAGATAATTGACGATTTCTGTTGTGTGTAATGATTGAGCATTAGTAGTTGCACAAAACTATGTAAATTACCCAAAACAAACTAAATCCACCCAAATATACCCAAAATACATTGAAATTTCATTGATGGAATGTTGAGCAGTGCAGATCCTGATCACTGCAAGTAAATAAATGTACATGTATTTGTGACCTAGGTACTCCTTTTGATGCTGAATTCAATTTTGTTGTCTGCTGTTTATTTTTGATCTTCCATTTTGCTCATTAAAAACATGCTTTGACAACACTTTAGAATCACTTCCAATGGAAATGATTCAAAACTGCTGTCAAAACATGTTTTTATTCAGAAAGAAGACAAAATAAAACACAACAGCAGAGAACTATAGTCTAATTCACCACAGGCGATTGAACTCCCCACCCACATAGCCCCTTAGATAAATCAATCTGGTCTGACTAGTACGTATATAGACTTATATTTATAATAATATGGGTGGGGTGGGTGGGGGGGGGCTCTGAATGTGGAGAGGGAATTTCAATCGCCTGTGGTTTCACGAAAGCTACCCAAATTTTACGGCCATATAAACAATTCAAAAACCATATTTTTTTTCGATAGTATTAAATTAAAGGAAAATTTAAGAATGAGCGTTCTTTTTATTTCGTGAAATTCGGTCAAATATTGGTTTTATAGCGAAAAATTGATTTCTCTATGGGAATTTAACATGGGGGAAAAAGAGGTAAGGGAGTGTGGGAGGAGTCAAAAAACGAAAAAAATTGGATATTGACTCCGAAACCTGGCTAGATAGCTTGGATATGATCTAACTAAGAAAACAAAAGTTAAATTTTAAAAATCGGTCCAGTATTTATGAAATTCAAAAAAAATTCCCCATGTTAAATCCCCATAGACATCTTCACTCCATGAAGATGTCTATGGGGATTTAACATGGGGAAATTGTTTTTTCGCAATAAAATCAATATTTGACCAAATTTCACGAAATAAAAAGAAGGCTCATTCTTAAATTTTGCTTTAATTTAATATTATCGAAAAAAATATTGTTTTTGAATTGTTTATATGGCCGTAAAATTTGGGCAACTTTCGTGAAACAGACTATAGTTTATGTGATTTGTTCATGACACTAGCTAGTATACTATATATATGTACAGTAATTTAACAATCGGGGTTCATCCTTACCGGAATCCCGACTGGAAACCTGGTTTGGCCCTCACATACGTCTTTGGCATTTTGTATGTGACAGTTGAATCTGGTTATACCCTTATGTGAGTATTACGATATTCGTAATCCTATTTTAAGGGAAGGGCCAAGTGACTTGGGGGGGTGGGAGGGGGGCTCTGAATGTGGAGAGGGAACTTCAATGATGAAGTTCAATCGCCTGTGGTTTCACGAAAGCTGACCAAATTTTATGGCCATATTAACAATTCAAAAACCATATTTTTTTTGATAATATTAAATTAAAGGAAAATTTAAGAATGAGCCTTCTTTTTATTTCGTGAAATTTGGTCAAATATTGATTTTATTGCGAAAACAAAATTTCCCCATGTTAATTCCCCATAGACACGGAGTGAAGATGTCTATGGGGATTTAACATGGGTAAATTTTTTAGAATTTCAGAAATACGTACTGGACCGATTTTTAAAATTTAACTTTTGTTTTCTGAGTTAGATCATTTCCAAGCTATCTAGCTAGGTTTCGGAGTGAATTTCCAATTGTTTTATTTATTTTTTTTTTATTTTTTTTTGGACTCGTCCCACAACTCCTCTACCCTTTTCCCCCATGTTAAATTCCCATAGACAAATCAATTTTTCGTAATAAAATAAATATTTGACCAAATTTCACGAAATAAAAAGAAGGCTCATTCTTAAATTTTCCTTTAATTTAATATTATCAAAATAAATATTGTTTTTTAATTTTTTATATGGCCGTAAAATTTGGGCAGCTTTCGTGAAACAGACTATATATAGTCTATAGTTCTGTTTCCCGCATTTTAACCCTTTCAACACCACAGACCTCTATAGAGACAATGTTTGCAAACAGTGCAGATCCAGATGAGCCGGCTCGTAACGAGCCGTCTCATCAGGATCTCCACTGTTTGTTAATAGTTATCAAATTTGAAAAAATTACCCTTTCTGAAGAATGGAATAGCCTGAAAATTTGAATGGACCAATGAAATAGCATGAAACAGTGGCATGGAACAGCCCATTAAGTTACTTGGTGTTGAAAGGGTTAACATTCACTGCAAGTTAACAAAGGTACATGTATTTGTGACCATGTAAGGCCATCGCAGGTTCTTCCTCTGTTAACCCTTTCAACACCAAGTAACTTAATAGGATGTTCCATGCCAATGTTTCACGCTATTTCATTAATTTTGTTCATTCAAATTATCCCATTCTTCTAAAAGGGTAATCTGTACGACGTTTAAAATTATTAACACAAACAGTGGAGATCCTGATGAGACGGCTCGTTACGAGCCGGCTGCCGGCTCATCTGGATCTGCACTGTTTGCAAACATTGTCTCTATAGAGGTCTGTGGTGTTGAAAGGGTTAAGCATCCGCGTACAGGTTGGTTTTGAGAGTGGTTCTGTGAAAAAAAAATGACAAAAAATGTGTATGCTATTTTACACTATTTACTGGTGAAGGAATATGAAAATTGATTTGGGACTTGTCTAAGTTTTAAATCCGTTCATGAATTTACACTTAATAAGTTTAATAAGAGTGTTTTCTTATTTAGCGGCAATTTAAATTTATGTTAAAAACTTGAAGTTTTTAACATAAATTTACATTCGTTACCGCAATGTGTCCGTCGTCCGTCGTCGTCCGTGAAAATTTTCAAACGTCTTCTCCTAGGTAACCATTGGGCCTATAGTCACCAACTTCATGGTCATGGTCCTTAGGTAGGGGGACTACAAAATTGTTAAAATGACGTCATTACGTAATCCAAGATGGCCGCCGTCTAAAAATAGCACAAATTCTTCAAAAATCTTCTTCTGAAGAACCACCAAGCGGATTTCGACAAAACTTGGTAGGAATGATCGATGTACAATGCTGTTTCAAAGTTGTTAAAATGGTGACCCCAGGGTCAAAAATGGGCGTGGCCCTTGGGGTCAAATTTTATTTTTGACCGAATATGGTCATGTCATATATCAAATCGAAGGTATCAACGAGGCAATCACTCTGGTGCATTTTGTGTTGAAATCGGATGGTTATGTCATCCAAGATGGCCGCCGAAATGTCAAAAGGTCGTTCTTTTATTAGAGATTTCAAAATTCTTCTTCACATGAACCGCTTGACCCATTGTAGCCAAACTTCGCAGTTATGGTCCATGGGTGAAGCCTTTTCAGATTTGTTAAAATGGAGGTCATCGCTAATCCAAGATGGCCGCCGTTTAAAAATAGAATAAATTCTTAAAAAATCTTCTTCTCATGAACCGCTAGCTGGATTTCGACAAAACTTGCTAGGAATGATCGATGTACAATGCTCTTTGAAAGTTGTTAAAATGGTGACCCCGGGGTCAAAAATGGACGTGGCCCGTGGGGTCAAATTGGGGTCAAATTTTATTTTTGACCGAATATGATCATTTCATATATCAAATCGAAGGTATCAACGAGGCGATCACTCTGGTGCATTTTGTGTCGAAATCAGATGGTTATGTCATCCAAGATGGCCACCGAAATGTCAAAAGGTCGTTCTTTTATTAGAGATTTCAAAATTCTTCTTCACATGAACCGCTTGGCCCATGGTAGCCAACCTTAAAAGTTATGGTCCATGGGTGAAGCCTTTTCAGATTTGTTAAAATGGAGGTCATCGCTAATCCAAGATGGCCGCCGTCTAAAAATAGCACAAATTCTTAAAAAATCTTCTTCTCATGAACCGCTAGCCGGATTTCGGCAAAACTTGTTAGACATGATCGATGTACAATGCTCTTTCAAAGTTGTTAAAATGGTGAACCCAGGGTCAAAAATGGGCGTGGCCCTTGGGGTCAAATTGGGGTCAAATTTTATTTTTGACCGAATATAGTCATGTCTATATCAAATCGAAGGTATCAAAGAGGCGATCGCTCTGGTACATTTTTGGTCGAAATTGGATGGTCATGTCATCCAAGATGGCCGCCTAAAGGTCAAAAGGTCGTTCTTTTATTAGAGATTTCAAAATTCTTCTTCACACAAACCGCTTGGCCCATGGTGGCCAAACAATTATGGTCCATGGGTGAAGCCTTTTCAGATTTGTGAAAACGAAGGTCGTCGCTTCTTAAAGATGGCCGCCGTCTAAAAAAGATAGCACAAATTCTTAAAAAATCTTCTCATGAACCCGCCAGCCGGATTTCGACGAAACTTGGTAAGAATGATCAATGTAGAATGCTCTTTCAAAGTTGTTAAAATGGTGACCCCGAGGCCAAAAATGGGTGTGGCCCGTGGGGTCAAATTTTATTTTTGAACGCAATACGCTCATGTCGTATATCAAATTGAAGGTATCGATGAGGCGATTGCTCTGGTGCAATATTTGTCGGAATCGGATGATTATGTCATCCATGACCAAAAGGTTCATTTATTCAAGATTTTGAATGTCTTTTTCTCAGGAACCACATGGCCAATGCTGGCCAAACTTCATAGTAAGTTAAGATCCTTGGGTGAAGCATTTTCAGATTTGGTAAATTTGAACTCAATGTCACATTCTCCTCTGGTGTTCATGGAGTCAGGTGGGCGAATTAGGGCCATCATGGCCCTCTTGTTTTTTTCAAAGCCTTGTTTGTTTTTACCGAACACATATAAAGTAGCATGCTATTTTTAGGTTGATGTCAATGTTTGAATGTACATCCCACTGATACACTGTTGACAGGTTGATGTTAATGTTTGAATGTACATCCCACTGATACACTGTTGACATCACATCATTGATTGCAAGATGATGTCGCGCGACCCGTGTGACAGTGATAACACCATGTCCGCTCTCCACAGTCAATATTTACCTGCACCCGATCATGGGGATGCTGATACTTTTCCAGTCATTCACCCAGTGCTCCAGATAAGGAATTAGTAATTATACCCCCCCCCCCCCCCCCTGCAACGAAGTTAGTTGCGGGGGGTATACTGGAGTCAGCTTGTCCGTCCGTCCATCCGTCCGAGTTTCCGTGTTTCCGTCCGTCACAAAACTTGACGATTGTAAATTTCCTTTTAACTTCTCTTACCCTTTACGGAAATCTTTCATATTTTTCCCGCCCCTTCTCTGACACTCATACATCATTCTGCAACAAACCTACGACCCCCATTTATGCCAGGGGTCAAGGTCACGGACTTAGAAACTTAGAAAAAAAACGAAAACTTAACAATTGTAAATTTCCTTTTAACTTCTCTTTCCCTTTGCGGAAATCTTTCATATTTTACCCACTTCTTCTCTGACACTCATACATCATTCTGCAACAAACCTACGACCCCCATTTATACCAGGGCTCAAGGTCACGGACTTATAAACTTAGAAAAAAACTAAAACTTAACAAATGTAAATTTCCTTATAACTTCTCTTTCCCTTTGCGGAATGCAGTGATATTTTACCCGGCTCTTCTCTGACACTCATACATCATTCTGCAACAAACCTACGACCCCCATTTATGCCAGGGGTCAAGGTCACGGACTTAGAATGTCTAGTTTGCTTTTTTCAACTGGAACCACCATCGCACTCTCCATATGTGCTGACATAGTCTTTTATCTGAAAATGATAGTATGCGAGCTGGAATTCATTCTAGGTCAGGGCTGACGCGGGGGGGGGGGGGGGGGGGGGGGGGGGGGGGGGGGGGGGGGGGGGGGGGGGATTGGGGGGGGGGGGGGGGGGGGGGGGGGGGGGGGGGGGGGGGGGGGGGGGGGGGGGGGGGTATTCCGTAAGCCCTCGCTTACTGACAAATATAGTTGAGTATTGTTACTCCAGCATTTCTGAAGCAATTGGGTATTTCAAAAATTTAATTGGGTAAAATAAAATCAGACTACTGTTTACACATCAGCAGACCACAATTATTGAATAGTTTGCTTCTAAATGAAAACATGTCTTGGCATTTCATTAGGAGTCATCCAAGGAGACGATTCTAATGAAATACCAAGATGTGTTTTCATGGAAAAATAAGAAAAAATTCTATATTTGTGGTCTGTTTATTGTTTTCTCCAGCATGATAAAGGTACCACAATTGTTCTCATTACTTTTTGATACTCTCTACTTCTGATTTCAATTGGGCCATTTTAATTGGGTATTTACGCAAATACGCAGCTTATCTGTAGCTCTGTTCACCCATTGTGTGATGATAATGTTATCATCAGTCGAAGTTGTCAACTCATTACAGTTGTACAGATGTCAGTAACGTAACCAGGATGACGCAGACGAGGTGTCGCCTCATCTGTCATTTTCTCGATGTTTTGCTTTATGCTAAGGATTAAACAAATCCCCGGGGTGGTGGCGGGGAGAATGCTCCCTGACCCCCATATCGGGACTTGGTTCGCTTCGTCTGGTTAACACCTGGTTACAGCCGCCTGGATGTAAGTTAGCTGTCAAACCAAGTCGAGCCCAGGGGCATATATAGAAAACCCATTTTCTATCCAAATCTTTCTGTTCACCTTAACCCTTTCAACACTACATACCTCTATAGCAGTGTTTGCAAACAGTGTAGATCCAGATGAGCCGGCTCATGACGAGCCGGCTCATCAGGATCTGCACTTTTCGCAAGTAATTTTCATAAGCCCAGGGTCACATATGGTGCGTTCGAAACTTGGGTAAGTGTCTTATAATGTCTGTTTCCTTTCATGGATCTGCTTGGATGGATATTTCACACACCCATTGCTCTGATGGTCTGCTTTCATGCTGTGACAAATCCACGCTTCTCTGGCCATCTGTGTTTTAAAATGTGCCTTGTTTTCTTCGGCTGCCAGCGTGGGTACATGTGTGTCAACGGGCCACATTTCTAGTTATAAATGGACTACTCATTTTGTGATGATTGGATTGGTCACATATCACGTACAGTCCTTTCCAGTTAATTAGGTTTGAAATAATTAAGTGCTTTGTCTCTCGGATATGCACAGTTCTGAGACACAGGTGATTCTAGCGTGCCTTGGATGGTCAATTATTGTTTGTATATACATGAAACATCTTTCTAAATAATGTACAAAACAATTTAAAGGCGCCCGGGTATGAAGATTATGTAATTATGAAAGGTACAAAACTCGCATTTGTCGCCATTGAAAGAAAAAGCAACGCGAAGTCGTAATCGTTACTCGCCTATTCAACGTGTTACAGCATGTCGAAACCGCTGCTTGGGGTGGGTTTTCGGCATAGATTTTACAGTTGCTAATACGTTAACATAAATCTCAAAGATTTTGAGTGTAAACTGCACTAAAAACATGTCTCACTAACCTAAATTCGCTTTTTAAATTCAAACCCGTTCACTTCCGCATTATCAATGAATATTTAAAGCCACCATCTTTGAAAATATTTCAATCACATGCACGCAGTGGTTTGGTTGGTTACTGGAGACCGACGTCATTTCCCATTAGCCAACCAAATCACTGCGTGTCACATGATTCGATATTAAGGCAACCTATTGTCACTTCAGCAATGGTGGGTGGCAGGTGGGAGCACGCGATGGGTAATTTAACGATCGGGGTTCATCCTTACCGGAATCCCGACTGGAGACCTGGTTTGGCCCTCACATACGTCTTTGGCATTTTGTATGTGACAGTTGAATCTGGTTAAACCCCTTATAAGAGTAATGCTACCGGTATTACTTTTAAATAGGGGAAGGGGCCAAGTGACTTTGGTGCAGTATGGACCTGGCACCAGGTCAGGTTATTCTAATTTCAGGGCTGAATATGTTGTATCTCGATGTAAATATTCCGTTCTGATTTTGGGATTGTCCCCCCAATGCAACAGGTTAAAACGGGATCGAACCTGTTTGCCCGGCCTTACATGACCTTAGCTGTTGATAGGCCGTTAAACACCAATAAACAAACAAACAAACACTTCAGCAATGACAGCAGAGACTAGGAATTGCTACATATTAACGCTTAAACCGCTACTCACAACAATTGCCGTCTGCTGTTGCTTTTATATCTTGCCTTATTTCTCAATAGAAAAATGTTTTGACAGCACTTTAGAATCATGATTCTGAAGTGCTGTCAAAGCATGTTGTAAATTATTCTAAAGTGCTGTCAAAGCATGTTTTTGATGATAAAAATGGAAAATAGAAAATAAACAGTAGACGACAAAACAATTAAGATAGCGGTGTAAGGGTTAATGTGCATGACCATACCGTTGCTGATTACACAAACGACTTTCACTTCTTGGACATTGTTGCCATATTTATGTACACGACCATTATGTTGCTGATTGCAGGAAGGAGGTGCACACAAACTGCGTGAAGTGGAACTCCAAGTTCAGCTTTGTCTGCAAGATGTCCGCCAGCGCCAACACGGGAATCCTGGAGCCGTGTGTCTGTCGAATCTCAGTCCGCCTGGTACGTACATGTACACACACAAGTCCACGCTATTGAAGTTTATGTACCCAGAAAAAACATTTGGAGTACATATACATGTAGTCACCACACGGTCTCTCTGTCTGTCTGAGATTTGCGTTACAGTTTTTGGCTTCCACATAAGAGTATGGTGCGTTTTAATTATTTGTTACCTTGTTCTGGCAAAAACATTATTCTGACATGTACATTGGGCCATGGTAACATCATGCTGACATAGATCAAACACACCAAGTAAACATAAGTTCTTGGATTATAATCATAATGGAGATGTGGTAGGTGTCCGGCTAAAGCATACTCCGACCCCCACCCCTCCACCAATGGCTTTTGATTATCCACTCACCAATGGACAAGAGGGAATATAGTATTAGTCCATGTACACAGAGCTCCTGTTAAGGTGCGTAATTTTATCAACTTTGGGGAGATTTTGGTTATTTCTTCGCCAATTTTTCGTTTATTCAATAACTTGTTTTATTATCAAGGCTGCTGGCGAGGAGATTAACTTCGTGATAATGGTGCCCTTGTTTGTCTAGGAACTCAAGGGCGGCAAGACCTACCAGAAGCTGGGGTTTGCTGACATCAACCTCGCAGAGTTTGCCGGCTCCGGCGCACAGAAACGTAGGTTTCTACTCGAGGGATACGACTCCAAACGTCGGCAGGATAACTCAACGCTCAAAGTTACGATAGTTGTCTCCCTTGTATCAGGGGACCCAGTGTTTAAAGTGTAAGTACCGCAATACTCCTAAATATTCGGGACACAATTTATTCTGGGAAACGCACATTAATCTATGGTTTCTCACAGCAAATAGCGTCCAAATATACAGGGCTAGCATGGTGGTACTGGTTTATCATAATAACAACATATTTGGATACCATTTGTTTTGGGAAATCCCTTTGGGTTTCCCAAAACAAATGGTGTCCAAATCTTGGGTTTAATACGGTATACTACATGTTTACTGCACATATATGTTATACTGTAGGTAAGCAGAAATTCATCTACTACATTGCATGAGGATTTACCATGGTAACATAATCATGCTTCCTCCCTTCTAATGAGTATAAAGATGTCCATTAACATTTTGTGAAGCCAGCTATAATCAGCAATTAATGAATCAATGATATGGGGATACATGGGTGTCCTGTTTGAAGAGATTTCACTGTACCCCCATTTAGTCTCCGTGAAAATGCCAAAATTTTACAGGACATTCGGTAAAAAAATTAAATTGATTTTGTGTCATATTTAAGAGCTTTTTAGTTTAAGTATATCAGTCATATAAGAAAAGCTAGCTAGCACCAGAAGCGCATACCAAAGGAGGTATTGAAGGTTAGAATAAAAAAAGTAATAATAATAAAAAAAAAATTACTTTTTTATTTATTGTCGGACATTCGGTCCGGCGATATCCGGTTTACCGTTGGACCAGCGGCAATTTTAACGGACATGTCCGACGGACCGACAACGTTCGTGGAGACTGCCAATTCCATCAGATGACATCCATCGTCATCTAGAGATGTGTCTGTGGCTGGAGAAATGGGGCTTATTGGTTTGTGAGCAGTGTAGCTCCTGATCAAGTAGCACACTCCTCTAACCCTGTAACGATCTGTATTGCTTGTTAGCAGCATGACTGGTGTTTCATTGATCAAATGTGCTATGGATCTACGTTGGTCACAAAGCCTCATTTCTCCAGTCACAGCCACATACAGTGAAACCTCTCTAAACCGGACACCCTGGAGGTCCCCAGGGTGTCCGGCTTAGAGAGGTTTCACTGTAAATCAGGAATTTGATCATTCTGATCCATAGTTGTGTGCTATGCGATCACGAACAGACATTATCACCTGAGATAAATGACCAAGAAACTCATCAAAACCAAGATCACAGGTGTTTTCCTGGTGTGCGGTTTAGAGAGGTTTCACTGTATGATGGTGCTGTTGAATGGACATTAAACCCCAACCAATTGATCATCCATACAGGTGTTATATACAGTCAAACCTGTCTTAAGCAGCCACCCAAGGGAAGTGACAAAACTGGCTGCTTAACAGAGGTGACCTCTTAATAGAGGGTTGTGTATTCAGGTACATTTCAGGTAAATTTTGAAAATTGATATGAAGATAAAGATAACATAGACATGTATGTTAACATGATAATACAAATGTAATAAATAATATTAATGATAAATTTAGAAATTATAGTACCATATGATTAAATATCAATATAAATGTGTATCTTTATATTTATTTAATATTTTCAAAATTGAACCTGAACATGTAATGAGTGGATTTCTTAACAAGTAACAAATATTTAGTTGAATTATATCATTTAATGAAATAAAAATTCTATCAACAAATAAAAACACGAATGTTCACGTTTTTGTTATTTTACAGCCTACTGCAACTGCTAATCTGCAAGACTTATATTGTAGACAACTTATTGTACTAGATAATAGGGCATAATCAGAAATGTTGTGGAATAAGTTATGCGAATTTTTTATTTTTTTTGTCTGGTATTGGTCAAGTCGAATTTGGATTAATTTCCAGTCGTGTATGTAAATAATGCATAGGCGATATCAGCAAGAGCAGTCAATAAGTGCGACATTCGGCTCATATTCAACATATGAGGTCATTTGCTTAAATTATATTTGAGCCGGCTACACTCGGTCCTGGGTAATACACACCAATTATATCAGCTATTCGTGTTTTGTCAATTTGGTAATTGGCAATGGGCTGTTCCTTTTTACAACATTTGTGTCGGTAACCTATAGAAATTACGAATCGACGGACAAGGGTTCAAGAACCCGGATGCGATCGGCTGTTCTTTCAATAATGCGCCGACAGTTCGGGCAATACAATTTGCATCTGTGAAACATACCCTATCAATATCGCCGATGCGGCAACGTGTTTGGTGTTTTAATTAACCGCTTTGACTGCTGACATCATTGTTAATTCGCGCTTCGGTAACGACCGCCGCAGGGTACATTGATATCGGGATTAGCGGTGACCGTTTAATGAAATTGAATCACTGTTTGGGACAATAATTAATGACCGCTGGCCGCGTTAGACGAGTGACCGTTGAATGAAACCGTTTTATATAGCAAAAATGCGCGGGGGGAATTTGAAGTGGCCGCTGGCGGTGACCGCTGATTAAAGGTGACCGCCCGAGCAGGTTCGACTGTAGATGTATTCATGTCTGTATAATTCCAGCACAAAAATATTTCCACAATTCCCTAACATTTGATTGGCCCGTAGCAAGTCTCTGTCCAAAATTTATATCCCAGTAAACTCCCACGCCGAACTACTTTCCGTGACCGTGAGGCGCAGTTAAAATAATTCTTAAGAAAACGGAAAGTAAACACATTTTCTTCATGAATTGATTTCAAATGCTGGAATTATAAGGAATGAATGGCCTTTTTGTGGAATTTATCGGGGATATAAACTTGGAAAAGTCGCGGGTATACTGGACGAGGCCTTAAAAAATTACAATTTTCGGAAAAAAAAAAAAATAAAAAAATAATTTTGTTTTGATTTTTTTTCGAAAATTGTAATTTTTTATCGCTTCGTCCAGTATTCCCGCGACTTTTCCAAGTTTATACCCCGATAAATTCCACAAAAAGGTCAATCATTCCTATAATATACGTTTGTTGTTGAACCAGAGCTTCAGATAAGGTGCGTATTTGCGTAAATACACAATTAAAATTGCCAAAAACCCAATTGAAATCAGAAGTAGTGAGTATCAAAAAGCAATTAAAAATTTGTGAGTTCTTTATAATGCTACAGAAAACAATAAACAGACCACAAATATAGCATATTTTCTTATTTTTCCATGAAAACACATCTTAGAATTGTCCCCAAGTGCGGTCTGCTGATCTGTAAACAGTAGTGTGATTCTATTTTACACATAAAATTTTGAAATACCCAATTGCTTCAGAAATGATGGAGTGACAATACTCAATTACTAATTGTATCCCCCGGACGAAAGTCTGGGGATACTATGGATTTGACACTGAACATCGTCCGCGTCCGCCGCAGACACTTCTTGTCCGGAGCATAACTCGAACACCCTTTGGAATATTTTTATGAAATTTCACACATGCATAGACCACGACCCGAAGGTGTGTCGTGCACAAGAATGACAACTCTTGCATAGCTAATTTTTTAGTTATCTCCCTTTTTTGTTTCGCGCACTGATTTCGTGTCCGGAGCATAACTCGACGACCCGAAGGTGTGTCGCGCACAAGAATTACAACTCTTGCATAGTTAATTTTTTAGTTATCTCCCTTTTTTGTTTCGCGCACTGATTGAGCATAACTCACCACCCTTTGGAATATTTTCATGAAACTTCACACATGCATAGACCACGACCCGAAGGTGTGTCGCGTACAAGAATGACAACTCTTGCGTAGCTAATTTTTTTAGTTATCTCCCTTTTTTGTTTCGTGCACTACAAACTGGACAATAATGCATGAAGACCCGCTTTCTCGTGTGCTCTGTACACCTTACCTGTAGAGAGAACAATAGCCTTCTCCGGTTGAACAATAGTGACTAGGAGAACCATTCACCTGTGCATGTGCTAACATGTGCAAATGTCCAGACTGACCACTAACAAACTTATTACAGGTAATTTATACAGGTAAATTATTATATTACATTTCCGTAAACTGTGTTGACAATATTGTGGCAATATGTGGACCTGTGCAGATATGATATGTAGATAAATATAGGACTATTAAAAAAAATCTGGGCTCCAGTAGCGAGCATTATTATTTTTAATTTTTAAACTTTTTTTTTTCAATTTTTTTTCTTCAAATTCTTTTTCAATTTTTGTCTAGTACATAAGGTCGTAAGTGCTATATACAGACTATTATCATATAATAAAACAATTATTGACTAGTGAGCCATAGAATATAATCTGATATTCTATGGCTCACTAGTCAATAATTGTATATGTTCGGGCCAGTGAAAATTGCTTTCGGGCCTAGGCTCGAGGTCAAGGCGAGGCATTTGATTCCGCGGAATTCTTGTTTACTTATTTCCCTTTGTTGTTTCATGCACTGATTTCGTGTCCGGAGCATAACTCGAACACTCTTTGGAATATTTTCATTAAACCTCACACATGCATAGACCACGACCCAAAGGTGTGTCGCGCGCAAGAATGACAACTCTTGCATCGTTAATTTTGTTTACTTATCTCCCTTTGTTGTTCATGCAATTATTTCGTGTCCGGAGCATAACTCGAACACCCTTTGGAATATTTTTTATTAAACTTCACACATGCATAGAAGACGACCCAAAAGTGTGTCGCGCGCAAGAATGACAACTCTTGCATCGTTACTTTCTTAGTTATCTCCCTTTGTTGTTTCGTGCACTGATTTCGTGTCCGGAGCATAACTCGAACATCCTTTGGAATATTTTCATGAAACTTCACACATGCATAGACCACGACCCTAAAGGTGTGTGTGTCGCGCAAGAATGACAACTCTTACATCACTAGTTTTTTTGTTATCTCCCATTGTTTTTCGCGCATTAATTTTGTCTCCTGAGCGTAACACGAACACCCTTTTTTCAAACTACTTGTGTATCTGGGTGGGGGGGGGATACACATGCGCTTGTCAACAAGCGTCCATTTCTAGTTCCTTATCTGGAGCCCCGGTTGGACGGACGTAAACCCACAACCAACCAATCAATCAACCAACCCATCCATCATTGTATCAATCGAATCCAATCCTCAGGATGACCCAGTCGACGTTTCTCATCCCCGGTGAAGAGGAGGAAGTGAGCCGCAACACGAGAGTTGTCTCCCCTGAGGAGGATGGCAGTCTCACCTCCAGCAGTAGTGGCTTCGGTAGTCTGCCACGGAAAGACCGGCCCAGCATCATCCAGCATGGTAATGCTCCTCACTCGCTTGGTTCTTTTACTCCTATTATTACTCGACTCTCTATACATACAAGTTGATATTTTGACGTTCCTGGGCAATAGTTCCGCGTGCCCGGTCAATAGTTCCGCGTGCCAGTGGAATAGTCAAAGCTATCTCGCCCCTGAAAATCATGACGCCATGATTTTTGTCGGAGATTACGTCGTAAAATACGTAATTTAGGTTGGTCAGTCGATGCTCCCCATGCCAAATTAACATTCATTGTGTCACATACACTGTTACAGGTTGATTATGAAATAGTTATTTCATGGTCATTCGGGGAACAGTCAAAACATTTTGCCCCTAGGTGTTGTGGACGACCCGAGGTACTAATGTAATAGTGCATCAGGTCGTCCACAGCATACTAAAACTGTATACTATCACAACACAGTAATTGTAATTGTCTATGTGTTACAGAAATTTGGGAAATCGACTTGTACTTTCAGAAGGGGTCGGTGGAAGAAGGGGGCTAACTCCCTCATGGAGTTAGCCCCCTTCTTCCACTGACACCTTCCATGAGGGAGTTATTACCCTTCTTTCACTGACACCTTCCACTGTTTATGTGTTACAGAGATCGGGGAAACAGACTACAACTTTGAGCAGGGGCATTCACGCAACTCGAGCTATGCTAGTCAACATTCACGGGGGTCGGGGTACGGTTCCCTGACCCACAGTCGGCAGTCCAGTGCAGGCACGGGAACCGAGCCGACGCACCACAGGTACCCGCGATATTGTTGACCGCAGAATTAGATTCTGTCGTCTGCTGTTTGTTGTATTTTCCTCATCAAAACATGGCTTGACAGTGCTTTGGAGTCATTTCCATATATATAGATATAGTTGAATGCAGAATTAGATTTTGTCGTCTGCTGTTTGTTTTATTTTTATCATTGTCACATGGCTGACAGTGCTTTAGAATCAGTCCAGGGATTTTGTTAACACTTAGAATGCTGAATTAGACTTTGTCATCTGCTGTTTTAGTTTTCTCATAAAAAAAACATGGCTGACAGTGGTTTAGAATCATTTCCAATGGACTGTCGAACAATGTTTTTATTGACAAAGAGGATTGACAACAGCAGGTGACAATTAAATTACCTGTTAGTAAGAATTTGGAGAACATATTCATAGAGCTGATAGCACTACAGCACAGGTGGAAGACTCGGACCTATGACACCAAAAAAATGCCTATTAAAAAAAAATCCCATTACCCCACCCACTTGGTCTCGTACAGTACATAACGTTAATTCAAGGTGAGCATAAATAGCGCTATTATAGAAAGAGCCCTCTTTTTTCCGGCTCGCACAAACACAATAAACATCGATTAAATGTATGAAATATGTCTCTGGCAATCGATAAAGGTATTAGGTGTGTGAATATACTCACTTCAAATCGCTGTTTCAAGTATTTATTGAGTTATTCGCGTTTTGATTACCCCATCCAAAGCGAAAGTTGCGTGTACGAAAGAATCTCACACAGAATCGGAGGCCGTCCGGCTGGATTATCGGTCATATTTGGCCGATAGCTGATCGCCAGCTCAAACTAAAGTCGTGCACCATGATCATATACATTAGAGACTCCAACCATACAAAGTTTGTCTAATTGTGATCTTTCGCCGATCTAAAAAACACTTTTTTCTAATTTTATTGACTTTCTTTCATGATTCGCGTACTATCAGATTATGTCTTCCGGAAACCCTGAAAAGGGAAAGTCCTCGCGTCTATTTTTAGGTTTAACCAATCAGAGATGTTCTTACATAGACGCTTCGGTGGTTGTATTATGGAAGATAGTGCATTGACCCAGTTCCAGATAATGAACAAAATTATAGAAAAAAGTGTTTTTTAGATCGGCGAACGATCACAATTGGACGAACTTTGTATGGTTGGAGTCTCTAATGTATATGATCATGGTGCACGACTTTAGTTTGAGCTGGCGATCAGCTATCGGCCAAATATGACCGATAATCCAGCCGGACGGCCTCCGATTCTGTGTGAGATTCTTTCGTACACGCAACTTTCGCTTTGGATGGGGTAATCAAAACGCGAATAACTCAATAAATACTTGAAACAGCGATTTGAAGTGAGTATATTCACACACCTAATACCTTTATCGATTGCCAGAGACATATTTCATACATTTAATCGATGTTTATTGTGTTTGTGCGAGCCGGAAAAAAGAGGGCTCTTTCTATAATAGCGCTATTTATGCTCACCTTGAATTAACGTTATGTACTGTACGAGACCAAGTGGGTGGGGTAATGGGATTTTTTTTAATAGGCATTTTTTTGGTGTCATAGGTCCGAGTCTTCCACCTGTGCACTACAGGTATAAATGACAGACGATAATAAGTTGCTGTAGGTCAATCGATGAGTCCAAAAATAGGTAAATCAGGTGTATTATCATATCACAGCCTCGTATTCGTGTATAATAAATACATGATGGAGTGCATGTGCATGTGCATTCATGCATCATTATAGGAATGAATGGCCTTTTTGTGGAATTTATCGGGGTATAAACTTGGAAAAGTCGCGGGAATACTGGACTTTTCAACAAAAAGGCCATTCATTCCTTATAATTAAAGCATTTGAAATAAATTCATCAAGAAAATGTGTTTATTTTCCGTTTTCTTGAGAATTATTTTAACTGCGCCTGACGGTTACGGAAAGTAGTTCGGCGTGGGAGTTTACTGGGATATAAATTTTGGACAGAGACTTGCTACGGACCAATCAAATGTTAGGGAATTGTGTAAATATTTTTGTGCTGGAATTATAATAGTGTAAGTCCATGCTAACAAAGAGACATGTAATGTGGCTTACTGTCTGTTTCACGAAAGCTGCCCAAATTTTACGGCTATATAAACAATTCAAAAACAAGATTTCTTTTGATAACATTAAATTAAAGGAAATATTAAGAATGAGCCTTCTTTTTATTTCGTGAAATTTGGTCAAATATTGATTTTATTGCGAAAAAACAATTTCCCCATGTTAAATCCCCATAGACATCTTCACAGAGTGAAGATGTCTATGGGGATTTAACATGGGGAAATTATTTTGAATTTTAGAAATACTGGACCAATTTTTAAAATTTAACTTTTGTTTTCTTAGTTAGATCATATCCAAGCTATCTACCGGTAGTCAGGTTTCGGAGTCAATTTCCAATTTTTTTCGTTTTTTGACTCTTCCCACACTTCCTTACTACTTTTTCCCCCATGTTAAATTCCCATAGACAAATCAATTTTTCGTAATAAAATAAGTATTTGACCGAATTTCACGAAATAAAAAGAAGGCTCATTCTTAAATTTTCCTTTAATTTAATATTATCGAAAATAATATTGTTTTTGAATTGTCTATATAGCCGTAAAATTTGGGCAGCTTTCGTGAAACAGACTATAGTGGTACCGAAGGGGCTGCATATCCAACCTTTTGCAGATCTTTTTTCATTCAATCAGTACGTTTTTGTCGATATTATTGTGTTCTTTTTATGACGATAAAATAAACGATAACATACTCCCAGGTTACTCATGTACTGCAGTTTAAATGATGGACACAAATAAAAGGTGCAATTAGTTATCTTCAAATTGAGACTAACCTTACAAAACAGAAAAATATAATAAAATATAAGCAAATAGAAATATATCTATATGTATGAAAAACTAAGAGTCGAACTCAGGACCGCCGTCATTGATATCTGTCCCTCTAACCCCTCGACTACATAAGACTTGGTGACCGATCTCAAAATCAATATTGAAAAGGAATGCAGGCACGGGTATATTTACCTGTCTCACCTATTCTGTGTTTTGTTTATGACCGGTTTGTTTGTAGACAAATAGCAAGTCTGTGGACTATACCCGTGATTTTGTTGAATGCAGAATTAGATTTTGTCGTCTGCTGTTTGTTTTATTTTGTCATCAAAACCGTCACTCTGGTTTGGTGAAGACTGGCACCAGGTCAGATTATTCTAATTTCAGGTCTGAATATATAATTTTTCCGTATTAAAATATCCAGTTCTGATTTTGGGATTTTTCACCCATCACAAGTTATCAAACCATGTTTTATCAAGAAATAAGACATATAGGAAAAGACAGCAGACACAAATACTATTTGCCACCTTTTAAAGATTAACCCTTTCAATACCACCGGTGTGTACAGCGGTATTGGCAAAATGTGTAGATCCAGATGAGCCGGCTCGTAACGAGCCGTCTCATCAGAATCTGCACTTTTTGCAAGTAATTTTCACATTTTTGAGAACAAAAACACCCCATTTTCATAAATGGGCTCGTCTGAAAAATATTTTGGGACGGTTGGATTGGTTGCAAAATTAACATATCAAAATCCATTCCAGTTACTTGGGGTGAAAGGGTTAATTTATGAAGGGATCAGTGGGAGAAGGGGGCTAAGTTCCTTATGGATTCATCCAATAAAGGGGTGAGTGGAAGAAGGGGGCTAAGTGCATACTGACCAATCATAAGTTTCGCCTTGTTTTCCAGGAGTCCGAGTGCAGGGCCTGCTCTGATTGACCTCAACAAGGCGGAGCGACGACGGGTAAGTTGTTTTAGACCGCGGTCGCACACTCGGCTGATTTCAAAGTTCTCCATCCACACTGGGGCCCGTTTCACTAAACTTTGTGCGACTAAAATGTTCGTAAGTGCAAAATTATGATAGTCTGTAAATTTCGCATTAATAATGTTTTCTTGAAAACAATTATTGGTTTTACATTTATTGAGCATATGCTGCGTATGCAGCATATGCTCAATAAATGTAAATCCATTAATTGAAATTTCCAGACAATCTTAAATTTGCACTTACGAACATTTTAGTCGTAAGAAGTTTAGTGAAACGGCCCCCAGGTCTTTTGAATGAGACTTTAACCTGAGATCCCGTTTGTACATAACCTTAGCTGTTGTAAAGCCTGCCACCTGTGAAACCGAGGTGACGTTTCTTTATGACCATAGCTATTGCTATGATGGTAAACCCTTTCATGGGGATGGGTTGTGGCCTAGGGCTTAGAACACATGACATCCAATCTGGAGGTTGTGGGTTCAAACCTCATCTTGGGCATCAAAAATACTTTCATAGAATTTCCATCCCACTTGTCTGTCGAATGGGACTTTAAATGGTCCCGTCTCTATATGACCCTCGCTATTGGTGCGACGTTAAACCCATTCACTTTCACCTCAAACTCAATCTACTGATAACCTGAAGTCAAATTCTTTGTCCCATATATAACAACTCTTGTGAACTAAAGTTTTTGTTAACTGAAAATACCTTCCTCGGTCCCCAATACTGTGAGGAAACAAATGTAGACTGTATATTGTTTTATAGAAGCATGACAGGCATCTCATTGATGTAATAGCGAATAGTGTAGATCCTGACAGACTGTGTAGATCTACTGTACACGGGTCGCAATGCCCATAAGCCCCATTTCTTAAGTCATCGCTACCTTTGATGCAAGCGACGTGATTTTGTAGCTGAAAACATGTGTGCAATACCTCATTAAAACTATGGATGGGTTGTGGCCTAGGGGTTAGAACACCAACCCGGAGTTTGTGGGTTCAAACCTCGCCTTGGGCATCAAAAATACTTTCATAGTATTTCCATCCCACTGGTCTGTCGGATGAGACTTTAAACTGTGGTCCCGTCTCTATACTACTCTATACCCATTCACTTTCATTAAAACTATTTACGATATCGTCCGTAAGTCATATATGACAAGTTGACAAAATGTTCACAGCACATGTGGAATAGAGGTTATCATTTGTTATGAACATTTTGTCATCTTTCGACATCATTTACAGAAAATATCATAGTTTCTGTAAATATTTGTCACGAAAAGTCTCACATTTTTGGGAACACGACTGCGTAAATTAACGGTAGGTGTTCCTCCTTATAGGAATCCTGATATGCCTGGTTTGGCCCTCGGGTATGTTTTTATCTTTAACTCTTGTTACCTGGGAGTTGAATTGGGTTATTGCCTATTATAAAAGTAGTAAGATTTGTTACTGATCCTACTGCTTTTGGGAGGGGCCAAGTGATTCTGGTGTGGCGAGGACATGGCATCAGATCAGGATTTTTTTCTGATTTCAGGGCTGAATATATTATTGTAAATATTGTAAATATTCAGTTTTGATTTTAGGATTTTCCCCTCATTTGTACATGTAATATATGGGATTTAGTACTAAACCCATTGACCCGGCCTTAAATTACATTAGCTGCTGATAGGCCGTTAAACCGAAACAAACAAACAAACTCACATCTTTGGGTACAAAATGACATGGCGTGTCTCAAGTGAGTTTTGTGTTTACAGAAGTTTGAGGACTCGTCCATAAAGGAGAGACGGGTGGATCAGACGCGGGTGGACGCGGAGGGCCTTGTGGAGGAGTTGCTGGCCTCAACGGACCTCAAGCCTGTCGAGCACGGTCAATGTAAGTAATGCGGGGAATGGAGCACATCTGGGGGCCGTTTCACTAAACTTCCTACGACTAAAATGTTCGTAAGTGCAAAATTATGATAGTCTGTAAATTTCACATTAACAATGTTTTCTTGTAAATAATTGTTGGATTTACATTTATTGAGCATAGGCTGCATATGCAGCCTATGCTCAATAAATGTAAATCCATCAATTGAAATTTACGGACAATCCTAAATTTGCACTTACGAACATTTTAGTCGTACGAAGGTTAGTGAAATGGCCCCCAGCTCCACTGGTTTGAGTTTTGTCAAGGAGATAATAAATAAATCAAATATTTGATTTATGATCTGGATGGAAGCCAAACCTGTGGAGCAGGGCCTATGTAAGTTATTCAGTGTATCTGACCTTTATTTGGTTTATTATCCCCTAGTTTGTATATGTCCGTTTTAAAAAACATGACATAATGTGTATTCACATTGATCGGGCTGGAGGGCACAGCTTGTCCAGTAGCCTATTTCATCAACCTATCAACACTTGATAAATCAGGACCAGTAGCCTATTTCATCAACCTATCAACACTTGATCAATCAGGACCAGTAGCCTATTTCATCAACATTGCAAAGTATACTTTAGTAGCAAAGTACTTTGAGGGAGAAATTTTCAATTTTATGATAAATTTATTATTTTTTATTATACTGAATTTATTACATTATCACAGCCATTCTGGCTGTGATAATGTAATAAATTCAGTATAAGAGAATGGCTGTGATAATGTAATAAATTCAGTATAATAATTCTGCATACTTTTAATCATCAAATATATGCAGTTGTTAGTTTTATATGAAATAATGCATTTCAGGAAAAATAAATGATTACTCCCTCAAAGTATACTTTGCTAGTAAAGTATACTTTGCAATTTTGATGAAATTGGCTACAGGAGCTCTGGGATGAGACATTTGTTTCTATATTTCAGCTTCGGGCCTACAGCTGCTGATTGGTAAAGACGGGACAATGGCCCTGCGATGATGTCACCACTCATCCTAGTCCACGGTCTATCGTCACTCATTCAGGAAACACATCCCCGACTGCAGCGCTGTGTCTCTGGGACGTTAAACTTCATATGAGGCACGCCATGTGATTTTGTACCTTCGGACATCTGCATAATTTCAGGAAATACGTTACAATATTTTCCGTAAATGTTGTCAAAAGTTGACAAAATGCGTACATGCGGAATTATATATTATGTACTCTGAAAATGTTGTCAACTTTTTACTTTATTTATCCAAAATATTGTAAATTTTGAAAACGTATTTAATGAAATTACGCAGATGTCCGAAGGTACAAAATCACATGCCGTGTCTCATTTGTGGCTATTATTGGAGAAATGGGGCGTATGTCTTTCGCAGACAGTGTAGATCCAGATCAGCCTGTGCATCCGCACAGTCTGATCAGGATCTGCACTCTTTGCCATTCCATCAATGAAACATCTGTCATGCTTCTAACGAGCAATATGGATCATTATCAGGCCGCGACCAATACATGTGACAATCTGCTGATTTGGGGAGCAAATAGTTATCATTTTTATGTACCTCAAAAAATATTTTGGGTACACATAGTCGCCACCTGTTTCAGGGATTCCGCTGGCGATCGCCACTTTCGCAATTGGAAATAAAAATAAACAATTGGCGGAAAAAAATTTGAGATTTGTGTTAAAGTTTTCAGCTACCTACTATTCATGTTTAAAACCGTAGGTCGGATTGGTGTGGATTGTCATGGGCAATAATACGCTTTAACCCTTTTCACCACTAACATGGTATATTTCAAGTGTGAGAATTCCATAATGCTACAACAAATGATCAGATCAGGATTATTCTGATTTCAGGGCTGAATATATAGATTTTATTGTAAATATTCAGTTCTGATTTTGGGATTTTCTCCCTATTTTCTCCCCATTTGTACATGTACTTGAACATGTACATATACTTGTACAGGTAATATATGGGATTTAGTACTAAATCCATCGTTCCGGTGTTCAACGACCTTAGCTGTTGATAGGCCGTTAAACCCCAACAAACAAACAAACAAATCCATTATACAAAAAAGTGCAGATCTTGATGAGACGGCTCGTTACGAGCCGGCTCATCAAGATCTACACTGTTTGCAAATATTAGGAAAACGGTCTATATTATGGAAAGGTTCAACACCACAAGCCTATATAGTGGTATTAGCAAACTGTGTAGATCCAGATGAGCCGGCTCATGACGAGCCGTCTCGTCAGGATCTGCACTTTTTGCATGTAATTTTCATATTTTTGAGAACAAAAACACCCCCTTGTCATAAATGGACTAGTCTGAAAATCATTTTGTGACGGTTGGATTGGTTGCAAAATTAACATATCAAAATCCATTCCAGATACTTAGGGGTGAAAGGGTTAAAGCTTATCTCAAACTCTGCTCTTGTCCATCGGCGTCCATGCTGCGATCACGTGTTGTTTACGTGGAAACCGACGCCCACTCCTGTGAAATTTGTCGGGATTTTGAAAGTTATGCGATGGAATATATATGCATAGTATTTATGAAATTATTATACAATTATTGTCTTTTGAGGTGTACATGAGATTTACAGATCTGAGGAGTCGTATGACGTTTCAAAGGTCCGTAAATCTTGTGTATACGGACTCATAAGACAATAATTCCAGCACAAAAATATTTACACAATTCCCTAACATTTGATTGGCCTGTACCAAGTCTCTGTCCAAAATTTATATCCCAGTAAACTCCCACGCCGAACTACTTTCCGTAACCGTGAGGCGCAGTTAAAATAATTCTTAAGAAAACGGAAAATAAACACATTTTCTTGATTAATTTATTTAAAATGCTGGAATTATAAGGAATGAATGGCCTTTTTGTGGAATTTATCGGGGATATAAACTTGGAAAAGTCGCGGGAATACTGGACAAGGCCTTAAAAAATTAAAAGTTTCGAAAAAAAAATCAATTTTCGAAAATTGTAATTTTTTATCGCTTCGTCCAGTATTCCCGCGATTTTTCCAAGTTTATACCCCGATAAATTCCACAAAAAGGCCATTCATTCCTATATTACTGAACATATATGATACAACAACGGACGATATGCCTCCTGCTTTGGTTGCGGGATCAGTGACGCGCGCATGCTGCTATACTTGAATATGAGAAGGAGTGTTATTCGAAATGTGATATTGACCTCGAGGTGAATATCACATTTCGAATATCATTCTAGGACTCTCGCGCAATGAGACGAATCCGAGACTGATATTCAGGTGAATATCATAAATGTCCAAAATCATGTGGCCCGAAATTGGACAATCTCATTGGTTGAAATTGTCAGTCATATAATAATATATTTTCCCTAGTACGTTCCATATTACTTTATTGCTACTATCAAACTATATGTAATTTGGTTGTAAAATAGAAAATATGTTCATATTAAAGTTTATTCAACCAGGGATTCCGCTGGCGATCGCCACTTTCGCAATTGGCGATAAAAAATTACAATTTTTGATTTTTTGATTTTTTTTTTATTTTTTTTTTATTTTTTTTTTTGATTGACAATTTTTCAATTTTCCCCAGCGGAATCCCTGTTCAACTATGCATAACTCAGTACTACAGTCTGTTTCATGAAACTTACCCAAATGTGACGCCTATATACACAGTGAAAAAACAGTATTTAATTGGCTTGGAAATGATCTAAGAAAACAAAAGTTAAGTTTTTAAAATTGGTCCACTATTTCCGAAATTAGAAAAAAATGTGGGTATTTTTCACGTCGAAAGAGGTGAAATAACATTATAGAACAAATATGCATCTGGCAAGATGAATACAATCAAGGACAAAAATCTAGAGAGAAAAAAATAAATATCCGCCCTCCCACGTCGCATTCCGCAAACCCCATGTCTGTGAACCAAAGTACTTTTGTATGGCCTTATTCTTAAATTTTGCTAATAAGTAATAGCAGTGAAAAAAAATACTGTTTTTGCAATGTGTGTATAACCGTAAATAGTGGACACGTGACCAGGAAACAAACAGTTATTATATTAACGTTTTGCGACCAAGCACAGCTCGGTATTGGCAGTGAATGAATCAGATGCACATTTTGACAGTATTATCTATATAGTCGTATAGGCAAATAGTGCAGTCAGTGATTTAACCCTTGCAACCCCACATACCATAAAGCCAACATTTGCAAACACTGTAGGTCCAGATGAGCCGGCTTGTAATGAGCAATGTCATCATGTGTCTGCAGTGTTTGTCAGTATTTTTCAGATCATAAGTCATTATTTGCAAACACTGTAGATCCAGATGAGCCGGCTTGTAACAAGCCGTCTCATCAGAATCTGCAGTGTTTGTCAGTAGTGTTGAATATTCAGGGATGAAAGGGTTAATTAATTACGTTGTTCAGTTGTGGCTGTGACTGGTGAAATGGAGCTTATGGCATTTGTGTCCTGTCTGGCTCCTGAACTACCAAAATAACCCTGAATATTTGGACACAATTTATTCTGGAAAACACATATAAACGTAGTTTCCCACAACAAAGGGTGTCACAATCTTCAGGGTTAATATACTTGTCCTGGTTTATCATAATATCAATATATGAGACACTCCATATAATTTTGTACCTTCGGACATCTGCGTAATTTCATGAAATACGTTTACAAAATTTACAATATTTTCCGTAAATAGCGTCAAAAGCTAAAAATATTTTCAGAGTACATGCGGAATTATATTTTGTCAACTTTTGACGCCATTTACGGAAAATTGTGTAAATGTATTTAATGAAATTACACAGATGTCCGTCTGAAGGTACAAAATCACATGGATGCAATTTGGTTTGTGAGACCCCTATTTCCCCTATGTTATAAAGGTTTCCAAAAACAAATTGTGTGCAAATATTTACATCTATTACGGTACCTGCACACTGTGGCCTGATAAGGATGTGTACTCGTTCAAAACAAGAGTGTTTCACTGACTGGACATTGCAGATCCTGATCAGACAGCGCAGTTGTGCAGGCTGATCTGGGTCTACACTGGTCGCAAAATCTACAAGCCGCATCAGTCACAACCACTTATGATCACTTAAGCCGTCTGTTGAACGGATGTAAAACCACAATCAATCAATATAATCAAATGTCTCGCCTACGAGGGGTGTCCCAAAAATATGTAGACTTTTGCTAAAAATATATTTTGTTGCATATTCCATGATGCTATTTCATTGTGAAAGGTGTTTTAGCTATTAATATATTAACCCTTAGACCGCCATCTTAGTTGTTTGTCGTCTGCTGTTTATTTTCCATTTGTATCGTCAAAAACATGCTTTGACAGCACTTTAGAATAATTTACAACATGCTTTGACAGCACTTTATAATCATTTCCATTGGAAATGATTCTGAAGTGCTGTCAAACCATGTTCTTCTGGAGAAATAAGGCAAGATATAAAAGCAACAGCAAACGACAATTGTTGTGTGTAGCGGTCTAAGGGTTAGTTAGTACGAACAAATAGTTCACATATTGTCGACATCCTAGTAACCAACATCGTCAATATAGAACAGTCCAAATTTCTACTTCAGAACATTACGACTTTTGGCATTGCTTCAGAAAAAGTTGTTCTTTTTACCAATATGTAACCATATAAAGGACTTAAGCTTCCTGATAATTGCAGAAAAATACTAATGTTTCAATTACGATATTCGTAATCCTATTTTATGGGAAGGGCCAAGTGACTTGGTGTGGTATGGACCTGGCACCAGGTTAGGTTATTCTAATTTCCGGGCTGAATATATTTGTTCTCGGTGTAAATATTCCGTTCTGATTTTGGGATTTTCTCCGCAATACAGCAGGTTAAAATGGGATCCAACCCGTTTGCCCGGCCTTATATGACCTTAGCTGTTTATAGGCCGTTAAACACTAATAAACAAACAAACAAAACTAATTTTTCAACATGGGAATCACTGTCACACATATGTAGGTGCAAAAATATGTTTGTTTAGCCATTTTCAGGATTTGGCATTTAGAACTGTTCGCACCCCTGTACTATTATGCAGTTCAGTTATGAGTTATAATAAACGTCTGCATGCTTCTGGAACAACCCTCGTACACAAGTCATAGTCTTGAGCTATAAATATAAAATTGTCTGGCACCCTGTGTTATTAGGACCAAGTTTTGGACTCTGTGTAACACAGGCTCCAGCTTACTTAAACTGCTGGCCATTGTTAGGTGTTGTTAGATGTTAACTTAGAATTAACCAATGCAAGACAGGGCCCGGTTGCTCAAAACATCAGTTAGCTTAACGGACTGTTAAAATCCTTAACTGAATGGTTAAAATCTCTGTTAAAACAGAGATTTTAACCTTTCAGTTAAGGATTTAACAGTCCGTTAAGCTAACGGATGTTTTGAGCAACCGGGCCCAGAATGTCACAATAGTACTGCTTACTGTTTGTTCCACTCGAGCCTTTCACTCCTAAATTTTTGACTATTCGGTTAATGAAAAAGGGGTGGCGGTTTCAAAATCTTGAAAATAATAGCAAACACAGAAGATCCGGTTGAGACGGCTCGTTACGAAATGTTGGATTTTATCTCCAGGGTTGAAAAGGTTAATATCGACCGATGGATTTTGGCCAATTAAACATACTACATGTAATTCTGAAAAATGTGATTTTTTCCAAATAATAAAATGTTTTTTATCCGATGACACGCCATCAAATATTGAAGTTATTTTGAAAAGAAAAAAGATTTTCCTTTCCATAAGTTCATTGGCCGAAAACTAGGAAGAGGGACGTCCAAGCACGACAAGATAACGATTTTGCTAGCCAGCTGTGAAACTTTGTGATATAGCTCGGATAGGATGTAACTGAGTAAACAAATGATAAATCACTTCGCAAATACTAAATTTATTAAAAATATTCTTTTTATACCCTATGTTAAACTCCCGTAGAAGTTGTGTTAACTCGCTACACACAACAATTGTCGCCTGCTGTTGCTTTTATTTCTCAATAAAAACATGGTTTGAAAGCACTTCAGAATTATTTCCAATGGAAATGATTCTGAAGTGCTGTGCATGTTGTAAATTATTCTAAAGTGCTGTCAAAGCATGTTTTTGATGATAAAAATGGAGAATAGAAAGCAACAGCAGACGAAAAAAAAATTAAGATAGCGGTGTAAGGGTTAATCAGTAGTTGACAGAATTTCATAAAATAATTTATTTTGAAGATGGTAATAATTTTTGTTTAGAAAAGTTTTATGGGCTTTTTTATATTCAGATTTTTAACATGTTTAATTGCCCAAAATTCATCAGCAGATTTCAAGTGGAACAGCATCTGATGTGAACATACCATGAACCAATGCAAACCACCAATGTCACAATGCATATTGCTTAGTTGGGTAACAACTCTGGGTAACAACTCTGGGTAACAATCGCCCACACTAGTCTATATGTACATTTGTTATCCCTGCACCAATAGGCAAGAGGGGATATAGTGTTAGTCCTTGTCCGTGATCTGTAGCCAATTTCACAAACATTGCAAAGTATACATGTACTTTTCTAGCAAAGTATATTTTGAGGGAGAAATTTTCAATTTTAGGATGAATTTATTAATTTTTATTATACTGAATTTATTACATTATCACAGCCAAAATGGCTGTGATAATGTAATAAATTCAGTATAATAATTCTGCATGCTTTTAATCATCAAATATATGCAATCGTTAGTTCTATATGAAATAATGCATTTCGGCAAAAATAAATGATTACTCCCTCAAAGTATACTTTGCTAGAAAAGTATACTTTGCAATGTTGATGAAATCGGCTACAGCTGTAGTAAAGATGCTTGGCGCCGTCGTTGTCATTCAGTGCTAAAAGTGTTTAGTATTCCTTCGCTGATAGGCAAGATGTGATATAGGGTTAGTCCAAGTACGTACATTAGTAACACCTTTCATTTTTCAATAACTCATGAACCACTTTACCGATTTTGATAATATTCGTCACAATGTGTGTCTAGGGATGGTGCTTTATGCTCACCTTATTTGTAAGGCAAAAGTGTGTTTTTTTTACTATCAAAGCTGCCAGTGAGGGGATTAGCTTAATGATAATGATGCCCTTGTTGTAATTGTAATGCTGATTACAACATTGCCTTCATACGGTGTGTTTCTACTTGTACATGAACTTGATGTAAAACCCCAATCAGTCAATTAGTCTGGACCAATCAAACTGCCTGATTATGAGTACATATTTAGTGATCTGTTTTATAACCGTGGGCCCTGGAATGATTTACTGATTATATATGAGACACGCCAACTGATTTTGTACCTAACAATATGTATGATATTTCATGAAAAATATTACAAAATTTAGGATATGTTCCATTAATAACGTCGAAAGTTGACAAAATTTTCATAGCAAATGTGGAATTCAATTCAGCATTTGATATGAATGTTTTTTATGACAGTTGACAATTTCTGTAAATATATTTCATGCAATATCACACATGTTCTTGGGTACAAAATCGCAGGGCGTGTCTCATATGGCTGTTACTGGAGAAATGGGGCTTATAGCATAACAATCTATATTTATACCCCCGGCATATGTCGTAATTCCGTCCGTCTGTCCGCGTTAAAGGTTTTGGGTAACCATTATCTCTATAACAGTTCGTCGGATTGACCTCAAACTTCATATACACCCTTATCATCATCCATATTTTCATTCCATTCCACACCCATGCGACCTTCATGTCCACGGTCAAATTACTTTGCATTTTTCGAAGTTTTTGTCGTGCCCGCGTGCGTCCATATGTGCGTCCAAGTTAAAGTTTTCCAGTATACTATCAAAGCCTTGGCGTGCGCGACATTCGGGCCGCAGCCATCTAGTTTAAATATTTGTTAAAGTTTTTATTTGTCGGTCCAGGCGGCAGCCCCTGCTTACTTTCTCTAGTGCTTGTTACGGGTGTTTCAATGATGGAATGGCGAGGCGAACAAGGCAGATCCTGATCAGACAATGCAGATGCACAGGCTGATCTGGATATACACTGGTCGCAAGACCCATTTGCCCCATTTCTCCAGTCGCAATCATATGTTGAGGCCATGACCAGGGATATCCAATGTTGGTCTGGCAATTCGGCATACATTTCACATAGGAGACACGCCATGTGATTTTGTACCTTAACACATCCGCGTATTTTCGTTAAATACGGTTACAAAATTTAGAATATTTTTCATAAATTAAGTTAAAAGTTGACAAAATTTTATATTCTGTATGTACTCTTGAAAAGTTTGTTAACTTTTGACACCATTTACGGAAAATATTGTAAATTTTGTAAACGTATTTAATGAAATTATGCAGATGGTCGAAGGTACATATATCACATGGCGTGTCTCATATTGTGTTGCTCATTTGAATCATCTCGGCTTTGTAGCTTTTCAAATTGTGGATGGGTGTTAATGACATATAGTCAGTATTTGTGGTGAAAACAAGTCTGTTTTTCATTTACAGAAATCATGTTTAGATGGGTAGTGAGTGTTTAATTTCATCATCATGTTCAAGGCTGCAATGTGTAACACATACTGTGGATGGCAGTAGTTTGAGTTTTGTTTCTGCATTTACACAGCACATGGGCATTGTATGGACATGAGGATGTGATAACACAGTTAGATCACGTTCGTCCGCATGTACGATTGATAATCCACTCGCTAAAACTCGCGGATTATTGCGTACTCGTACGTGTGGACGAACCATGATCTAACTGTGGCTTAACGCATGCCCTCTGAAGATTCACCCTTTTGCTTACTGATGTTTAACCCGTGGAATACATAAATTGTCATCTGCTGCTGTTTTACATATCTACTTTCTCAATGAAAACATGGTTTGACAGCACTTTAGAATCATTTCCAACAACATGTTTTTGGTGATAAAAATAAAACAGCAGATGGCAAAATTTATTTCAGCATTGTAGGGATTAAGTAAGGGGTCTGAGGATTTATAACATCTGGGATTCGACCATGTTAACCCGGCCCGAAATTAAGGCCGTTAAACACCATTAAACCAAGTCATCTACTGTCTGTTTCACGAAAGCTGCCCAAATTTTACTGCCATATAAACAATTCAAAAACCATATTGTTTTCGATAATATTAAATTAAATGAAAATTTAAGAATGAGCCTTCTTTTTATTTCGTTATATTTGGTCAAATATTGATTTTATTGCGAAAACAAAATTTCCCCATGTTAAATCCCCATAGACATCTTCACGGAGTGAAGATGTCTATGCCATGGGGATTTAACATGGGGAAATATTTTAGAATTTCATAAATACTGGACCGATTTTTAAAATTTAACTTTTGTTTTCTTAGTTAGATCATTTCCAAGCTATCTAGCTAGGTTTCGGAGTCAATTTCTAAAAAAAATAGTTTTTTGACTCCTCCCACAACTCCTCTACCTTTTTCCCCCATGTTAAATTCCCATAGACAAATCAATTTTTCGTAATAAAATCAATATTTGACCAAATTTTGCAAAATAAAAAGAAGGCTCATTCTTAAATTTTCCTTTAATTTAATATTATCAAAAAATTTGGGCAGCTTTCGTGAAACAGACTATAATTTCAGGGCTGCCTATGTTGTTGTTTTTTTTTTATGTAAATATTCCGTTCTGATCTTGGTATTTTCCTCCCAATGCACGGTTTATATGCAGGATCAAACTTTTAAATGACCTTGGCTGTCCATTAAACACCACAAAATAAAATCAACCAAAGTGTAAATGAAATATGTTTAAACCAAATAAGTGATCACAATAGATACTTCCTACAAGAAACGAGAAACCCAGGTTAGTAAATATTTTCCAATGTTGATATGCCTCGTAGCATACGTGGAGAGGATTTTTCAATCCAAATTATTATTGTGTACTTACTTGTTTTCAAATAGAGTCGGAGAACTGTGGCTGTGACTGGATAAATGGGGCTTATTGGTTTTGCGACCAGTGTAGATCCAGATCAGACTGTGCATCCGCACAGTCTGATCAGGATCTGCACTGGCCGCCATTCCATCAATGAAACACCCCCCCCCCCCCTCCATGCTTCTAACAAGACATATAAATCGTTATCAGTTTTCATGACTGTGCTATTTGATCAGGAGCTACACTGATCACAAATCCCATAAGCCCATTTTTCTCCAGTCCCAGCCGCAACTATCTTTAAACCAAAGCGTATTCCGATTGTAACCCTTACTACGCTGAATTAAATTTTGTCGTTTGCTGGAAATGTTTTATTTTCAATATTTCTCGACAAAAACCTGTTTTGACAGCGCATGAGAATCGTCTCCACTAGAGACGGTTCTCATGTGCTGTCAAAACAGGTTTTTTTTGGCTAAGAATTAAGGCAAAAATTAAAAACCGCTGACGACAATTTCTGGTTTCCGCGTAGTAAGGGTTAATGATCTGTATATCTTACTTTGTGACCTGTAAAAATCATGGAGCCTAACTTGTGATAGCTGGCATTGCTACTGCTGTTTGTCTGAGATGTTTACTGTGTGTTATATAGGTAATCTTTTGAATGTTTGAAGCAAAAATTGTCCTCTGCTGTTGTTTTATATTTATATACATGTATACCGTAGTTCTATAGTTTTCGTATTTCCGTCCGTCCATAAGATTTGCGTTTAAGTTTTGACAGCACTTCAGAATCATTTCCATGGGTAATTTTATGTTCGGAATTCATCCTTGCCGGTATCCCGACCGAAGACCTGGTTTGACCCTCATGTACGTTTTTGGCGTTCTTGTATCTAAGAGTGGAATCTGGTTATACATGTACCCCTCTAAGAGTAATTCTACCGTTATTTTTGGGGAAAGGGTCGAGTGACTTTGGTTTGGTATGGACCTCGCACCAGGTCTGGTCATTATAATTTCAGGGCTGAATATATATTTATTTTGATGTAAATATTCTGTTCTGATTTTGGGATTTTCCCCCCAATGGAGCAGGTTAAATACGGGATCGAACCTGTTGGCCCGGCCTTAAAGGACCTTAGCTGTTGAACGTTAAATACCAATAAATCGAATAAATTGGAAATGATTTATGTCAAAGTCACTAGTAGTATCGTTCGTAGTAGTAATCATTTAAACTTGTTTGCATTATGTGTGTAATCCCCAACCCCCCCCCCCCCCACCCCCCCCCCCCCCTACATGCAAACTTACTGTCTGTTTCACGAAAAGCTGCCCAAATTTTACGGCCATATAAACAATTCAAAAACAATATTTTTTTCGATAGTATTAAATTAAAGGAAAATTTAAGAATGAGCCTTCTTTTTATTTCGTGAAATTTGGTCAAATATTGGTTTTATTACGAAAAATTGATTTCTCTATGGGAATTTAACATGGGGGAAAAGAGGCAAAGGAGTGTGGGAGGAGTTAAAAAACTTTTTTTTGGGGAAATTGACTCCGAAACCTAGCTAGATAGCTTGGAAATGATCCAACTAAGAAAACAAAAGTTAAATTTTGAAAATCGGTCCAGGATTACTGAAATTCTAAAATATTTCCCCATGTTAAATCCCCATAGACATCTTCACTCTGTGAAGATGTCTATGGGGATTTAACATGGGGAAATTTTATTTTCGCAATAAAATCAATATTTGACCAAATTTCACGAAATAAAAAGAAGGCTCATTCTTAAATTTTGCTTTAATTTAATATTATCGAAAAAAATATTGTTTTTGCATTGTTTATATAGCCGTAAAATTTGGGCAGGTTTCGTGAAACAGACTATAGATTATTACTCTTAACCCTTACTATGCTGAAATATTTGTTGTCGTCTGCTGTTTATTTTCTATTTTCCATATTGAAAAACATGCTTTGATAGAATGGAAATTATTCTAAAGTGCTGTCAATCCATGTTTTTATTGAGAAAGAAGACACAATTTAAAACAACCGCAGATGACAATTTTTGTTTCTCGAATTCTAACTTGTTTGAATTATGCGTTGTAATTGGTTAAGACCCTGGTTTAAATTAATTAACCAATCACAACGATTGACACTGGTGTGAGAACTGACTGATGTTTTATTAGTTTGATGTACATGTGTATGATATCTATAACATCGTATTACATGCAAACCCTTCATGGCCGGTATATGTCAAGTTATTTATAGAATTCCACTTTTACGTTTGCTCGTCTTGGGAAGTTTTAGTTGAGAATCGCTCATGTTTATATGTAGAGAACTAACAGATTATTTATTCTAACCCTTAGACCGCTATCTTATTTTTTTTGCTATCTTATTTTTTTTGTCGTCTGCTGTTTATTTTTTATTTTCCATTTTTATCATAAAAAACATGCTTTTACAGCACTTCAGAATAATTTACAACATGCTTTGACAGCACTTCAGAATCATTTCCGTTGGAAATGATTCTCAAGTGCTGTCAAACCATGTTCTTATTGAGAAATAAGGCAAGATATAAAAGCAACAGCGGACAACAATTGTTGCGAGTAGCGGTCGAAGGGCTAATATGTATATATATAAATATTATATCTGTGTATATACTAGACCATGTCAGAGCATAATACTCACAGTTGTTACAGAGAACTAGAATAACAGAGATGTGTCTTCAAGTTTATCCGATTCGGTTCAGAAACGGTAGGAATTCCTACGCGTGTCTTAGCCTCACCTTTGTTTCCTAGCATTATCTTTAAACTTCAAAATAGCCTTGTGTGCATTGATTACGGCTATAGCCTACCAGTAACTACCCACATGTCACCACTGCACAGCATAACTATGAGGTCATGTTGACCAACAGAAAGGGCACACACAATTTTGGTTTTTCCGCATTGTGTTTATTGGATGGTTGGTTGGGAGCATGTGAGGGTTAAGTTGTAATGTGGGGTTCATCATTGCCGGAAATCCGATATCCCTGGTTTGGCCCTCATGTACAATTTTGGCTTTCTTGCTACTTGACAGTTGAATCCGGTTATGCCCATTACATAAAAGTAGTAAGATCAGTACTAATTATATTACTGCTAGGGGAATGAGCCAAGTGACTTTGGTGTGGTATGGACCTGGCACCAGATCAGGTTATTCAAATTTCAGAGCTGAATTTATATTTTTTCTGTAAATATTTAGTTCTGATTTCCGCCCGATCACAGCAGGTGAAACATGTGATTTGACCCCTGTTAACCCGACCTAAAATGACCTTAGCTGTTGACAGGCCATTAAACACCATTAAATAAATAAATTTTCCACCTTGTAACTGGATTATTCAGGCTTATGGAATGCACAACCAATAGATTTTGATTAGCCTACGAATCTCCATCGTTCATTGTACAATTAGTGAAGAAACAGTATACGTTCTGATCCAGCTACTGGTGTGTGTTAGCAGAACATGGCCAGGAGCTAGACTGGCCATTAATGACATTAGCCCTACGTCACACTTAACCCTTCACCAATAAACAACTGGAAAGGATTTTGATATGGTACTTCTCCAACCAATCCAATCGTCACAAAGTGATTTTCAGACTAGTCCATTTATCAAAAGGGGGTGTGTGTTTTTTTGTTTGTATTTTTTTAAATTAACACAATCCCTGTAATCTTATAAACTATTGAGTTAGTAAACCCATATGAACCCGGCCCTAAATGATCTTCCGCTGTTGAAATGCCTGTTTAAACCCCAACAAACAAACAAACTTTAATCTCCCATGCACAAATAATCCAGCAACAAAATATTTACACAATTTCCCTAACAATGGATGGCCCGTAGCAAGTCTGTGTCCAACTTTATATCACCAGTAAACTCCCAGCCGAACTAACTTTCCAGTAACCTGAGGCGCATTTAAATAATACTTCAGAAAACTGAAAATAAACACATTTTCTTCATGAATTTTATTTCAATGCTGGAATTATAAGGAATGAATGGCCTTTTTGTGAATTAATCGGGATATAAACTTTGAAAAGTCGCGGAATACTGGCCGAGGCCCTTCCGGTCCTTCGTTCAGTATTCCCGGCGACTTTTCCAAGTTTATACCCCGATAAATTTCCACAAAAAGGCCATTCATTCCTATAATACATAATCAAAACCTGACAGAGAAATTGTATGTACGGGAAGGATATTGCTAGTTAACCAGGTGAACTGAAAATTTGTGAATGAATGCTTCCTTACGCTAAAACAAATGATTGACCGTATCAAAGCATATATTTCAAGATAAGCCCAGCTCACCTATGTTAAATAAATATTTTTTCTTACATATTTTCACAATTGAATTCTTCATAAAAAAACTATAAAAAAAGTAAAAAACTTGTTTTCATCTTGGGCCCTGTGGTTATTTGAAGAAACTATGACAATAACTAGGAAGGCTTGGTGTTTCTATTTTCACCGATATCGTTTTAGTATCAGATTGACCCAACTAGATAGTAAAATCCGAAATTTATGTCCTCCAATATTTCATTACTCGCCTTAATAATTATGCTTGGGGCTACGATACACGACAAACATGTAACTGAATAACTGATATCCTATACAATGTCTGGGAGCGAGTCCGCCTTTAAATGATGACCAGTCCTGGTGTGTCCATTTGTCTTTTTTTGACCCCTTTGGGGTGTAGAATCAGGCCAGTGCTTATTCATGCTTCTGTGGCGTGTTCCTCAAAATTTTGTTCTTGAAAAATCAGGCATTGTGAATCTGTCGAGACTGAGCTCATCTCATTCGCGACCGATCAAACTTCCTGATTTCATGCATGAGAACGGAATAATTGCTTCAAAATTTCATAATCATTAGCCTAGAGCCAGTTTTTACATAGTTAGGAAGTGATTAGGACCCCCCCCCCCCCCCCCACCCCCAAAATGTACTGATATCATGATCGTATTTGGTAAATTAAATGTTTTCCATGTAAATAAATAGTCTAGCACAGTTGTGACTTCATTTTATCACCATTTGCTTGTATATGTTTTATACAACACAGTACTATTGATAATAAATGCAGCCATATATCATATATTCTAGATAACGATGGAGGGTATACTGTTTAAGTTTCAAGATACAGAGGATCTTAAATGGATGATATTAATATTATATTTTTGTAAACAAGTATACTGAAATTGAGCTATGAAATCCAGTCAAAGTTTTGTGCCTACTGGATTGGAACGTGTACCAAGTTTTAACCCATTTTCAGTCTAAATATACTATGATTTTTTGTTGAAAAAATCTCATATTTTGTTCATTCATCGATAAAGGTATATGTTTGTTACCACTCCATTTTGAACCGTCTCGATTGAGACGGTTCAAAGAGTGGACCAACATATACTTTCGAAGGAAATTAAAGAAAATAGGGATTTTTTCTCTCAAAAGGTTCATACTACTAAAAGCGCATCCCGTCTGTAATGGGTTAATAAATATCCTGTTAAAGGTACTTTCCCACTCAGTAGATACAAAATGTTCTTTAATCAGAGACATGATTTGAGACATTTTCTAGCAAAATAAACAAGCATTCACCATTACCCCACGTATTGAGTGGACAAATGCCACACATCCATGCTGTCATTAAAGGTAAATGCACACTCGGTAGGCACAAACTGTTCTGTGTATCAGAGACATCATCTTGAGACATTTTCTGGCAAAATAAACATGAATTCACCATTACCCCACGTATTGATTGGCATTATTTTACAGTTTATATCGGACGTAAATGTCCACACTGATATCAGGGGCGATAACCATGTTTCCTTAAAATGATAATGGACATTCCTATTTATGCTCTGTATTTATTTTTTGATGTCATGATCGTACTTTATAAATCTGTTGAATGTTTATTATTTTCAGGTGACGCATTTAATTAGTATAAATAATTAAAATATATCCTGCCTCGTTTGCATATGAAAATAGCCTGATCACGCCGCGCGTACACTATCAGTAAAATAAATATTACTAAAAGATTATATCTGTATAGCGGGCACATCGTAATATTTTAGAACTTGTGGAATATTTGACACAATTATACACATATTTAAATTACTATAAAGAACATGGTGTGGTCTTGCAACGAGACTGCGTAAATTAACGGTAGGGTTTCCTCCTTAAGTAGGAATCACGATTTTCCTGGTTTTGGCCCTCAGGTACGTTTTATCTTGGCTCTTATGTTACCTGGAGTTGAATTGGGTATTGCCCATTATAAAAGTAGTAAGATTATTACTGACCCTACTGCTTTTGGGAGGGGCCAAGTGATTCTGGTGTGGCGAGGAATTAGATCAGGATTATTCTGATTTCAGGGCTGAATATATAGTTTTGTTATTGTAAATATTCAGTTCTGATTTTGGAATTTTCCCCCCATTTGTATGTACTTGTATGTACCCCAATGCAGCAGGTTAAAACGGGATCGAACCCGTTTGCCCGGCCTTACATGACCTTAGCTGTTGATAGGCCGTTAAACACTAATAAACAAACAAACAAACAAAACTTGTACAGGTAATATATGGGATTTAGTACTAAACCCATTGACCCGGCCTTAAATGACCATATCTGTTGATAGGCCGTTAAACCCCAACACACAAACAAACGTACTATAAAGAACATTTTGTGCCTACTGAGTGGGCATGTACCTTTAATATGACCTTGATCTTTTAACCTACTCAACTTGGAACATTTTCACACATTAAGAAGTTTGCAGGAGTTTCTCGATTCCGTCATTACTTCCTTATCCTTATAATTACTTCAATATTTCAATACATCATACTTGAGAACAAATGCCACACATCCATGCTGCCCTTAATATGACCGTGACCTTTTGACCTCCACAATTTTGATCTTTTTCACACATTAAGAAGTTCGCTGGAGTTTCTCAATCGGTCATAACTTCTATATCCCCTGATAGATTACTTCAATATTTCAATACTCATCTTGTGGACAAATGGCCACACATCCAGCTGTCCTTAATATGACCTTATGACCTTTTGACCTCCACAATTTAAATTATTTTACGGTATGGGATCCTCCATAGAATCACGATTTGTCTGGATTTGGCCTCATGTACATTTTTTAATCTTTGGCTCTATGTTACCTGGGTTATAGGCCCATTATAAAAGGTTGTAAGATATTACTGATCGAAACTGCTTTTGGTAGGGGTCAAGTGATTCTGTGTGGCGAGGACCTGGCATCAGATTCAGGATTATTTATTTACATATTCAGTTCTGAGTTTGGGATTTTCCCCCAAATTTTGTAATGTACTTGAACATGTACATGTATTTGTAACAAGTAATAAATGGGATTTAGTAGTAATTTAGTATTTAGTAAACCCATTGACCCGTCATAGCTTACCTTAGCTGTTGATAGGCCGTTAAACCCAACAAGAAACAAAACAAAATATTATATCTGTTAAATGGGTACTCGTAATTTTTAGAACTGGTGGAATAGTGAAACAATTATACACTTATTTAATTCCTATAAATAACAAAATTATGAGTGGACGTGTACCTTTATACCCCAACAAACAAACAAAGGGTACTCTGTAAATATGGTCGTCCACATTGCAAATGACTAAAGACTGTTTCATGCGCATTTCACTTGCGCATATACTTACTTTCGACACTTACTTATTGCGATATTGAATCTCGCGTTTTCGCCTCGCATTCTCAGGGTCTCGCCTCGCGTTCTCGCTTTCTCGCGATCTTGCCTCGGGTTCTCGCAATCTCGGTATAAGACGAGGGAGCAAGAACGCGAGAATGTAACGTGGTCCTAACAGGACATCGTACTTGGCCGATAGGCCCCGTGCAGGCACCGGGGCGGGATCAACTGATCCTGAGAATAGTGCTGCAGTAGCCATTGCTTGTCGTAAAAGGCGACTAAACTGGCTTAACGATTGGGTTCATACATTCCGGAACCCACCTAAACCGGATTGGCCCTCATGTTGCATTTTTTTGGCTTTCTTGTATGTGAGAGTTTAGATCGTGCCTATTCCCCATAATAAAAGTAAATATTAAGCGCTAATCCTATTACTTTAGTGGATGGGTATAAATGATGCTGGTGTGCGAGGCCTGGCACCAGGATCAGGTTGTTCTAATTTCAGGACTGAATATATATTTTGATTGTAAATATTGAGTTCTGAAGTAGATATTACCCCTTGGACAGGTGGAATACGGACTCGAACCCGATGACCCTTCTGCGTGTAGACTCCTGAGACTTTTACCTCTATGTCAGAAAAGCGGACGTTAAACCCTATACACCTCACTCACTTCACTTGGCCGATAGGTGATAGCATTAGTCCATGACGTATGTGAGAAGTAATGGGTGGATCCCCCCACTAATGCAATGGTTTTTTAATCATGTGTTTTTTACCATAGATACGGAATTTACCCTCGCACCGTTGTCTATGTAAAAACACATGTTAAAAAACCATGCCATAGACGACCACCCCTTATTACTCCCATTATCGGGGTGGGCGTGAAACTTCTGTCATACAGTATAAAACCGTGGCCATAGTGACACCCCTGAACCATTTGAATGAAGATCTTGAATTTATCCGGGGTGAAACTTCTTGTATACGCCATAGACCACCCTTGAACATTTAGGGGTATACTGTTCTGTATATACTTTTCAAATATTTTTTGACACTCCAATATTATCAAATACATATGAAAAATATCCCTAGAAATATTTTCATCCACTTCTGGCAACGTCTAATATTGACAAAATGTTAATTGAAAAAAAATATTGATTGTAAATCAATATATTGGTATTTATCAATTATAGTGTTGAAAAATTGAATACAAGATATGTAATTTTTAAACAATATTTTAAATGAACATCAAAGATTTACAACATGGAATTATAGACACAGATATGATTATTCATATTTGATCTTACAAAAGTACATGCAATATTATGTTGAACATATTTCAACATGAAGTAATTTTGGAAATGCAAAGACATGGCATGATGATATTGTTTGGTTTCAACATTGACCCTGACAGATGTTGAACTTTGTGAGGTCTTCTTCTTAGAGTGTTCCGAAGTGAAGTTATGAACCAGATCGTTATTTGTCCTATCATCCTGAAGTAATCTGAGGCACTGAATGTTTGTTGAATACAGAGACGCAGAGTATTTCCTTCCTTGCAATCTGCAATCAACACAACACACAGTATTTTCCCACATGTTGTACTGAATACACTTTGTAGTCTCTGTTTGTTAAATGTCCATTTCGTAGAATTGTTGTCAAGAAGACAATATTTCTGCGAGTAGTGGTGGTAACCCATAGGAGTCAAAGTAGATGGCTTCATTCTTCTGACCGAATAAATAGCTTACCCAATGTTTTTCCAGGTTGAACAGAATTATCCGTGTTGATTGATGTTCGCTTGGACGTCTAATGTCTGTGAATTTGTAGCTTGTCTTGGGCATACTATTCCGTTAATCCTTCAGCCATATTTCTTGATCCAGAATATACTGTAATTCGATGGTTTTCCATCATTGGATGTTGATTCACCAATACGTTACTTTTAGGATTTGTTTTTTGTTCATAATTGTCCATTATTAAATAGTCGGTGATCACTTCACGAAGACTCATTATTTCAATCTGGTTATCAAACTCCTGAGAACACTATGACATTGAGACTTTTTTCAAGTGCTCTGGCAAACTGAAGCTCAAGGCGTAGATTTCGCAGTTCTTATAGGGAGTAGGTGTCCCTCTTCACTGCCCAGGTCAGTGTCAAGTCATATCTCCCACAAAACAATATCCATTTACATATTCATCCTAGGAATATCAAATGATTTGTTTTGACCTATGAAGACACAGCTTGATACAAAGACCATGAATGATTTAAGATATAATTTATGTTCAAAATCCGCTCATATGGACGGTTGAAAATACCATGACCATTACAGATTTACATCAATTTTTGATAGATTAAAAATTATGAAAATTGAAATGGATTTTTTGCGTACTTCCCATTGAAACTAGCATTACAGACATACCAATGAATATCCCGTTTTGTAAATTGTCCCTGAATAAAGATGATCTTCTATTTTTGAGCGCTTCCAGTTGCAATTGTGAATGTTTTGTACTTCAACTCTACGTATAGGAATTTCATATTCTTTTTGAGCTATGATCTGTTCAGTCATTGGGAACACAGCAGGTAATAGCTCTCAAGTTCTTACATTGAAACTAACATTTTCAAAATCTATTTTTGTACCTCTGTGCGTCAGTGCCGCCTATTAAACAAACTTTGACGATGCTCTATTGAGTCCTTATTCTAATTTCAATTCCATTGGGTAAATATTTTTTCTTGTAAAAATAAATCCAAATGCAATCGTGCTTGAAGTTCGATTACTTTACTCCTCGAAATAAATGAATTCCTTCTGTTTAGACCCAGCATTTCCACCTGCAATGTCCACAATCTCATATTACCGGGTATCTTTCCAACCCACATTTCACTGCCGCTAATTGTTTGATTTACATTCAGCGTTAATGACAAAAGATTTTTCTAAATATGCCCGAAAAAGGATATAGTATCAGAATTATTTTGTTATCAGTTTATTGTTTAGATATAAATCAATATTACTGAAGATACTAAGAAAGAATTTGATAACATGGAGTAATATAGTAATCTGCGTCAAATGCAGTATTATCTAATTTTTAAAATTTCAATTTCAAATACATGTAAGATTGAGATAAATCTGTCCATTATCTGGTTTTGTGGTGGATTACAAATTCTATTGGAGCATATTGTTGAGAGAGGAAATCGAAAATGTTCAATCCACTGAACTTTCGTGCATAGCAGTCATGGTTGGAAGGTACGATCTGAACATCCAACTCAGTCTTACTACATTCACAAGAACCGTATTTGCATCATTTTTTATTTTTAGTCAAAAATATCTAAATTTCTGTTAGATATTTTTCTCCTTTTATACCTTTTTGATTGTTACTTGATTTAGGACCTTAACTCATCGATGTATTGACGCGACTGATGTTTCCTTTTTATTTTTCTTTGTTTTTATACCTAATTTTCTCAAAAATGATTTTACTAGTGAATTCATTGTTTGTTACTCGTGAAATAATTACATCCTTTGGATTCTTTGTGTTTAAGAAAAATATCTTGAGCTAAACCTATTCCTTGTTTTCATCCTTCATATTCTAAAAGAATTTTACTTCAGTTTTTTTATTATTGGGTTTTATAATTGGGAGAAACGGTTCAAATTGCAGATTTAACAAGATCCTAAACCAGCCCCATACAGACGTGTAACTCCTCGATATACAGGAATGCATTTTCAATCTATTTTTCTTTTTCCTAAAATGTAACTTCACCATAACTTTCCAAGTACAAAATGAACAGGATTGTCCCCCCCCCCCCAGAATCACCTCTTATAATATATGAATTGTATCAAATTTCAGATTTGATATAGGCATATAATGAAAGTTTAAAAATTCATGGTTAATAATAGTTGACTACCTATATCATTTCAATGAATTTGATTGTTTTGAATGGTACAACTCTTAAAATCAGTAGCTTGAATATGTCCTACAATCGAATATTCAACAATATCAGAGTAAATAAAATCAAATGATTATACCCCTCATTTAAATTTGAACAATGTAAAAAAAATCATTTGAATTACTGTTTGCAAAAATGTATCGTTTACTAACTTTGATCTCCACCTAACTTAAAACAATGTATGGTTAAAATTTAATTCCTGTTTTGCGAATTTTATGAAAACTAAATATTGCCGTTTCATACCCGGAGAACATGAAACTTTAATCGCTTGCTTGTTTTTTTTAAAAATAATCGCCAAAAGAATCTTGAATGATATTATCAATTGTTTCCATACATGACTATTGAATGAATATGATCCAGGTTTGAAAATATAAAAATTTATAATCCATTTAATAGAGTACCACTGTTCATCCAAAGCCTATCTCCTATTATACAATTTTTTTATTCTGAAACATCCGAGTAGAAGATAAATCTTTTGTTATAATAATAAATTCTGTTTCGCTTTGTGATATTTAAAAACTGTGGAAGGAATAATTAATATCCGTTAATGCATTCCCCGTTTCTTATCGATGACGAACTGTTTCGAGGTAATTTTACTTTGAACACATTGTATATTTGATGGATAAATATCCATAGAACTATCACTCAGCTAAGGTTACGTAAAATGGAATTTCATTTTTTACCGTCTGTAAAATCGAAACATGTCTGTGTTTGTTTTGCTAAATTTTTAACCCGGACTTGGTATAATGTATCCAAGAGACTACTTTAAAGAACGAGCCACAATTTCGCGAATAGGACTTTGGAGACTTAAATGAAAATGATTGGCTGTTGCAACAATTGCATAATTATAACTACTTGAAGAAATAATATTGAATTGATTTTTTGGTATTACGTTTACCACAAATTAAAACTCTTGTTTTTTCTATTTTTCCGTTTTCAATTATATCTTGTTCATTCATATATTTTGATGATGAAACCAGCCCTTTTAAAAAAAACAACTTTGGACGGATAACCCATCAAATGAACTTTGGATTCCTTGATGTTTATTACCTACACGTCCTTGTACGTCGACAAGAACTGATTCAAATTCATATATTTCATCATCTTAAATACCTTGAATTTCCTTCCGTAAAATGTACCATTATTTTTTCACCACAAGATCTTCTAATTTATAAGTTGGTGTAAACTTTTATTAATATGAAATATTTTTAAATAAATTTCGTCCAGTTTGGTAGATAACCCTTTTCAAATTGCTTTTGTTTTATTAAACGAACAAAATCACCGACATGTAATATTGTTTTTGGTTGAAAATGCTTGTTTCATTCCATACAATGCATGTGTAACCTCCAAATTTTCATTTGAGGTATTGACAGAAATTGGGGCCCTCTTAATACTACGATGGTATGTTCGGTTGTATCCATCAACAATATTTTTTAAATATCAATATATTTTTCCTGTTTGGTGATATGTGAGAAATTTCCACATACGAGTATTAAGTTCTTTGAAATCGTTCAACTATACTTGCTTTAGTTTCCAGGGTTTTCGGTGTGAAAAAATGAATGGCTTATGATTCAAGAAATGTTGAAATTCTTTATTTTAAATTCCGTTCCTTTTCGCTTTGTTTAGAACGTTGCTTGCGTATGATGTTTTTTAGTATCAAATCAAACGCGTTAATCATGTTTTCCCCGTTTTGTTAGGAAGGGTATGACCCAGCATAATTTGAAATACATCTATTACACACAATAGATATCTTAGATTCTCATTTCACCTGAGAATTGTTGCATATCTGCCAAATCAGCTGCCATGTTGATCGATACCTCCTACTAATGTCTTACCACGTGTAAAACGTCTTTGAACATGCTATGAAGTTGTATATGTTTTTTTCTGTCTGCTCACATTCTTTTGTATATGTTTTAATCTAAACATCTGAGATATATTTTAATTCGTTTAATTGATCATACAAGTGTTTTGACACTTGTGTAGCAATTTGAACTTTTTGGATCATAAAATATTTTCTTTAGTAATGAAATAAGATTCTTCTCTATTATGCTTTCAATAAGGCTCCCTTTTTTAGATATGTTGAATCAGACTTTCTTTTAATACCAGTTGGGTGACTGAAATTTGATTTTGGTGATTACGAATGTTCCCATTACTGATTAGTGAAACGAAATATCGAATCCGACTCAAAGTCAGATGTAATCAGTTTGACTATTTATGCATCCAGATCCAATCTGTTGTCTATTACAACTACGTCTTGTGGTATATTGAGTTTCCTGTAAAGCTGTACTTAATGTCGCGCAAACCTCTGGGTTAAATCCATTCTTGACGTAAAGTGTCATTAACTAAATCAATAATATTCGATCCCTTTATAAGTTTTTCCTTTATATTTACAAAACCATTTTCAATCCCAACTGATTTTTGAGTAACTTTCAGCATGCTTAAAAGAAGTTCCTGCCTTTCTTGCATTGTTTTGGTATACTTTTAAAATCCTATCATTAGTTGGTCTTTTGACTTTCATTTACTGTAACTAAGTTTGAGGTGCTAATCTTTTTTAAAATGATTCCTGAAATTTAAGTAATGTTTCTCCGTGCTGTCTTACCTTTTCACTTTCCGATAATCTGATCTATCTAAAAGGTTAGATAAATTTTTTAAGTTTACTGATTTTCAATTTGTGGATCCGGTGAAAGTTGAGGTTTTTGACTTTGTTCTATTTTCCATTTATTCATTTTCTTCCAGTAAATGAAAAGGAACAAGTGCCATTTTCGGATTGGGGGGAGGAGGGTGGTTTGTGTGGGTTTTGGGTGGGGTGGGGAAAATTATTTTAACTAGAGCTCGAATACCTGCTCGTAGCACACAACACCAAGTGCACCACCTAGAATAGCTTTACTATTAATGGAATAAAAATGTAAAAAACCTCCTTTCCTGATTTTATAATATTTTTCTTTTTCTTAATTCGGAATTGAATTTTTGATACAAGTAGTCTGAGATGTTTACGCTTAGGATACAATTTATGTTTCTGATCAGATTGTAATGTGACATTGCCTTTTAAGAGATTGTGACAACATTCTCACATACACATAATATATGATTTGGAGCATTTTTTATTAATTTTTCACATATTTTTTAGGTCATTACTATACCAAAAGCAAGCACCATGTTTTTTAATTAATGGTTTCTTTTTACTGTTATTTATTCCTTGACCTTACCATCTTTATACTAACAATACTTTATATTGAATGACACAAATTAATTAATAACTGAATTTTAATACAGCTAAGTAGCTTTTTAATTTTTACTCTCATTCTGGATTTTAAAACGCAAAATCTTTTAAGATGTTTTTATTCCTTTTCCTTTTTGAAATAATTTGTTTCTGACAGCTTCTATGGTTTTGAGGAGATCTCAAAGGAGTACTTTAACGGTGAAAACCTACTATTTGTGTTCATCCAATGCTTATATTCCTGTAACAGTTTTTTCATGTTCTTTTGTTGTTTTATTAACAAGTCTAAACCAATTTTCAATTCAGGGCCATACTTATACATCTTTTTTTTTGGAGGTTGTCTCTCAAATGACCCGAATTACTGGGAAAGATGCCAATGTAAGATGAGCCAGATTTGCTAGAAGTTGTGTAATGGTAATTGTGGTGATCTAATTGGAAATAGGTGTCGATGGTGAACTGAGGTTTCCCAGTCGATGAGGGTGTATGAAACGGGTGATATAGATTACGTAATAACAGGACTATGATTTTAGACATACTAGACATTGAAGAAATCTTAAAGATTCATTTGGCTTTTTTAGTTGTTTTTCTTTTTAGTTTGTTTTCTTTTGATATTTTTTTATTCGTGTTTTCTTTTGTTTTTATTGTTTTATTTTTAGTTTTTGTTTTTTGGTTAGTTTTCTATTTTCACGGTTTTGCACCTGTCAACGAAGTAAACTTCTAATAATTACACCACCAAAAACCCCCCACCACCAGGTTTTAATTTATTGTTTTCTTTGTATATAATAAAAAAAAAAAAAAAACATCACAACTGTAAGGATCCGCTAATTGTTTAACATCTTTTTTTAATTTTTCTATAAAACGCACTGTTTGTTTTTGTAATTTTATTTTAATTTCAACTATATTTGAGAGCAATTGAAAACCATTTCAATATCTCTTTTAATATACAGATATCAATATTATTTTCTCTGTAAGTTTATGTTGTTCATCACTCAAATTCTTAAGCATGAATAATATTTCCTGATGTGTATGAGAAAGCCATGTTAACACCTTGCCAGAAAGTACAATATGATATCTGTATATTACAATATCTGTAGAATAAATAGTAGTCCTCTAACATCCTATCTGTAATCCAGCGATGAAAAATGTCACTTCTTAAACGTAAATTGTTTTTTTAATTCGTGATTGAAAAAACCATTAACAAATAACCATGTTCCTTAGAAGTAGCACATTGTAGTCTGAAATTAAGTGTGGACTTTGCATGACGTGATAATGTATAAATTTGTAACCCTCACTTTCATTCTAAAATAAAATCATGTACGAGAATAAAGACTTAAAGTTCTACTCGATTTATTTTGTTGAAACATATTTTGTGTAATATATATTACACTTGAATTTCTATGATGACCTTTTCTTGTAAAAACCACAATTTTATTTTTTCTTCATGCTTTTTCTCCTAACATATCATCAAAATACTACAAGATGTGGAATTGTTACATCGGATACAATTTCATTTTCATCATCTGGGATACCTTCAATAATTTGAGAAATTTAACTTCTTGCAACATAGTATAGATGTGCTGCCATTTCTTGAAACCACCATATTTACATTTCGGGTACAATATTAAATAAATCTTTGCGATAATCAATATTCTTTTGTACAATTTCAAGTTTTTTCACATCCACTGGACCAGCTATATAAATGTTACAGGGATGTTGAAATAACAAAGACAATAGGTCTTCGTTCTCCATTGTTTACAGCACAAGGTCCAGATGTATAATTATAAACTACATGAGTATAGCAATGTTTATTGAAAAGGAAATTCTTTCGAATAGTTTGGAAGGCCCAGAAAAGGGCCGTTTGGGTAAAGGTGCGAGTACTGTTATTTTAAAAAGACACGAGTACTGTACAATTTTAAAAATAAAAAGACACGAGTTACTGTACAATATTTTTTTATTTTTTTAATTCTTCACAATTTTTTTTTTTTTTTTTTTTTTTTTTTTTTTTTAAATAAAAAAAAAGCACGAGTAACTGTACTAATTTATTTCGTAGAATCAAATGATTTTCTTTTTCTGGACGAAAGTGTTTACATGTCACCAAGCCCACTTTTATGTGAATGTTTTTTTTCGACAACTGAATCACACAGGGCCCTTCTGCATGTTGACATGATCTGTGCACTGTTTTCTTGTCCCAATTCAAACTTGATAGGCACTTTCAATGGCTTTTTGTTAAATGTAAAGTCCGCGATTTCACACTGTTTCTCTAGTTTCTTGATAATGTGACTGTCATACGGTCAGTTGAACACTATGTCGTATGCGATGTTCTCTAGTTTTTCTGTAATATTCTTCTGTATTGTTGTTCAAGTTTACATGTAGTTCTTTCAATATCATTGGAATCTTCTTTCTTCTTCTCTATGGAATGTATACAGGAACAGTTGGCTGCTGTTGTAGTTGTTGTTGTTGTTGTGGTGCTGAAAGGTTGGTTGATATATTTCATTCATCGCCCCTTTTTGGGTTTTTGTTTTGTCTGCGAATTATCAAAATCTTGAGCGCAAAATCGTAAGCTTCTGTTGTCAGCCATAGTATCGAACGTAAATTAATGATTTTATGGAACGTCTTTATACCCATCAGAAGGATTAGACCTACTTAAAATTGATAAAATCACTGTGACAAAAAATCACAGAGTTTGTCTTACAAAACGATAGTGCTGCTAACCAATATTCCATTTACAGTACTCTTTCTCACATTTAATAGAGGGATACTGGGATAAACTCTCTAATAATTTTAGTTGCTATGTTCAAATCCCTTGAAAAAGGAATTTTATGGCTGTATAGCTAAGCAAAGGTTTAAGATCCTTTTGTCAAAGTAAATCTGACTATCCTTACCGATGTTCTAGAACTTACAACCTATAAATTTTATTTTTCTATCACGTTATCTTTGACAAATACCAAACGGTATAAATCTAAATTGTTTTGTTATGACCCTATGAAAGGAATAATATTGATAATTTGGGTGATTATAAATTTTTACATTATTAATAGGTATTCTCCGTTTACTACGCCTATAGTACAATTTTTGAGAAAATCGAAACATTTTACATTCTTCGACTCCCGGATGCTGATCACCTATGTTTTCTTAGATGATCCATTTTAACGGGTTGTACTCTGAACAATGTAATCTTTCGCTTCAGAGCATAGACTAAGGTGATCATATGGAATTTGTGGTTTCTTTTATAAACGTCACGAATGTAACGATAGTATAGAAGCTTGTTGCAAAATGCTAATGGTTTTAACAACTAAAGATACAATATACAAAGTTATTAGGAAATAAATTGTAAAGTAATCTTTTCGTAATAATGGTTGGTGCCCTGAAAAGGCCGTTTTTGCTTAGAGTGTACAACTGTACAAACAATATCAATGGTAGTGCGACGCCATTTGGTTTATTTTTTTTTGTTTGATTCTCGAGTTTTTAACTCTCAAAACGCCTGTATGTCAGGTTTGCTCTGTCGTAAAACTCTGCCGACCTCCATTTTCAAATTCTTTGTATGCAGGTTTGGCTTTTTCCTTTATTTTCCTCAACAGGTCAGCCGTAACCATTTTGCAGCTTTTCTATGTCTTTCTGCAAATCGACCCTACGACTTCAACCAAATTCTGAGATCCTCCCTTCCCATCATATTGCTTCGATCGGTATTCATTTCTTTGAGTGTTCAATGAAACATGTAATCTGTGCACAGCTTTTATACACATCAGAAGGATTGACCTACTTTTGATAGTTTTAGTCATTTTTTAGATTTTCGTCCAATCAGAAAGCGTGTTGCAAACCATTTTGTGACAAAGCATGTTTACACAAGCTTGGTTGTAAAAACGGATTGAAATCATCCAATGAGAGGGGCAGAATCCTTAACCAATCAAAATCCTCTAATTATTAACCAATGAAATCATAGCTGAAATCATTTCTGGATCTAACGCGTATAGTAATCATTCTATTCATTCTTACATACCAGAATGCAGATCAGAAATTCTTCCACCTTTTGAGAAACATAGTATTCTCCAGGAAAAATGATGTTAATGAAGAAAAAGAGAGAAATACATAATTATTACAACAATTCCTTTGCAAGACGTGGTTTTATCATTGGCCTTCCAAATCAAAAAATTGTTTGGAAAGATAAATTGAATAACTTATATCCCTGATCTGTCTGAATTCTATTAGACAGAGATCAAACGGTCCTTTTCAGGACCACAATATTTTCCAGAAAGAAACACTGCTTTATAAATCCTATGAATTAAACCATATAAATTATAAAACTGATAAATAACAAAACACGTTTTACATTAAGCTTATTTATTAACAATATTTTTATTGAACAACAATATATTCACAATATGTAATACACAGTGTCTATTCAAAATTGTAATTCAATTAACATGACAAATTAAATTTAAAAGTCAATTTTCATCATCTTGACTGGAACCGCAATTTCCTCTTCTTGATTTGAAACACTCGGTTTTTTTTTTTTTTTTTTTTTTTTTTCATCTTGGCGTTTTACGTTTACGATTGTTCACTGGTTTCTCGTGGTCTTAACATCCACTGTTGTTAGGCGTTGGTTCTTGTCACAATCACAAGCCCAATGTGATTACGATTTAAACAGATGAAAACATCAGCGATACATAACATTTCTTGGTAGCATCAAATGACTCTCTTCGTTGTGATAAGACAAGAATTTTCCAACACACAGTCCTTGGGTAATCTAGGAGAATCCAAAAATTGAACTTCATGAGAATATGATTCACAAACACATCCATGTTACATTCCCTTGAAGCTTCTGCTACATTTATTATCCCAGATGCTCCGTTGATTGACAAATGTAACATCTTTAGGTGATATTTCGCCCCCTCCATATTTCTCATCGATGCGAATTTTGTAAACCTCTTTCCTGTAGAAATCAGGTACTCAGAGTCGCCCGAATAATTGTAAGAATGTAAACCCGATCCAACAAAGTTCCCATTAAGTTTATAGAAATAGTTTTTCGGTATGTTGCTGAATTCAACTTCAAGAGTAAACGATTTACATATAAATTCATTTCGCATCCTTGTTACCAATATTCATACTTTCGAAATAGTCAGCAAAATGTTCCTCGTGTTTTTGTAGTTGAATGGAAGATCGATCTGTCGCTTGAGAGTCCATGCCGCTTCAGATTTCCAGTAGACTAATGATGACCATATGGAATTTATGGCTTCTTTTAATAGACGTCACGTTTTAACGATAGTATATAAGCTGTTGTAAAATGATTAAATACTTATTTATAAAATTCAACATGCCACTTGTACCAACTCGGACAACCGAGAGTGAAACCGAAGAGTCACCAAATGTTAGAAATTTTATATCTTATACAAGAAAAAAGTCAAGATCAAGAAAATTCAGACTGAATCATCAGTTTTTAAAACAACATTTCAGGAAATTGATGTAGACGAACACCCTCAAAATTTCGTTGGGGTATTATTGATGATATCGTATCATCAAATCATCCGAACGAATTGATGGTGATCCACACACAAAATCAGGGTTAACAATTAAATCAACCTGCATTAAAGATGGGGATACCGATTCCATTCTTGATGTTGAAGATTTGAATGGAACATATTGTTTACAAGAAGTTTATAGAAAAAGGTTATACAATCGAATATGGATTTAATTTTGAACGATGGAGAGAATGACAATCGAAACAAACGTTTACCAAAATGCCAACAGGTTCTGGAAAAAGAAGATTACCTCTGAAATTGATTCTCGATTTTTCACGAAAAAAAAGAAAACGGTGTGAAAATTGAAAAATTCTAAAGACAATATGTGCTTATCCAGGGCTATGTTTGTTGAAAATGTCATTCTGATAGAGAAATTTCTTCAACATGGAAGTTAAGCGATTGGCATGTAATTCGACAGACATCACGTCCTTTACAACGTATTGAGCAGAGAAATTATTGAATGAAGTTGGAATTTCACCACAAAAAGCTTTGGAATTGAAGAATATAAGAAAAAACAACAATAAAATGTAACCAGAATATGTGATCAAGATTCATCAACAACATGTGAAAACAGAATTGTTGTTTGTATATCCAGAATTCAGTCATACAGCCAAGTTGATACATGTATCTATAATCAAGATCATTAAAGACTGTATTACAAATATTGTTGGATTTCTTGGCTGTGTATACTATTGTGAGATGTGTGCTATTGGTTACCAAAATCGTGAAACACATATATGCCCTACTTCTTGTAAGGCATGTCGTTCCAAAACAAAATGTCATGTGGTAGATTGTATCAAGTGTAAAGATTGCCTTAGAACATTTTATAGTGGAACGTGTTTTACAAATCACAAACAAATTGAAGGACGACAAAAGAAATCAATTTGTCAACTCATAAAATGTTGCGGTAAATGTGGAGGGCAGTTTGCCGATTCCAGAAGAATCATACATGTAAAGGAAAGAAGAAATGTAAATTTTGTAAAGAGATTGTTAATTAAATTTTGACCACAAATGTCATATTCAGCAGTATAAAAGCAAAACTGAAGAAGATGATCAGGAACCCGTTTTTCATATTTTATGATTTCGAATGTCAACAAGACACTGGTGTACACATTCCTAACTATTGTATTGCACACAGAGCTTGTGATGAATGTATCGATGAACCATTAGAATTTAATTGTGAATGTTGTAGTCGGTTTCCTGAAGGACGAGAAGTAGTATTTGAAGGAAAAAATACTCTGACAGAATTTTGTAATTGGTTGTTTTCAAAACAACATAAAGGTGCTACAGCTATTGCCCATAATTTCAAAGCGTATGATGGTCAGTTCATACTTCATCATCTCATTGAAAGGGGGGGTGTTACAACCGAAGGTAATAATGAACGGTAATAACATCATGGTTATGGAAGCTGGAGGTATACGATTGATTGATTCATATAATTTCATAAATTCAGGATTGGCAAAATTTCCAGAAACCTTTGAATTGAAAGAAATGGCTAGGGATATTTTCCACATTGGGCAAATACTGATAAATTTGCCGCTTATGTTGGTCCATACGTTGATGTCTCTTATTATAAACCAGATTCAATGGGGATAACTGCTAGGGAAAAGTTTTTATCATGGTATAACGAACGTGTGAAAAACAACGATTGTTTCAATTTCAAACAAGAAATGGTAAAATATTGTCGATCGGATGTAGATATTTTGAGACGTGGTTGTGGAGAATTCAGGAAGGTATTCATGGAATATGGGGGTATAGATCCGTTTCTAGAAGCCAGTACAATCGCTGACGCATGTAACAAAGTTTGGCGTAACAAATATATGCCAAGTAATCAGATCGGAATTATTTCAAGCAGAGATCCGATTAAACGCAAAATTTTCAATGAAAGGTATTCGATGGATGCAAAGTATTGCACACGAAAACAATATTGTTATCCAACATGCAAAAAATGGTGGTGAATACCAAATTGGTCCTTATACTGTAGATGGGTTTCACAAAGAATCAAATACTATCTATGAGTTTCTCGGTGACCTGTGGCATGGTTGTCCTAAATTTTACCCAAATCGTATCTAAAAAACCCGGTAAATGGAGAATCAATGCAAAATAAAATTTATATTCTCAAACATTTGAAAGATTGGAATATTTCAGTGTAAGTGGTTACAAAATTCACACTATATGGGAACATGAGTTTGATTTAAAAATGAAAACTGATAAAGAATACAAAAAGTTGATCGAACAATTCTTTTCAAACTGTGATCCGATTGAACCTAGGGAAGGATTGTTTGGTGGACGTTGTAATGCTATAAAAATTAAATATGATATTGAAGAAAATTCAGATGATGAAATCAAATATATTGATATTTGTTCATTGTATCCATTTGTATGTAAACACAAAGAATATCCGATAGGACACCCCGATATTTTAACAAAAGAAAATATTGATATAGAAAACATCCGACAGTATGAGGGTTTGATAAAATGTAAAGTTCTCCCTCCGGACAATCTATTTCATCAGTGTTACCAACACATTGTAATAACAAACTCATGTTTCCATTATGTAGAACATGTGCAGAAGAAAGTTCTACAAAGTGTACACATACAATTGAAGAAAGAGCTTTGATTGGTACATGGGTGTCAATAGAATTGTTTAAAGCATTGGACTGTGGCTATACGTTGTTAGACGCATATGAAGTATGGCATTTTTCGGAAAAATCTAATGATTTTTTCTCGGGGTATGTGGACAATTTTCTTAAAATCAAACAAGAAGCAAGTGGTTATCCAGGATGGTGTGTAACAGAAAAAGACAAAGAAAAATTTGTTAAGGACTATGAAGAAGCTGAAGGTATTTGTCTTGATCCATCAAACATACAAACAAATACGGGGCGTAGAGCATTTGCCAAGATTATGTTAAATTGCTTGGGGGTGGGGTAAATTGGCACAACGTGAAATCATGACACAAACGGAATACATCAATAATCCTTCAAAACATTTTGATTTGATTTCAAATCCATGTATAATGGTAAAACACGTAGAAATATTTGATAATGAATGTCCATTCATATTGGTTAACTATGAAAACTAGACTTGAACACATTGAATCCCATGCAACATCAAACGTTATAGTGGGATCATATGTAACAGCATATGCAAGACTTGAACTATACAGTGTTTTGGAAAAGTTAAATGAGCGTGTCTTGTATTTCGATACAGACATTTGTATGTACATACACAAACATAATTCCTGGAACCCCCCCATTATCAATAGTAGGCTTGGTAAATGGACTGATGAAGAACCCGGAAATAAAATAATAAGTTTTAGGGGGATAGGACCAAAGAGTTATGCATACAAGTGCTAACAAAAGCTGGGAAATAAAATCCAAATGCAAAGTTAAAGGACTGACACTCGATTACAACACAAGTCAAGTAGTTAACTTTGATACGTATGTTCAATGTGCAGAGGACCGAAGTACCGAAGTGAAAGTTGTGTATGCATGTAAAATCAGGAGACATGCAAACAGAACAGTAACGAGTGAATGTCAAAGCAAGACATTTAGGTCTGTGTACACAAAATGTGTCATTGTTGACAATTTCAATACTGTACCATACGGCTATAAAACATTGAGACTTTGATTGAATATACACTGTGTATTAAGAATTGTTGTTTGAATATCCAGAAATTCAGTCATGGACACATTTAATAACTACAGTCGGTTAGCTGTGCTACCAGAGGAGTTACTGGTTATGTTAATAAAATTGTATCTGTCGGAGAGTGATGCCAAAAGTCTCGCACGCACTGACGAGCGTGCAAAACGCATCATTGAAGATGATGCGTTTTGGACTGTCATGCTAAGGAAAGACTTTAGGGATCACTCATTCACAGTTTACAACATGAGGCCATTTGGTGTATATAAATTTTCGCAAGATATAATACACAATTTTTAACTGTAAAAAACGTGTTTACAACACGCTTTCTGATTGGACGAAAATCTGAAAAAAATGACTAAGCTATCAAAAGTAGGTCAATCCGTTAGATGGGGATAAAAGCATGTGCACATACTTCACATGTTTCATTAAACACGATATCTAAGCCTACAGAAAACTGGGGTAATGATGAGAGATCGAGTGTGCAACCACAGCAAGAAGACTGGGATGAGGAGATCCGACGAGCTCCGACACCATCATTTGCGATTCGTGGAAAAACTAACAAGAGGACTACACACAGATTTCTCTTAACATGTAGAAGCTGTGGATCCAGGGACTGTGGTGGTCATAAAAAATACATCAAAAGAGTAAACAAGTATGATAAACAGCAAACTTGAATTAGACGATCAAGACAAAAGGCCCTTTTCAGGGCCACTACAAATATTTAGAATAGAAAAAACTTGTAATCAGTTGTACCTATATAAACGTTTTACATTTTGTCATAAGCCATTATATTCAAGGTATTCGCTCTAGAAACAACAAATATTATACAGTACTTTTAGATAATAAACAATAAAAATGATGGGGCATAAATATGAGTTGTGGTTACAAAACGATGTTTGTCTGATAAAGAAATCCCGAGAAATACCTACGACAAAGAAAGACAATACATGACACATTCAATAAATGTATGGTTGAACAACTTCAATTATTAATTAATTAAAAAAGAAGTAAATGACAATTGTTATGGATGTCAGGTTGAACATCCAAGTCAAGTACGACATCAACTGTGCTTATTCACAGATCAAGATGAACAAACAAATTTATTCATATTACCAGCTCTACAGAAATTAGATCCCTATAAAATTATGGAAGAATGGTATCCAATTCTCAAAGATATGACATTGGACGATCAAGAGAAATTGGAAGCATACAGACTGTGGGTACAAATTAAAAACAAAATCAGTTTTAGACCCAATGAATCGTGGTTGGAACAGTTGAAGAAACAAGTCAAACAATCCTGGAAGTAGATTTGATATTAAAGACTATAAAAGTAGGAACGGATTATAACTGAATCATTCTATGAATAGACACGTTGAAGAAACAATGAATCCTCTGACAGATCTATTAAATCATATGGCAATCAGGAAACCAGTAACAATGAATCCTCTGACAGATCTATTAAATCACATAGCATACAGGAAAGCATTGATACTTGCTTTCAAACTAAAAGTATCAAATGAACAATATCTTACAACCAGGATCATCAAGGATGAATTAGAGAAAATAGAGATGTTTGATGAGTTCAAGGAAGCCCTATTAGTAACAACGGGGTTCTTCAAAGATTCAAGGATTAAAGTAGAACAATTAACATTTGAACAATGTGGAGAATCGAAGTTGTTGAAAATGACAATATTGTGAATTTCTTATTTAGACGCTGTAAGAGAGAGATTGTTCCAATGGAAATAGTACAGATTAGTGAGAATGAATCAATGTGTGTGTGCTCCCATTGTTCACGCTTCATGGACAGTGATCATGATCATGACAGAGATCAAGCCTTTTGAATGTTAAACATACATGTTGTAAAATATGTTGTTGTTCAATAAAATATTGTTAAAACTTTACATGTTTCGTATTCAATTTTTCCCACTATAAATTGAAAAATACCAATATATTGATTTACAATCAATATTTATTTTCATTGACTTTTGTCAATATTAGAGTTGTCAGAAGTGGATGAAAAATATTTCTAGGATATTTTCATATGTATTTGATAATATTGGAGTTGTCAAAAATATTTGAAAATTATATACAGGAACAGTACACCCCTAGGATATCACAAAAACGCGTTTTACAACACGCTTTCTGATTGGACGAAAATCTGAAAAAATGACTAAACTATCAAAAGTAGGTCAATCCTTCTGATGTGTATAAAAGTAAAAAACATACAGCTATATTTCATTAGTCATTCAACTGTTCAACCAACTACATAAGAATGCAGAAGAACGGAGAATGCTCTATGTGCGGCGAGTCCTGTTACATAGAGTGTAGAAAATGTTATGCAGTGTTGAACACGCAAGGGGAAGAACACAATTGTCCAGAGCTCGACGAAGGCTTTTTTGAAGAAGAGGGCCTTAAAGACCTCGAAATTTGTGAGGTCTGTCAAATAGTCGTCGATTGTATGTGGAGTAACCTAACACTACATAGTTTAGTTTACTAAAAGGCAACAGCCCTTTTCAGGGCTATACACTTTCTCAAGAAATGAATACCTTATATACTGCTCTTATTGCTTCAGGTTGGTACTATGGCGTAATACAAGAAGTTTCCACCCCGGATAAAATTCACGAATCATCAAAATGGTTCAGGGGTGTCACTATGGCACGGTTTTATACTGTAATACAAGAAGTTCCCACCCCAGGATAAAATTCACGAATCATCAAAATGGTTCAGGGGTGTCACTACGGCACGGTTTTATACTGTAATACAAGAAGTTTCCACTCCCCACCCCGATAATGGGAGTAATAAGGGGTGTCATCTATGGCATGGTTTTTTAACATGTGTTTTTTACATAGACAACCGGTGCGAGGGTAAAATCCGTCTATGTAAAAAACACATGTTAAAAAACCATGCCATAGTGACACCCATTACTACTTATGTGCGTACGTATGCTTTCATTTTTATCACACCTGCTTTGTCGCCGCTTTTTCCGTCGTCCGAAATGTAAGAAAGTTTACAAACTACAAGCTTCGTCATCATGGTATAACTTTAATATTACTTGACAGATTGCTTCAATACATTTGATTCATGTGAGCATTTGGAACACACTCATGCCACCATTAACATGACCTTGACCTTTTTCACCTTCACATTTTTGCGGAAACACTTTTTGTATCAAAACGTTTGTACAAGTTGCTTCAATATTTGGAAACTTGATACAAGTGATCATTCGGAACACCCTCATGCCGCCATTAACATGACCTTTTTTATCTTCACATGTTTTATCTTCACACTTTGCCATTTGTTTTGCTTATTACTTGAGAGTTGAATCTACTTATATATACAGTACCCATTATAATTCCAGCACAAAAATATTTACACAATTCCCTAACATTTGATTTGCCCGTAGTAAGTCTCTGTCCAAAATTTATATCCCAGTAAACTCCTACGCCGAACTACTTTCCGTAACCGTGAGGCGCAGTTAAAATAATTCTTAAGAAAACGGAAAATAAACACATGTTCTTGATGAGTTTATTTCAAATGCTGGAATTATAAGGAATGAATGGCATTTTTGTTGAATATATCGGGGATATAAACTTTCACGGGAATACTGGACAAGGCCTTAACAAATTACAAATTTTGAAAAGAAATAAAAAAACGACTCGCAGTAGTATGTATGGGGGGAAATCCCAAAATCGCAACTGAATATTTACAGGTCCTCACCACACAAGAATTACTTGGCTCACTCCCAAATGGTAATATGATTGGTACTAATTTTACTACTTTCATAATGGGTATATATAAGTAGATTCAACTCTCGAGTAATAAGGACTTCAAATATGGACTGGATCTTTATGATATATAGCGCACCAAAGACTATAGACCGGTGGGAAAAAAAATTGATGCAGGTAGGACGGAATGTTAATGACAGGCACTCTAGTGGAATATATTCAGTAGACCATGCTGCAAAAGGAACCTGGGGATGCCACGCGGTATTTTGACCTCTAAAGGTCAGAAAACTTCAGTTTGAAATATGTCAACCGATAACTTTCTATAAATTTCAAAAATCGCATATTTAGCAAAATTATAAATATATACATTGTGAAGCAGACAGAATGCAGTTATTTTGTATATTAGGGACATGTTTGTATTTGAAATTCATGGAAATGTATGAATAACTACTCTCCGACAATTTTAAGAAAGCATAATGTATATTTAAGTACCCCACCCATTATATTTGAATGCTAAAACATATATTATAGTATATTCCTGCCATTTTATTTTAATAACAGAACATACGATTAAGTGTGTTTATTAAACAATTGATGCAACAAGTTACGCATCATTGTTGATGGGTGCTTCTTGTACAATAAGGATAATAACACCGGAACTTTATAAAATTACCCCACCCACTAATATTACTATGGACAATTTGTGTTTTACCAGCCGTATTCACTCCAACATTCATTTAAATGGGCGGATGGGTAAACAATCATCAAGTATAATGCATTCAGTAGACTATGCTTAAACAGAAAGTGTCAGGCGGTGTTTCAGCTTTAAATGTCAGAAAATCAATAAGCAAGATGGCCACCAAATAATAATCGCTTTCCCTGTATTTGCTCAAGGAGGATTATGTTATGAACGCACGAGCGTATGAGTCCGGAATGGTGTGTCTGAAGACAAGAAAGCATTTGGATACCATGAATGAATAACCTGGTTGTATATAGTTTGCATAAATCCAAGATGGCCGCCAAATATCAACCCCGAAATATGCACTCGGGAATTTTGAAAATGTCTACTATGAACAGTTTGTATCATGTTACAGTTTTATTTTCAAAATATTATTATGATGTTGAATATGAGCAACAAATAACACTATGCATTCCTGAGGTTCAATGTACATGTATGGGAATATTAGTAAACATTTGTACCTGAATGCATGTATTACTACATATGTACGTGTCCGTTTATTACATGTAGTCGCCGAGTCTTGTTACACATAATTGTATTATATGCCAAAAATAATTTTGTTAATACGGCACATATAGATTCCTATTCATTCACTGTCGCTCTCCCGATCCCCATTCAATGGATTTCTGCAGGTTGCACCACCACTGCAACCACAAGAACTGGTACATTTCAGTCTGTGAGAGCGGCACGTGCATCTAGACGTCGCACATTCTTTACAATTGCATGTCAGAATGTCCACGCATGACTTCGGAATTGCGTCTTTTCGCATCAACAAAAGTTTCAGGGCACCATCTGATTCATATAACCAAACAGATAACCAAACAGCCGTCTGGTAATGTGCGCGTTTTATGTGTAGGTCTACAGCATCAGATGTAGGTGGAAGATGTTCCAGCTCGCATTTCCCTTTCATGAACAATTTGAATCGCAGTGCATCTGATGATGATACATCATCTGAGGGGGAGTACAGTTTGCACACAAATTTCTCAGCGATCATTGTCACTTGTTCACACGGTTCCCCTTTACCAAGCCCATCCATCAAATCAAACTGATCCTGAAGGACATCCCATGCAGATTGTCCAGATAATTGACTTACGGTGTCACATCCAGTCAAGGCGTGGAATGCTGGAAGAAGCTTCACTTGGCGTGGGGTCATATTAATATTGTGCACAGCTATGAATTTCCGCTTCTTTGACGTTCCTGATTGAAACCATACTTTATTGGTAAGCAGGTTTTTGAAGTGGAGCAACAGCACGAGCACGTCTGTGCCTCTGCAAGCTACTATTGTCCGCTGGAACTGTTGAGTCCGTGCTTCCACAGCATGGAGAACAATCCTCGTGTCGGCTTCTTTGTGATCAGCATGGAGAGCTGATATTTCCCGTCCAGTAGATGATTTGGCATCACGAACATCTTCAAACCCACTAGCAGTGATAATTTCCGCATCAATATCCTGGGATTTTCTAACGATCTCGTCAGACAGAAACTTTGCAAGATTCTCTTTGTTTTCTGGCATGCTGATGAATTCCGACCAGTTTGAAGGTAGTGGAACATCCCCATGTTCGATTATGCGTCTAATTGCTCTCCTGCCAGTCCCCATCCGCCGATCCCTTGTTCCACTCTTAATTGACAGAACGTCATACCTATCAAATACGACATATACACGAGTACAATCCCCTCTGACATGCTTGAAGACTGGGGACACAAACACACCAGAAAGTTCACCAAATGTGTGTGCCCCTTTTGGCATTCCGATTGCCTGTACAAGTGACTGTCTATCAATGATTGTGCACGTCTTCATACCATTTGCTGGAGGGCTTTTCTCACTGCATGCATGCCTCAAGGATGTGCCCCAATACAGACTTGTTAGCTGGTCGCAATTTGCCTGCCGTATATTAATTCATGCTGCATTAGACGAGAGATATTTATTTTCCTGCCAGATACTTGGGCCACAAGCAACCGTTGAAGAAGAGTTCTGTATGCTTTCAATACCTTATGTTTTCTCTGTTGTCTTCGCTGTTGCCTTTTTTAGGTACATATATTTGAAAGTCAATGAACTTGACTTTGGCAGTGTCTCATATAAGCCTACGGTTTGTGTGTGTAGCCTTTGTTCGACAAAGTCTTATAGTTTCTCCCTTCCTCTTGTTTCGGCTCCGAGCAGAGCATTGGTAATGTCGTCAGTGGCAACATCATGACTAGCTAGCGACACCAGGGATTGCTGACCCTGTTTAAACACTTCAAAGCGCTGCAGTTGTTCTTCTATATTTTGTATGTCCGTTTCGTCTCTGGTAATTCGTGCAATCCCCGTTTCCTTTTTGTTGATCGTGACATCTGGGTCTTCAACAACTATGTCAAACATGGTATATGTTTCTTCAACGATTCTACTTGTTGCATTAAACGTCAAACCCCAGCGGTCTCTGGCACTGTCAGACCGAGTGATTCCAATCAACCATACAGCAACTTTGCATATCTTATTCACATGTTCCAATGCCTGGTCTGTCGAGATTTGGTTGAACTGATTCTGCTATCGTTTGACAACAAAGTTTCCATTCATAAACTCACGGAAGACATCTGGGTGCGTGTCACTTAGCACACTCATGTCAGCCAGGTATACGGTTCCCCATCTTATATAATTCGTATGATCATGTATGGCGAACCACGGGAGCATGTAGTCATTTAATAGACACGCTAAAATGTACTTCCACCCATGAAATAACAAAATTCAATATGTACGTTTTGCCATTAAAAAATAGTGGATGTGGTAATTAGGAATGCAGTGGGCTTACTTCAAATTGTCAAACAGTATTTAATTATACATTTTAGAAAAGCACAGATATGCACATGTCTCGAATGTATATAATAAAACTACTACATCCCATCTGTTTAATATAGGAATGAATGGCCTTTTCGTGGAATTTATCGGGGTATAAACTTGGAAAAGTCGCGGGAATACTGGACGAAGGCCGGAAGGCCTCGTCCAGTATTCCCGCGACTTTTTCAAGTTTATATCCCCGATAAATTCCACAAAATAAAATGTGTTTATTTTCCGTTTTCTTAAGAATTATTTTAACTGCGCCTGACGGTTACGGAAAGTAGTTCGGCATGGAGTTTACTGGGATATAAATTCTGGACAGAGACTTGCTACGGACCAATCAAATGTTAGGGAATTGTGTAAATATTTTTGTGCTGGAATTATCAATGCACGTTTGTTGACTTTTGCCAAATATGTCACTTTTTTAAGTTTTAAGTTTACACAAAGTCATTAAGTGGCATACTTCACAAAAAAATAATAACCTATTGTGCGAGCACGAATGAAAGCATGGACATGTTCTTCTTCTTTTGAACAATAAGGAGCATAACATTAACATAACGTTATTTTGATGCTGGCCAAACTTCACAGTAAGTTAAGATCCTTGGGTGAAGCATTTTCAGATTTGGTAAAATGAGAGTCATCGCTTAATCCCAGATGACCGCCATCTAAAAATAGCACAATTTTTTTAAAACACATGAACTCAATGTCACATTCTCCTCTGGTGTTCATGGAGTAGTCAGGTGAGCGAATTAGGGCCATCATGGCCCTCTTGTTTAAGTTTAAGTTTACACAAAGACATTAGGTGGCATACTTCACAAAAAAAGTAGCATAACATTAACATAACGTTATTTTGACGTTGGGTTCCATATCGCATGAAGACGCTGCGCTGGTAACGATACAATTGTCCATGATATATTAATGATGAGTTGTGCATATGAAATCGATGTAGCATTTACCAATCATCATGGATGTGAATTGTCAGTTAACCCAAGGCATATGGATGTTGCAGCATAATAATAATGGTTATTCAACCAACACTGGAAATAGATAATAATGTGGTAATAATGTGATGTGTTGGCAGTTTCAACTTTAGCCACACGAGTGACCGTACAACTTTATGTACATATTGTGCTTGCAAATCTTCTAGCAAATTATCCTGCAGGATCATAACCCAAACCGCGTAAATATAATACATAATTGGATGTTGCAGTTGCAGGTTATGCATATGGGATGCCCATCCCCCATATAAATATGCCACAGCTGGAAGCACATTTTAGATGTGTGACGAATGGCTTTCATATCATGATAAAGTTGTGTTATTTTAATTACTACAGACCCACATAGATGGAAAGAAGTGATAAAAAGATCACGTAAAAACTGTCAATTTCTTTTTCATTTCAATATGAAATACATTTCAGACACACCGATTGGCATTCAGGGATGAACTATATTCCCAAGGGGCGCTTGTCCCCGAATCCCCAATCCCCACCCTTCGTCGCCGCCGGACCATATGATTGTGCCCACACGTAATTTTCACGATAATTGTTTTCTGTTCCAATATTATATCCTAAGGATGTGTACGGATTTGCTGCAAATGGAGTATTTTTTTGTAGACATTGCACGTGTATATCTGCAGTAGGCCGCTTATAACATTAACTTTGTGACAAAACACGACGTCTGGCAGATGTTGTAGCTTGATACCTTATAATTGTGTATATTTCTTGAGGATCGCATTACCATCGCCTGATTAAGACATACGATATTATGCAGTCAGGTGATAAGCTGATTATTTGATACTACAAATCGTGCGAAACGCAAGTTTATGACCATCAAATTTCCAATTAATTTCAAGACTTGCATGCACGTGCACTCCATCATGTATTTGTTATACACGAAAACGAGGCTATGATATGATAATACGCCTATAAATGACAGATGATAAGTTGCTGGAGGTCCATCGATGAGTCAAAATATAGGTATTCCAGGTGTATTATCATATCATAGCCCCGTGTTCGTGTATAATAACTACATGATAAAGTGCACGTGCATGCATGTCAATATAATAGTGCATCTTGGTGCGCAAAACAGACATGTAGTGTGGCTCAGTGGTATCGAAGCGGGAGAATATCCATACTTTTGCTGAACTTTTGTTCATTGTATCTGGTCGAGAGTTCGAACGTCACAAAACGCATTACTTTTTGTCGATATCATTCTGTTCTTTTTATGACTGCTTGCTGGAGAAGGGAATAAGTGAAACGGCGAGGGTTATCACTATTGCTGTATGACCTCAATGTGACATGATCGGCGAGATCATACTCGATATTCTTCATGTACACACATATGAAATGTGCATTTAATTATTAGTTTTCTTGTGAGACTAACGTTCTACAATTAATCTATATCATGCTTAGTTAATGTAATTTGTATGAGCAACACACATAAAAAAGAAATATAAATACAATATAAATAAAGTATAAACAAGTCAAAATATATGTGTATATATGTATGAAAAACTAAGATTCGAACTCGCTACCTACGGCATTTATATCCGTCACTCTACCCCCTCGACTACATAAGACTTGATGACAAATCTCAAAATCAATATTGAAAAGGAATACTGGCACGGGTATATTTTACCTGTCTCACCTATTCTGTGTTTTGTTTATGACTGGTTTGTTTGTAAACAAGTAGTAAGTTATCGTATGCGGACTACAGTTTACCTATTTTTGGACTCGTCGATTGGCCTCCAGCAACTTATTATTGTCTGTCATTGATAGACAGCCACCGCTGAATCGGTATCGATAAAATACGCTAGCATAAGAAGTCAAGTCTACCGTGCATGTGTTGCACCCCAATACAATGGACGCACAAGGTTTAATTATAGTCATTACATTAGGTTTAAAACGCATATACGACCATACAATATCAATTTTGTAAACAACATATGCCCATGCCCATTGAGAGTAGTCACGATACTTTAATACTTACAATACGTGGTGTTGTGTTTCAAGGTTAATCGGAATATAGACTGTGTACGGGTGGATGATATATTCTGGAGACGGTGATATCGACCAAGGAAAGCGGGTAAACCATTCTGTTCCAGCGAGCCAGGTAAGCCGAGTCTTAAAGGTACATGCCCACTCAGCAGGCACAAAATGTTCTTTATAGGAATTAAATAAGTATAATTGTGTCACTATTCCACAAGTTCTACAAATTACGAGTGACCCGCTATACAGACATAATCATTTAGTAATATAGTTATGTTACTGATAGTGACTCACGGTGGTATATGCAAATGAGGCATGATATGTTTTAATTATTTATACTAGTTTAATGCGTCACCTAAAAGAAATATATATTTTCGACAGATTATAAAGTATGATCATTGCACATCAAAAAATAAATACAGATAATAAATAGTAATAATGTCCGTTAACATTATACGGTTATCGCCCCTGATATCAGTGTGGAAATTTACGTCTGATATACAATGTATACTAATGCCAATCAACATGCGGAGTAATGGTGAATGAATGTTTCTTTTGCCAGAAAATGTCTCGGATGATGTCTCTGATATAAAGAACAGTTTGTGCCTACTGAGTGGGCATGTACCTACAGTGGGGTCAGCGTGTAAGTGCACACACGAACGAACACGACAGGTTGGAACCAACCTGTCGTCTTCGTTCGTGTGTGCACTTACACGCTGACCCCACTGTACACTCTGTCTCAGATATGCGCACAATACGATGAAAGTGAAAGAAAATAGTTAAATTATCGGTTTGCATCGTATTATCTGAACATAATTGTTCAATAAAAATGCGATTAGCCAAAATGAAATGTTTATAACACTGACAAATAAATAGCGATGCAAACGCTAGTTTGTATGCAAATCATATATCTGAGATCCAGCACTTAACTTTTTGCATTCTTGCGGTGAAAATAGCACCCAAAAAATTACAAGTATATTTCTTATTTCTCTCTATAAAAATGTCTTTGAATTTCATGAATTGTGTCCTCCAAGACATATTCATGATATTTATATAGAGAGAAATAAAACAATATATAATGCATTGTCGTCTGCTATTTTCGATCTATTTATAGCCCACACATTTCCCAGCATGCAGAGTTAAACCCGTTGTTATTAATTATAACGCGATTCCAACGTATACTCTTCTCTACCAGTGTGCATACTCTACTCAAAGATTGTTTATAATTCGCCCTGCTTTCTATGCCAATCGCTGGTCAGTATCTCGCTCCACTTATTTGTCACATTGCAAGATTTAACACTAATAAGTTGTTGATTACCAGGTTGAATGACTGTTCGACAGGAAATGGAAACTCAATAATCGGACGAGATACTGCATTATAAACCTGGCTAATTATAAGTATGTTATTGTGAGATCAGCTAGTGGGTGTGTACTTACAGAACATTCGTATGATGTATTCATATCTACTGTTTTTCTTTTCTTTGTTCATTATGTCTTAAACCTGCTATCCCACACATCATGTTTATTTTGCCCGAAAAATGTCATATCTAAAGAATGGGCGAGACTCGCGTTTGTAGCACAGTTTACACTCGAAATCTTTGAGATTTATGTTAATGTATTAGCAACTGTAAAATCTTTGCCGAAACCCACACCAGGCAGCGGTTTCGACACGCTGTAATGCGTTGTATAGGCGAGTTCCAGGGGCCCGTTTCACTAAACTTCTTACGACTAAAATGTTCGTAAGTTCAAGTTTAAGATCGTCTGTAAATGTCAATTTATGGATTTACATTTATTGAGCATAGGCTGCATATACATAGGCTGCATATGCAGCCTATGCTCAATAAATGTAAATCAAATAATTATTTACAAGGAAACATTGTTAATTTGAAATTTACAGACTCATAATTTTGCACTTACGAACATTTTAGTCGTACGAAGTTTAGTGAAACGGCCCCCAGATGTCTACAGCGCGTGGGGATTGTGGCGAATGGGAGTTTTGTACCTCTCTAAGTACTATTATATTTACACCCGGGCGCATTTGAATTGTTGTGTACATTGTTTAGAAAGGTGTTTCATGTATATGCAAACAATAATTGACCAGACACGCTAGAATCACCTGTGGTATTAGCCATCAGCATTGTTCTTCCGACATGTGTATATATTGGCAAGATTAACGCCGGCGGTTGTGTAGTAACTTGGGGGTGTTCCGGGTGACGGCGGCCATTGTGTCGTCACGTCAACACGATACCGCAGTTTTCAATATACCTTACCCGCTATGCCCGGCGAGCATCAATAGCACTATATTTATCCGGCCAAGTCACGATTTGATATGGTCCCGTGCCTCCGATCATAATACGACAGGCCAGTAGCGGTGGAAAAATAAGGCCACGGCTGACTATTGAAATTCTACGGAGCCCCGCAGGGGACATGGATTTTTTTTATTACTTGTTCCCACGAAATAACAATTCGTTCCATCTATTTAACAATTCGTTCCCTCGAATTAACAATTCTTGTTCGCACGAATTAGCAATTCGTTCCCTCAATGTAACAAATCGTTCCCACGAAATAATAATTCGTTCCCACGGGAACGAATTGTTGTATCGTGGGAACGAATTGTTAATTCGAGGGAACGAATTGTTAAATTGAGGTAACGAATTGTTATAGGAACGAATTGTTAATTCGAGGGAACGAATTGTTAAATTGAGGCAACGAATTGTTATATCGTGGGAACAAATTGTTAAATTGAGGGAACGAATTGTTATTTCGTGGGAACGAGATAGACCTCAAAATGGTGTTTCCTGCGTTCTAGAGCCAACATAGTGTTGGGTGTGGCTACCGTGGTGGTGTCTACGGCCGTGTACGAGGTTGTCCTACCAAGGACGGAACAATAATACAACAACCGCAATGGGTAGAATATAGTGTTTCCCGGGCAATAGTCAGACCAGAAAATGAGACGAGGCGAACATGTTGATCGGTCCTCCACCACACCCTGAAAATTAGAAACATACCTCTCGCGGGGGTAGCAATTTAACCCCATCTCTTAAATGTAACGCATACATATGCAGAAATTGGTTATTTTACCGTGACAATGTGTTTATCCGACATTTACATCTATATCTTGTAAATTTGAAAGCTTCGTTTCATTATGTTGAACAACAACTAGAGAAAATATGGCTTCCATTGGAAAATTATTTCCCTGTTCTGTTATTTTTGGCAATTTACTAGTTCTACATCAAAGATTATTTGTTTAAAGGTATAGACTATACAGTTTAGTAAATGTTGACCTACATGTAACAGGTTTGTGTATGCACTTCGGTTGCTCACATTTGTTGAATAGGTCAAATTGTAGCCGTAGATAACATATCGAGGCGAATTATTGTAGCTACAGTGCAACCTCTCTACAACAGCCACCCATGGGAAAACGCAAAACTGGCTGTTGTAGAGAGGTGGCTGTTGTATGGAGGTTAATGCTGAATTAAATGTTATCGTCCGCTGTTTCATAATTCTCATCGAAAACATGCTTTGGCAACATTTTAGATTCTAAAATGCTGTCAAACATGTTTTTATTGAGAACGAAGGCAAAAACAACAGCTGACGACAATGTTCGTGCTCAGCAGTCCAAGGGTTAGATACAGAGGAAATCATCCATTTGGGATATATAATATCTATAGAGAGGGTGTTGTTGTAGAGAGGTGACCGTTCGGGGAAGTTCGACTGTACCAGAAAATGTCGTAGACTCGATTTCCGATGCGATTAAATGTGAGGCTCTGGCTGGAGAAATGGATCTTATGGGATTTATGACAACTACAGCTTCAGTAGTCTATTTCACCAACATTGCAACGTATACTTTTCTAGCAATGTATACTTTGAGGGAGAAATTTTAAATTTTAGGATAAATTTATTAATTTTTATTATACTGAATTTATTACATTATCACAGCCATTTTGGCTGTGATAATGTAATAAATTCAGTATAATAATTCTTCATACTTTTAATCATCAAATATATGCAGTTGTTAGATTTATATGAAATAATGCATTTCGGGAAAAATAAATGATTTCTCCCTCAAATTATACTTTGCTAGAAAAGTATACTTTGCAATGTTGGTGAAATAGGCTACAGATCAAATTATAGCACACTCGGGTAGCCGATAACTATATGTAGTGCTCGTTAGAAGCATGCCGGTGCTGCATTGATGGAATGGCGAATACTGCAGATCCTGATCAGACTGTGCGAATGAACATGCTGATCTGGATCTACACTGGTCGCGAAAACAAAACCCATAAAGCACCAGTTCTCTAGTCACAGCCACATTAATGCCAGGCAAACGCACACAGACAAGTACCGCAAGGTGATTTGGGTGACAGGGCCTATCATGTCACTATATTCGACCCAGGTGGGCTGTATCTCCGTTGTCGACAATTATATGCAACGCCAAATCTACATAAACTTAAATAATTAATGCTAGCTCTAAATATATAATTGGAGCTAGCATTACATATTTAGAGCGAACTCCGAATACATTAAAGAGCTCTCTAAATCATTTTGAGCTAGCTCTAAATATTTAGAGCTAGCAATAAAGAGAGAGAGAGAGGGAGAGAGAGAGAGAGAGAGATCGGCAAAATCTCAAACGAGACGACTGCCCGTCTACCTCGTATTGGCTACGTGCCTCGTGCACCGGATGTCTCAGAAGTGGGCGTACTGCTGTTCAGAGATTAGAATGTCTTATAAGTCAACACTGGCTGGCACTTTCAATGTGGGTGACACAATAATATTCACCAACACTGTACTCATTTTTTCCCTAGAATATATTAATTGTTTGTTGATGACGTCATACAGTGGAACGCGTATATTTGAGCGAATTAATTATTAACAATGTCAAACCTACGTAACCTTTTAACTGTTACTTTTGAATGCGGTTTTCAGTATTCATTTCATATTACATGTATACAAGAGACGAGGCAAAGCCACGAAGGTCGTTTTTATTCAAGGCATAGCCAATTGGATAACATATAATTGTCTATTAATGTTGTTATGACCACGATTGAAAGTGACAACTGCCAGTCGATTAAGATGGTAAATGTAAGAAATGGTCACATGATTGATAGTGATATGTGGTGGGCACCCGTTGGTTATAAAGTTGTGCAAGTATGGTGGCACTATGTGGTACAGTAACAGAGAAATTAACATAAACATGAAAACTTAACATTGGACGCCGCCCGCCCGGCCGGCCGGCTTTCGCCAATCCAATTGCCGGAATTGTTGTTTTTTTAAAAACGGCTAAAAAGCATATCATTGAAATAAATAAAAAATATCCACCCAAATTCGTGAATATGACGAATACAAACAAACCTGCACATCACACTGTACACATGCAACTTAACACATGCATGACCAATTAATTGTATCTGCGTATTTACAAATGCGCATGTTATACGATACATTCAATAACAATGCCAATTGCTGAGTCAGGTCATTCAAATTTCTGCACGATTGAGATTCCGATTCGCTTCAGCTACATTATTTTTAACCCCTTACCGGTAAACAAGTTTCAGTATAGTTTATATTTACTCTCAAGCGAGACAGTTGGTGACACCTATTCGGTTTCGTTAGTCAAGCAGTTTGCAGGTCGAACTGTTTGCACATCGGATACATATATCGATATTTACTGAACACATCCAAGCAGGCTTGGGACATTTTATATAGGGAGGTGACATTGGACAAATTCCCCGTCGGTAAATAACAACGTATAAGGTAAGTGTGTATACTTTTCGAGCAGGTGACGGCTGGAGCTTAAAGGTACATGTCCACTCAGTAGGCACAAACTATTCTTTATAGGAATTAAATAAGTGTATAATTGTGTCACTATTCCCAAGTTCTAAAGATCACATGTGCCCGCTATACATGTATCATCATTTAGTAATATTTATTTTACTGTTGGTGACTCGCGGTGGTATCAGGCTATTTTCCTATGCAAATGGGGCACGATCTTTTTAGCTCACCTGTGGCCTATTTCACCAACATTGCAAAGTATACTTTTCTAGCAAAGTATACTTTGAGGGAGAAATTTTCAATTTTAGGATAAATTTATTAATTTTTATTATACTGAATTTATTACATTATCACAGCTAATTTGGCTGTGATAATGTAATACATTCAGTATAATAATTCTGCATACTTTTAATCATCAAATATATGCAGTCGTTAGTTCTATATGAAATAATTCATTTCAGGACAAATAAATGATTACTCCCTCAAAGTATACTTTGCTGGAAAAGTATATTTTGCAATAATTCCAGCACAAAAATATTTACACAATTCCGTATCATTTGATTGGTCCGTAGCAAGTCTCTGTCCAGAATTTATATCCCAGTAAACTCCATGCCGAATTACTTTCCGTAACCGTCAGGCGCAGTTAAAATAATTCTTAAGAAAACGGAAAACTTGATAAACACATTTTCTTGATGAATTATTTATTTCAAATGCTGGAATTATAATGAATGAATGGCCTTTTTGTGGAATTTATCGGGGATATAAACTTGGAAAAGTCGCGGGAATACTGGACGAGGCCTTAAAAAATTACAATTCGAAAATTGTAATTTTTTATCGCTTCGTCCAGTATTCCCGCGACTTTTCCGTTTATACCCCGATAAATTCCACAAAAAGGCCACTCATTCCTATAATGTTGGTGAAATCGGCTACTGAGCGAATCTCATGTGAGCTATTGTTACTATTGTCCGTCGTCCGTGAACATTTTCAAACGTCTTCTCCTCGGTAACCATTGGGCCTATAGTCACCAAACGTCATGGTAATGGTCCTTAGGTAGGGGGATTACAAAATTGTTAAAATGACGTCAAAACGTAATCCAAGATTACAAATTGTTCAAAAATCTTCTTCTCAAGAACCGCCAACCGGTTTTCGACAACACTTGGAAGGAATGATCGATGTACCGTGAATGCTCTTTCAAAGTTGTTAAAATGGTGGGAACGAATTGTTAATTCGAGGGAACGAATTGTCAAATTGAGGGAACGAATTGTCATTTCGTGGGAACGAATTGTTAATTTGTTAATTTGAGGGAACGAATTGTCATTTCGTGGGAACGAATTGTTAATTCGTGGGAACGAATTGTTAATTTGAGGGAACGAATTGTTAAATTGAGGTAACTAATTGTTATTTCGTGGGAACGAATTAGTAGAACAAAAATTAATGTCCCATGCGGGGCCCCGTACTGTAGTCTCCTGATCGAATATGATTTGCATTATATTTTAGATCCAGATAAGCCGGTTCCACTGGTGCTACACTCCGCGCCGGCGTAATATGTATCACCCCAAAATGCACCGGTTTCTTGACGATATGCCACTCAGCTCCACGTAGAGGTATCGCATAGACACATTTTCTTCGAGTAACCGGCGCAAATTTTGCGCCGGTTACTAGACGAAAATGTGTTTATGCAGTTATTTATCTCTTGCAAATAACTGAAGGGGAATTCGTCAGGAATCCGGCAGATTTTTCCATATGAAACAATTTACGCCGGCGCAGAGTGAAGCACTAGTGATATTATTACTTTTAACTCGATCGGCTAGAAGCGTCTTTATGGAATATGACTTGCATTGCATTGTAAATTCAGATAATTCATATTTATAAACTGGACTTTCCAACCCGTTTGATTGTGTCATGACATTTATAAGCTTGCGATTAGTGTAGTTCCAGACCAGTTTACGCAGCATCCGTGCTGTCTGCTCAGAAACTGCACCGTTCGTCATTCAGCCAGCGATCTGTTAAAGGTGCATGCCCACTCAGTAGACAAAGGTACATGCCCACTCAGTAGACAAAGGTACATGCCCACTCAGTAGACAAAGGTACATGCCCACTCAGTAGACAAAGGTGCATGCCCACTCAGTAGACAAAGGTACATGCCCACTCAGTAGACAAAGGTACATGCCCACTCAGTAGACAAAGGTACATGCCCACTCAGTAGACAAAGGTACATGCCCACTCAGTAGACAAAGGTACATGCCCATCAGTAGACAAAGGTGCATGCCCACTCAGTAGACAAAGGTACATGCCCACTCAGTAGACAAAGGTACATGCCCACTCAGTAGACAAAGGTACATGCCCACTCAGTAGACAAAGGTACATGCCCACTCAGTAGACACAAACTGTTCTTTATATCAGAGACATCTTCTGAGACATTTTCTGGCAAAATATACATTCATTCACGATTACCCCACGTATTGATTAGCATTATTATACATTTAATATAAGACGTAAATTTCCACACTGAAATCAGGGGCGATAACCGTGTTTCTTTAAAATGTTAACGGACATTACTATTTATTCTCTGTATTTATGTTTTGGTGTGCAATGATCATACTTTATAATCTGTCTAAAATATTATTTTTCAGGCGACGCATTTAATTAGTATACATAATAAAAAAAAAGGTCGCCACATTTGCATATGAAAATAGCCTGGTACCACCGCGAGTCACTATCAGTAACATACATATTACTAAATGATTATATCTGTATAGCGGGCACTCGTAATTTTTAGAACTGGTGGAATAGTGACACAATTATTCACTTAGTGAATTCATGTTGTGCCTAATAAGCCGGCATATACCGTTAAGCTAATAACACACACATGCCCGTAGCCAGACCTGTTTGAAGGGGGGTCGTTTCGAAGGCCCAAGAGGCCTGAGGTATCTAGGGGGGTCTAAAAAAGTGGACCTCGAGGCTAAATAAGTGGACCTCGAGGCTGGGCGGGAGGGGGGTCGTCCGACCACTCAGACCCCGCCCCACCCCCCCCCCACCCCCCCCCCCCCCCCCCCCCCCCCCCCCCCCCCCCCCCCCCCCCCCCCCCCCCCCCCCCCCCCCCCCCCCCCCCCCCTGGCTACGGGCCTGACACATTAATATCAGTATCAGGCTGCAAAAGGGCGATAACTGAGCAGAAGCTAGATTGGCCGCAAATTTCATAAACCCCATTTATACCGTCAACACAGTGCGTATGTGCCATGAAACACGGATGTTAAAGCCATTTGTAGGTGTTACTAGTAGGTTAGTGTCGGGAATGGGAAAAAAATATCTGGCGCGGCACGGAAACACAGATATTTTGTTCCAGTCACAGTTAGAGGACAAAGATATAATTGTAATTTTAAAATCAGATCACGTTTTCCGCTTTCTACGCTCATCAGCATTTTGTAAAAGGTGGTTCGGCTTTCAGCTGTGAAGCAATCGAAATCTGTAAGGCTCTTTATTTCGTTTTGTCTATATGTTTGTTTCTTTCTTTCATATTTGTGTCCCTGTCTTTATATGTCTCTATACGTCATCGCGACTATTTTTGTATGTTAGAAATCTCAACAGGATCTATATATGCAGTGAATATTAATTGTCGGTGGTGTTTTTGCACAGCTATCATACAGTCGCCTGTGTATACTCTTATATCTTAAAGGTACATGCCCACGCAGCAGGTTACACTGTAATCCACCTTTTCATTTTCTGTCATGCCTTATATGAGCCCTTTGTCTACCCACTAACGAGTTCTTTTTAATTACTGCGCGTGTTAATTGGTGTTAAATCGCATTTTATATGCCGCGACCAGAAAGGGTATTTTCGACCTCGTACTATTTTTACCAACACGCGTCACGTGACACGGTCAATCATATCACATATTTGACATGCGCAGTGAAGTATCGGAAGCTGAGAAGAAAAATCTCTGTTCGAGTCCAAATCTAAATCTCCACGTAACTCTTTCCATTTGGTGATCTGGTCGCCAATATTAACCTCTCTCTCTCTCTCTCTCTCCTCTCTCTCTCTCTCTCTCTCTGTACTTCCTGTCCCTCAGATATTTCGCCTTTTTTTTTGGCCGACGCCGTTTCATACAATTTCCGTTCTGGACGTTTTGACATGTTGATATTCTTGTTTACATATTGGGAAGCCTACTGGCGCGCGTAGTATACTGCGCATGCGCACCGCAAGCCGTGATGTTAAAGTTGTCGTTCCCCCCGCACATTATCAAAATAGACTGTTACCGCCGCGCGTCGCTAACAGTAAATTGATAATTAATAAATGATTATATTTGTATAGCGGGCACTCGTAATTGTTAGTACTGATGGAATAGTGACATAATTATACACTTATTTAATTCCTATAAAGAACATTTTGTGCCTACTGCGTGGGCATGTACCTTTAAATCGCATACTTGCCTTTGACTGCCATTATAAAGATGGGCGACACCTTATTTTGCAACCTGGTTGAGAATTGTCACTATAACCATCTAGTCCCTGTGTATGTCAATGGAAGGGGTTAGTGTAGTAACCCATCTTTAATGAAGGGGTTAGCGCAATATGGGGGCTAATGTAGTTAGCCCCTATCTTCCACTGACCACTTCAATTGTTAACCCAACGTGGTGGGGTTCGGAGCAAGTTCAAATGCCAGACGGCATGCTGCAATGGTACAATGTGATCGTGACTGGCGATTAATGGTATATCTATTTATAAACTTGTCCCATATTCAGTCACCCGCGTTTTGTGTTCATGTTAACGCGGGCAATCCATATATTATACGCCTGACTGCACAACAATCAACTATACGTTCTTTGCCTTGGGCATAATAACAGTTATGATATCAGCTATACCCACTTAAAATATTAAATGCCCGGGTTTGGAAGGTCCTCGAGCCAATTCCTACCCTTAAATATAAGATAAAAAAAATATATATATATTAAATACGTAGTAAAATTATTCATTTAGAGTATCGAGAATGAAGCAACAGGCTGATGATCTGTATACATTGCTGACTTGTGGTTGTATTTAACCCTTTCAACCCTAAGTAACTGGAATGGACTGTGATATGCTAATGTTCCAACCAATCCAATGGTCACAAAATGATTTTCAGATTCGTCCATTTATGAAAAGGGGGTATTTGTTGTTCTCAAAAATATGAAAATTACTTTCAAACAGTGCAGATCCTGATGAGACGGCTCGTTACGAGCCGGCTCATCTGGATCTGCACTGTTTGCATAAACCGATATAGCGGGCTTTCGGGTTCAAAGGGTTAAACCCTTATAATGCTGGGGCCCGTTTCACTAAACTTCGTAAGACTAAAATCTTAATAAGTGCAAAGTTAGGATCGTCTGGAAATTTCAATTGATGGATTTACATTTATTGAGCATATGCAGCCTATGCTCAATAAATGCAAATCCAATACTTGTTTACAAGAAAACATTGTTAATATGCAATTTACAGACTATCATAATTATGCACTTACGAACATTTTAGTAGTACGAAGTTTAGTGAAACAGCCCCCTGGTCACGAAAATTGTCGTCTGTTGTTGCTTCATATTTTGTCTCTTTTTTTCTCAACAAAAACATGGTTTGGCAGCACTTCAGCATGTTCAATGGAAATGATTCTGAAGTGCTGCCAAACGACGTTTTTATTGAGAAAAATTGTAGTTAAAAAATAAACGGCAGACGACAAAATCATTGTAATTATGGGTTAATTGCGGTAACTGGATCGAAATCCTTTCATACCCGCGCATTGTACCCATACAATAAGCAGGTCGATGGCGAATTGTCCCCGTCGCTTTTCCGATTTTTGATAGCGAACAAGGGCCCGTTTCACTAAACTTCATACGACTAATATGTTCGTAAGTGCAACATTATGATAGTCTCTAAATTTCACATTAACAATGTTTTCTTGTAAATAATTATTGGATGCAGCCTATGCTCAATAAATGGGCCGCGCCATACGAAAACCGGGCTTAATGACTACGTCATGAAAAGCGGTAAACGACGTCGGAAAAACGACGATTCAAATTATCTAACGTCGCCGTAAAATTTCACATTTTGCCGTCCCATTTACGTTTACTGGTGTCAGTTAACATTAAGTGTGAACAGAAAACGGAAAATGATACTTACTGAAACTTTCACTAATATGAGACGCGATGCCTTGTACCTCAATACACATATTATGACGTCATGACGTGACGTCACGTACTTGTGACCTCATTGAACGTGAATCCTTGGTGTCGTGGCAAAATATTATAGCAAGGATACTTGCACGAGTTCATCGCAGCATCAATGACTTAGCAATGCTTAAGGTGCTGTACATTGTCGCCTAACTGTCGTTCTTTGACATTGTCACTCTTTTTCGTCGGTTGTCCTTATGTATTCAAAATGGTGAACGCATAATTTAACTGGCTACATATCAGCGAAGTCTTCGCTTACACTGCACTTTGATTCCTAAATAATCTTAAATACCATCTATTATCTTGGTAAATTGAGACTTTTGAACAATTCTAGCCAGTACTTGACGAATAATATGCCATTTAAAGGTGCATGCCCATTTAATGTAAACCCATCAATTTACATGTCCGTCCATACGATCCTAATTTTACACATACGAATATTTTAGTCGTATAAGTTTAGTGAAACGGACCCCTGGTTACTGAGTTGTTTAATTCTCCTCGAACTGGCCCGGTTGCTCAAAACGTCTGTTAGCGTAACAGACTGTTAAATCCTTAGCAATGCTAAGGATTTAACAGTCTGTTAAGCTAACAGAAGCTTTGAGCAACCGGGCCCAGGTGTATTGCGCGTAGCGGCGATTGTAAAATGGCTAATATTTCCCTTAGGTGCATATAAATCTGCGGAGGGTCAGAGAAATAAACATTGCCATGACAACCAAACATTAATAATATGCCTTTATCATGTTTATAGTGGCATTTGCTTGGTTGCCCTAAAAACCGAAAATCGCCACTAACGGTGCCATGAAAACCAAAATTCACGGCTTTTATAGCGACGTGGTAGCGTGTTCGCCTTACAGGCAGGCAGCATGGGTTCGAACCCAGCTGCCGACAAGATATGTTTCACTTTACAACACATTCCCCTCCTACTACAACCAGAAAACAGTTTATGCTAGCAGATGGGCAAACATTATGGAAGCGTCCTGGTACCAACGCTAAACTATTTTGTTATCTCAACTTCTAATTAGGAGATAGTAACTCCTAGTTAGTATTTACTAAGTTCTAATTAGGAGATATTAACTCCTAATTATGATATAGTATCTCATAATTGGCACTTAGTAACTCCTAATTAGGACTTAATATCTCCTAATTAGGAGTTAGTATCTCCTAATTAGGACTTACTATATGTGTCAATGCTAAAATGTGTTTATGTCCTAATTAGGCGATATCAAGTCCTAATTAGGAGATACTAACTCCTATTTAGGAGATAATATCTCCTAATTAGGAGTTAGTATCTAATTAGGAGATAACTATATTTTAGCATTGGCACCAGTACGCTTCCTTGCACATATAATATGTTTTTCGTTGAAAATTAAGTGAAATTTATTTACGTTGCTTCATTACACTGGTGTCCCCAAGTTCAAGTCAGTAGCGACACGTGACGCCGTTAGACCACGGCAACGTCAGAGAAAGTAGTTGTGACCAGGATGTACTACCGAGTCGATGCAGGGTCGATTAAACATATATTATACATGTTGAGACTCATTACGGGCCAATAAATGTCAGCACAAATTGCAGTCAAACATTCCCGGCTGCGGTGAGGCCGATTTTTGACTGTCAATTGTTTTGATATAATTAGCCCTCAGCATTGCCATTTCAACATACACCACCTTTACATACGAATATCGATATCACTACGCAATACAATAATTATAAAGGAAACTATTAAATCGTATGTTTCATGTGTTTTCCGACCGTCTGTTGCAACTGTGAGTCACCCGTGTAACCTATAGATATCATAATTATGTGATTTTGTACCTTCGGGCATCTGCGTAATTTCATGAAATACGTTTACAACATTTACAATATCTTCCGTAAATGGCGTCAAAAGATGACAACATTTTTAGAGTACACGCGGAATTATGTAAAATTTTGTCAACTTTTGACTTATTTATTAAAAAAATTGTAAACGTATTTAACCCTTTGAACCCGAAAGCCCGCTATATCGGTTTATGCAAACAGTACAGATCCAGATGAGCCGGCTCGTGAAAGTAATTTTCATATTTTTGAGAACAAAAAATACCCCCTTTTTATAAATGGAATAGTCTGAAAATCAATTGATATTTCCAGACGATCCTAAATTTGCACTTACGAACATTTTAGTCGTAAGAAGTTTAGTGAAACGGCCCCCTGTAGCCTGATAACGATATTGCTTGCTGGAAGTACCTCTGGTGTTTCATTGACGGACTGGCGAACAGTGCAGATCCTGATCAGACTGTGCGGATGCACAGGCTGATCTGGATCTACACTGGTCGACAAACCCGTAAGCCCCTGGCCATTTCTCCCGTCAAGGACACATATAATCATATGAGGCACGGCGTGTGATTTTGTACCTAAGAACAGTCGCAATATCTCATGAAAGATATTTACAAAATTTACGATATTTTCCGTAAATAACATCGAAAGTTGATTACAATTTTCATTTTCGTAGCAAATGTGGAATAGTGTTCCATATTTGCTATGAAAATGTCCTCATCTTTCGACGTCATTTACGGAAAATATCACATTTGTTTGTATATTTAGTTCATGAAAAATCGCACCATGCTCATAAGTATATGTTTTGACGATATCTAGATCCTAATAAATACACAATAGCATGGACTGGCCAGAATAAAAACACCCGAGACAAACACAACGAACAGCCAAAGTACCGAGGGTTTCCGGTTTATATGAGATTCGCAGTGAACCGCATACACAACTAATCACAGTGCAAATGTACATACGTGTATGTATAGCAGTTCAGAGTTATGTGAATATATAAATGTACAAGCTAATCCATACATAATACAGGGGCGGATACATAAATAATTGCAGGGGGGGTCTGAAATTACAAATCGGTGTAGCCGACTTCTGCGAGCGCGAAGCGCGATGCGCATTGTAGGTTGGGTGGGGGGGGGGGGGTCTGGCCAATACGCACCTTATCTGGAGTTCTGAAATTGAATAGCAATGCCTGCCGATGTCCCTGTCGTCGTAGATTTAATCCCCATTTTTCCAGTGACAGCCATACTTATGTTACCTCAAGAATCCCTACTGTATTTCCATTCATTCATTTCAGGTGCCAGATTTGCAGCGACACAATGAGGGTACTGGTGGTACTACTGTTGTCAGTGGCGACAACCAACGCCATTGATACTCTAGGTGGGTATATGTGGTGGTTCGTTAGGGGCTTTTCGTCTCAGATTAAAAATAAAGAACCTTGAATTTTGCTGCTGACAAATTATTGGCAATTAAACACATTAAATTAAAAAAATATTGAATGTAAGTACTTTTTCATTAAAAACTAAACAGTCACCCTCACTCTTTTGTTTATATGTTGAAATTGCATCATATATTGATTTTATTGCGATTTATTTCCTTTTTAGTAGTAAATTGTAGTTTTTACTGTTGAAACAACACACATTATTACTGCATACCAACCACAACAAATTATGGTGATAGGGCAGACTCTAAGGCATACATGTATACTTGAGTGTGGTTAGTCTGTTAACCCTTACAATGCTGAATTAAACATTGTCGTCTGCTGTTTATTTTTTATTTTCCATTTTTATCATCAAAACATTGTTTGACAGCACTTTAGAATCATTTCCAGTGGAAATGATTCTAAAATGCTGACAAACCATGTTTTTACTAAGAGAAGAGACACAATATGACACAGCAGCAGACGACTATTTTCGGTTCCCGCGCTATCAAGGGTTAATGTCTCCGGTTATGCCTTCAACGACTGTGGTGTGGCAGTGGAGGGATTTAGCCCTTTCAACACTGCATACCTCTTTAGCAGTGTTTGCAAACAGTGTAGATCCAGATCTTTTTGCAGGTGATTTTCATATTTTTAGAACAAAAACTAGGTCATAAATGGACTAGTCTGAAAATCATTTTGTGATGATTGCATAGGTCGGAAAATTAAAATATCAAAATCCATTCAAGTTACTAGTGTATAATTCCAGCACAAAAATATTTACACAATTCCCAAAGAATTTGATTGGTCCGTACCAAGTCTCTGTCCAAAGTTTATATCCCAGTAAACTCCCACGCCGAACTACTTTCCGTAACCGTGAGGCGCAGTTAAAATAATTCTTAAGAAAACGGAAAATAAACACATGTTCTTGATGAATTTATTTCAAATGCTGGAATTATAAGGAATGAATGGCCTTTTTGTGGAATTTATCGGGGATATAAACTTGGAAAAGTCGCGGGAATACTGGACGAGGCCTTAAAAAATTACAATTTTCGAAAAAAAAAAAAAAATAAAAAAAAAAAAAAAATTATTTTTTTCCCCCCCGAAAATTGTAATTATCGCTTAGTCCAGTATTCCCGCGACTTTTCCAAGTTTATACCCCGATAAATTCCACAAAAAGGCCATTCATTCCTATAATAGGGGTGCACGGGTTAATTTACATTTCGGCATCGGTATAGACTTTCGGTGTGATCTCTCTCTATCTTGATTGATTCACAGGTATGACTTGATAGCCTAGTGTGCAGCGTGTTGGACTTCAATACCGAATTTGTGAGGTTCAATCTCACGAACAAGGCATGACAAAACTACTATCATAGCATTCCATCACACTGGGCTTTCGGATCACAGGTTGAAGTAACGGACCGAGGTCTATAAATACATTAAATATGCCTAAAAGCATCAATAAATGAAGAAAAAAATAAGCTATACAAAAAAAATTATCTTCCAGTATTCCCGCGACTTTTCCAAGTTTATATCCCCGATAAATTCCACAAAAGGCCATTCATTCCTTATAATTCCAGCATTTGAAATAAATTCATCAAGAAAATGTGTTTATTTTCCGTTTTCTTAAGAATTATTTTAACTGCGCCTCACGGTTACGGAAAGTAGTTCGGCGCGGGAGTTTACTGGAATTTTGGACAGAGACTTGCTACGGGCCAATCAAATGTTAGGGAATTGTGTAAATATTTTTGTGCTGGAATTATACCATATTAACCCTTTGAACCCGGCAGCCCGCTATAGCGGTTTATGCAAACAGTGCAGATCCAGATGAGCCGGCTCGTAACGAGCCGTCTCATCAGGATCTACACTGTTTGCAAGCAATTTTCATATTCTTTAGAACATAAACACTTCCTTTTCATAAATTGACCAGTCCGAAAATCATTTTGTGATGATTGGATTGGTCGGAAAATTATCATATCACAGTCCATTCCAGTTACTTAGGGTTGAAAGGGTTAAATCATCACTCTTGTAATATCCTCTATATATTGCTTGTTAGAACTTTGAAGCATAACGAGAGTTTCATTGATGGAACGATGCAGAACTTAATTTGATTTCATCAAAATTGCAAACTATACTTATCTAGCAAGTATACTTTTAGGGAGTAGGTAATCATTTATTTTTCCCAAAATGCATTATTTCATATAGAACTAACCACTGCACATATTTGATGATTAAAAATATGCAGAATTATTATACTGAATTTATTAAATTATCACAGCCAAAATGGCTGTGATAATGTAATACATTCAGTATAATAAAAATTAATAAATTTATCCTTAAATCGAAAATGTCTCCCTCAAAGTATTATACCTTGCCATGTTGATGAAATAGGCTACTGGATCTATACTGGTCGCAAAACCCATGAACCCCATTTTCACAGTCGCAGAGGTATGACCTTAGCTGTTGCTGGGACGTTATACTTTCACATTCATGTTTGATTGACTCACGCAGAGCTCCAGATAAGTTTTGTATCTTAAGACTTAAGAGTATTCTATCTCCATATTTAAAATTCAATGCGTATTTTACTTTTACAAATGTATTATTGATTTTCGTTCTTATTCTTCTTTATTATAGTATTTTCAAATAGGGAACAAATGATAAAATGATAACAAATAAACAAATTTCAAAATTCACTTATTTGAGCTGCACAAAGCAAACTGTTTGCTTTTTGCAGCTCAACTAAGTAAATTTTCAACTTTATTACAGTATTTTCACTACTCAATTTGAAAATCAATGCATATTTTCGCATGGCTGGGAGTATTTTGAACTCCGACTTTTGATAATCAATGCTTATTCTGCTAAAATAAGTTCGTAAAATACGCCAATACACACCTTATCTGGAGCTCTGTAGCCTATTTCACCAACATTGCAAAGTATACTTTTCTAGCAAAGTATACTTTGAGGGAGAAATTCTCAATTTCATGATAAATTTATTAATTTTTATTATACTGAATTTATTACATTATCACAGCCATTTTGGCTGTGATAATGTAATAAATTCAGTATAATAATTCTGCATACTTTTAATCATCAAAAATATTCAGTCGTAAGTTCTATATGACATAATGCATTTCTGGAAAAATAAATGATTTCTCCCTCAAAGTATAGTTTGCTAGAAAAGTATACTTTGCAATGTTGATGAAATCGGCTACTGCACTCGCGTTTCCATTTACAGCGTCGTGTGCCAACATAAATTCCGTCATGGGAAAGGTAATTGATCCAGCTGCCCCCATTTGCCTGGCGATGTTTTATCCTCTAACTGAAGTGAAGACCCCAAAGGTCCACTGCATGTATGTATACGGGTTACTTCGACGATCTGTAGCCTATTTCACCAGCAAAGTATACTTATCTTGTTAAGTACACTTTGAGGGAGAAATTTTCAATTTAAAGGTACATGCCCACTCAGTAGGCACAAAATGTTCTTTATATCGGATACATCATCTGATACATTTTCTAGCAAAATAAACATTCATTCACCATTACACCACGTTATACATTTTATATCAGACGTAATTTTCCACACTGATATCAGGGGCGATAACCGTGTTTCCTTAAAATGTTAGCGAACATTACTATTTATTCTCTGTATTTATTTTTTGATGTGCAGTGATCATACTTTATAATCTGTTGAAAATGTTATTTTTTCAGGTGACTCGTTTAATTAGTATGAATAACTAAAACAGATCATGCCTCATTAGCATATGAAAATAGCCTGATGCCACCGTGCGTCAGTAAAATAAATAGTACTATAGTCTGTTTCACGAAAGCTGCCCAAATTTTACGGCCATATAAACAATTCAAAAACAATATTTTTTCCGATAGTATTAAATTAAAGGAAAATTTAAGAATGAGCCTCCTTTTTATTTCGTGAAATTTGGTCAAATATTGGTTTTATTACGAAAAATTGATTTCTCTATGGGAATTTAACATGGGGGAAAAAGAGGCAAAGCAGTGTGGGAGGAGTCAAAAAACGATTTTTTTTTTTGGAAATTGACTCCGAAACCTAGCTAGATAGCTGATCCAACTAAGAAAACAAAAAGTTAAATTTTGAAAATCGGTCCAGGATTACTGAAATTCTAAAAAATGTCCCCATGTTAAATCCCCATAGACATCTTCACTCCGTACTCCGTGAAGATGTCTATGGGGATTTAACATGGGGAAATTTTGTTTTCGCAATAAAATAAATATTTGACCAACTTTCACGAAATAAAAAGAAGGCTCATTCTTAAATTTTCCTTTAATTTAATATTATCAAAATAAATCTTGTTTTTTTAATTGTCTATATAGCCGTAAAATTTGGGCAGCTTTCGTGAAACAGACTATAAATGATTATATCTGTATAGCGGGCTCTTAATTTTTAGAACTGGTGGAATAGTGACACAAATATACACTTATTTAATTCTTATGAAGAACAGTTTGTGCCTACTGAGAGGGCATGTACCTTTAAGGATGAATTTATTAATTTTTATTATACTGAATTTATTACATTATCACAACGATTTTGTATACTTATCTTGCTATTAAGTACACTTTGAGGGAGAAATTCTTAATTTAAAGATAAATTAATTAATGTTTATTATACTGATTGTATTACATTACATAATGTAATAGTCAGTATAAAAATTCTGCATACGTTTAATCATCAAATTAATGCAGTCGTTCGTTCTATATGAAATAAGGCATTTCAGGAAAAATAAATGATTACTCCCTCAAAGTATACTTAGCTAGATAAGTATGCTTAGCAATTTTGATGAAATCGGCTACAGGTATAATTGTGGCTGTGACTGGAGAAATGTGGCTTATGGGATTTGTGACCAGTGTAGACCACTTCTGTAGCCTGATAATGATCTATATTCCTTGTTAGAAGCATAACGGGTGTTTCATTGATGAAATGGCGAACAGTGCAGATCCTGATCAGACTGTGCGGATGCACAGGCTGATCTGGATCTACACTGGTCGCAAAACTCATAAGCCCCATTTCTCCAGTAAGTTACAGCCATAAATATGTTTTATTGCATAAGTTCATTTATGTCACAGACTATGCAGTATTGTCATAGTCCGAAACACAAACACCTCCTAGCACCGGCTTAAGCGAATGGAATGGTGCGTAACGGCCCATCAACACAAAACAGTATCATTTGGGGCCAAGCAATGTAGATGAAGAATAAAAATAATAGTAAAATAGTATGTGATATGTGGTAGGCAATCAGATGATTAGGGTAACAATAAAAATATGATGAGCAATAGAGATGAGTAACATGTATACAATGATAAAAACATAGAAATGAGAAACATGTATACAATGATAACAACAGGGTCTACACTGGTCGCTAAGCCCATAAGCCCCATTTCTCCAGTCACACCCAAATTTGCCAATTGAAGGGATCAGTGAAAGACGTGGATGGGCGAAATCCATCAGGGCCTCATCCGAAAGACCAGTGGGATGGAAATACTATGGAAGTATTTTTCTCATGCCGAGTACGGCGATTGAGCCCACAACATTCAGACTTAGCCCCCTTCTTGCACTCATCCCTTCGATTGATCGAAATGACATACAGCCGACCCACCATGAACAACCACCTACTGGGCCACTGTTAATTTTCCAATTTGAACAATTGCCTTTATTATACCTCATTGCAATTTCTAGGCGTTGCATTGGTCAATTTAATATCACTTGATATAAATATTCTACCGTGTCACCCACTTCACAACGCAGCGGGCAATATTAGAGGGGAATATAGAGAATACCAGGCTAGTGTCTTTTGATATTAAGTTTATCAGACAAGGCTAGGAAATTCCGAGGCTTGCCGAGGAATATTCCTACCGTTTCCGAGCCGAGCCTGATAAACTTGATATCAAAATACACTAGCCTGGTATTCTATTTATCAGGTAACGTTTTATGCTCGATATGACGTCGTTATATATGGACAGAACGCGGACTTGTTTATGTTGCGTCATTACACTGACGTCATTCGGTAACGTCACGTGACGTCATCCGACCAATGGAACGTCCGTTTTCACTTCGTTGTAACCCGGATGTGTATATAAGGTCAATGCCTGATACAACAATATGTTATCAGTTAGTCCGTATTCGGTCAATGCAGGGCAGGTTACCTGATAAAAATATTTTACCGTGTCACCCACTTCACAACACAGCGGGCAATATTAGAGGGGAATAATGCAATTTTGCCCTTCCGTCTCGTCCCGAAAATACCCGAAGCGTAATTGTGGAAACAGCCGAAGTCTGGTTGGACTGCCTCGGCATTTATCCAAAATAGAAACTGAAAGTGCGAATAGGGTTCAGGAGTATGATATCACATCATGAGCTGGACAGTAGCCTATTTCACCAACATTGCAAAGTATACTTATCTAGCAAAGTATACTTTGAGGGAGAAATTTTCAATTTAAGGATACATTTATTATACTGAATTTATTTACATTATCACAGCCATTTGGCTGTGATAATGTAATAAATTCAGTATAAGAATTCTGCATACTTTTAATCATCAAATATATGCAGTCGTTTGTTTTACATGAAATAATGCATTTCGGGAATAACTACATAACTAGTCAGAGCTACATATCATGATTTATCCCGTCAACACAGTGCGTATGTGCCGTGAAACACGGTGCCGTGAAACATTTTTGATATCCAGTCAATACTATTTTTTTGCATTGTACAGCCATTTGAAGGTGTTGACGGGATAAATAGAATAGTAGGTTACTGCCGTGAATGGGAACAAATATCTGGCGCGGCACGGAAACGGGATGGGCGAGGCTCTGCCTGAGCCTTGCCAGATATTATTTCCCATTCACGGCACTAACCTACTATTCTCTATGTGGACTGGCCACAAATGTCATAAAGCCCATTTCTCCAGTCAGAGCCACAGGTTATGAGCTACACTAGCCAAAATGGCGATAAGCCACATTTCTCCAGTCACAGCCACAGATTTTGAGCTAGACTGGCCAAAAATGCGATAAGCCCCATTTCTCCAGTCACAGCCAAAGATTATGAGATAGGTTGGCCAAAAGGCGATAAGCCCCATTTCGCCAGTCACAGCCACAGATTATGAACTAGACTGGCCACCAAAAATGTCATAAGCCCTGTATATCGAGCCGCCCATGATTGAACCCTGCCCCATGTTTATATTCAGGGCATTCTGGGATGGAATGGAGTGTCTATCGGGCGTCGTGTACCCACCAGACCCACCCGCCTGCCTGGCATCTATGCGGAGTGTCGTCAAGACGAGCAAGGATACTATACTAGGCTTGATATCTACCATGGGTGCTACCCTGGCCAACCCAAAGTTCGACCCAAATAAATGCGAGCAAGCAAAAGGTAGTTTATTAGTATTCCATGTACAGTAATAACCCTATATATTCAGACACCATTTATTCTGGGAAATGTACATAAATGTATGGTTTTCCACACTAAAGTACGGGGCGCCATGCAGGACAGGTTAATTATGTGTACAAAACCAATTTTGTCCAGACAATATTGAGTTTTGTAACACTAAAAATCACAAAATTCAATTATGTAAAATTCTGATATACAAAATTCATTTTTGTTATAAAGGATTCAATTTTGTAAGACAGAATTGAGTTTTGTGAACAAAACTCAATTCTGTCTTACAAATACGTATACGAAACGTATGCAGAATTGAATTATGTGACACAGAATTGAATTTTGTGACACAGAATTGAGTTTTGTGGCACAAAAGTGAATTTTGTTGACAAAATCAGTATATATTTAATTTTGTTTTGTTTTTGTCAAGTTTATAGGTACAAAAATTAATTTTGTTGACACAATTGAGCCATGTCCCACTTGGCGCCCCGTACTAAAGAGTGTGCAAATATATTTATCACAATAACAATGTATTTGGATACTATTTGTTTTTGAAATCCCCTATATGTACATTGCATGTACGTCTCGAAACCTTAACGCTCGGGTAAATGTCTTATAATTTATGTTTCCATACATGGATCTGCTTGACATTTCACACATGCATTGATCTAAAGATTCTCTAAAGCCCTGCGACAAATCCATGATCGGCCCGCCCCTGCTAAGCCCAATGTCAAGGTCACATACTTGGTGCATTTGAAACCTTACTGCTCGGGTAAATGTCTTATAATTTCCGTTTCATTGCACTCATCTGCTTGATATTTCACACACACATTGCTTTAAATGTCTTCTACCGCACTGTCATAAATCCACGACCGTCCCACCCCGCTAGACCCAGGGTCAAGGTCACATACTTGGTGTGTTCGAAACCTTAACGCTCGTGTAAAAGTCTTATAATTTCTGTTTCCTTGATTGGATCTGCTTGGTATTTCACACACACATTGCTTTGATGGTCAACTAGCACCCTGTGCCAAATCTATGATCGTCCCTTCCCCGCCTAGCTTAGAGTCAAGGTCATATACTTGCAATGATCTGCTTGATATTTCACACACACATTGCTCTAATGGTCCTCTACAGCACTGTGAACAATCCACGATCGTCCCGCTCCCACTAAGCCCCGGGTCAAGGTAACATACTTGGTGCGTTCAAAACTTAGGTAAGTGTCTTATAATGTCTGGAGTTCAGCACATACTTCGAAGAATCGATTTCTGTGTCAGTAAACACGGAAATTGATTCTTTGCAGAAACGACAGAAGTTTGGGCCCAAGTACTGAGGCCACCAAATGTAGCTTAACAATACGCGTTTGATGCCATATTTCATCAAAATCCGTTACATAATAAGGACAAAATAAAATAATACATACTTTGAATCGGAGGCGCTTCTGGAAGTTTCAGTAAATGTTGTTGTTGTTTTAACCACGTGATCATACACCTTCACTATGTCCTGATTTCAGAAAAACAAGGACACAAACAAAACTTCAAAGGTGAGTCGACCATTAACCTTTACACGTCTGAATTAAATTTGTCGTCTGCTGTTTATTTTTATTTTTTTCTCATCAAAAACATGCTTTGACAACACTTTGACATCATTTCCTTCTGAAGTGCTGTCAAACCATGTTTTTTTATTGAGAAAGAATACAAACTATAAAACAACAGCAGACAACAATTTCCAATTCCTCCATTCTAAGGGTTAATAGCTCTGTGTCACATGTTAAATTTGTTGTCCGCTGTTTATTTTTTATTTTCCATTTTTATCATCAAAAACATGCTTTGACAACACTTTAAAATCATTCCCAAAATATAAAGACATAGCCGTCACAATTCTGATCGTCGTCATCATAGGCATCGTCGTTGAAAAACACCAATAATGTTAGATGTACATCAAAATGTTGCATATCTCCTGATGTATTGGTTGGATCTTTACCTAACTTCATCAATATCTTCCTGAAATTGGTGACTAACCACCCTGTGTTTCGGGTGACCTTGACCTATGTGGGCGAGTCAGTCGCTGGCGATAGCCTTGTTTATCAAAGTCTAAACATAAATGTAAATGCTTTGATTTAACGACGGCACTGGCTCTATGACCTTGCATGTCGGGACCGACTATTTAAGTCCCCAGCCGATAGGACTAGGCTAGCACGAAGTTGTCTTACCCAAGGACACGCCAAATCGGCCATTCGGAGCAGGTCGATGGGAGAATCAAATCCGGGGTCTCCCGATCCGCAGTCCGACTCTACCTACTGTGCTAATCCGGCCACCAAGTCTAAACATTGGTGTTGTATTCCATTTATTATAGTAATGAATGGCCTTTTTGTGGTATTTATCGGGGTATAAACTTGGAAAAGTCGCGGGAATACTGGACGAAGCGATAAAAAATTACAATTTTCGAAAATTGTAATTTTTTAAGGCCTCGTCCAGTATTCCCGCGACTTTTCAAAGTTTATATCCCCGATAAATTCAACAAAAATGCCATTCATTCCTTATAATTCCAGCATTTGAAACACATTCATCAAGCAAATGTGTTTATTTTCCGTTTTCTTAAGAATTATTTTAACTGCGCCCGACGGTTACGGAAAGTAGTTCGGCATGGGAATTTACTGGGAAATAAATTTTGGACAGAGACTTACCACGGACCAATCAAATGTTAGGGAATTGTGTAAATATTTTTGTGCTGGAATTATATAACTACATGTATGACTATGATAGACAGGTTAGCTTTTCTGTTTTCTGTATACAAGCATATAATGACACAAATTTACAATAGATTCAGAGCTCAAGCAGAATTAAATTGCACTCAAGCTCTGAATTTGCAAAACCCATAAGCCCTATTTCTTCATTAACAACAGCATCAACAAAAACTAGTTAAAAATATATTTTTGGAAAACCCAAAATGATAATGATATTTCTATTCTGATACCTATTCTACGGAAGCCCATTAGGGCCACTTCACTTTTTTTTTATCTTTTCTTGAATTTTCGAGATCTTTTCTTGAATTTTCAAGTTCTTTTCTTGAATTTTCAAGATCTTTTCTTGAAAATTCAAGAAAAGATCTTGAAAATTCAAGAAAAGAACTAAGATCTTTTATTGAAAATTCAAGAAAAGAACTAAGATCTTTTATTGAAAATTCAATAAAAGATCTTGAAAATTTAAGAAAAGTCCTTGTCCTAATGGGCTTCCGTACTATTCTGAACCGAAATCGAAGATTGTACTCATGCACCGAACCATCGAGTATGGCGAATTATCGTCGCACCCTTAGACTATGGAAACATGTGCAATAACATAAATTTAACACAAAAAGGCAAACAAAACATTTATCACACTGAAAAGGCGATCAAGTTGTTAGAACTATTTTGTATGGCGTAAGACCCGTGTTTTTAAAAAGTTCTACCAGCAAACTATGTGCTACGACCGACATTAGCTCATTTGCATAAAAGCTGTAAGACCTCAAATTTGGATGTTGGTTATATAATTCTTCGCTTGCGCTCGATTAAAAAGCACATATTTATAGCTGATGATTAAACTTATTTCAGAACAAGGCACATTTGTGACTGTTATATTCATATCTGGGCTTCAACTACTTTCTTTGACGTTGGTCGAACGGCGTTGTATGACGGTGTAATGATACGACATAAGCAAGTCGGTGTTATTTTCAAGATGTTACCTGATAATTTGAATACCATGCCACAGGTGGAAGACTCGGACCCAATAAATATATAGGCTATACTGTATAGGAAATGGGTGGGTGGGGTAACATTTTTCAAATTAGCCATTTATTGGGTCCTAGGTCCGAGTCTTCCACCTGTGTACCATGCTAGTATATTTTGATATCAAGTTTATCAGGCACGGCTCGGAAATGGTAGGGGTTAACCCTTATAATGCTTAAAATTTATCGTCTGCTGTTTATTTTTTTTATTTTCAATTTTCTCGTCAAAACATGTTTTAACAACACATTAGAAACGTTTCCAATGGAAATGATTCGAAAGAGCTGTCAAACCATGTTTTTATTGAGAAAGAAAACAAAATATAGTACAAAAGCAAACGACAATTACGTTTCCCGCATTCTAAGGGTTAATTCTGATAATGTTCAATAAATAGTTTATTCAACTACATGTACCATTTTGAAATACCGGATTTTTATCCCGAGACATCTGGAAATCCGATAATGCGGAGCACCAGTTTCTTTGTCGGATTTACAGATGTCAAGCGAAATAAATCCGGTATTTCAAAATGGTAATGGAATAAATTGTATATTACATGCTCTTCGAAAAATAGGAAATTTGCTCTTAGACCAGCTTATAAACGTTGTCGAAATTGACAATGTTGACGTTAGCGTATGAATTGTTTTTTCCCCGAAAATGACGTCAAAACGTGTCGTCAAAACGTGACCTCAATTACGTCTCATGAACGTCTACGAGGAAATATTTTCTTCAAGGAAATAAATCCCTCCAGAATCCCAGTAAATCACTGGATAGCATGTAATAATAGTGTACAAATGCCATTTCAGTTGACAATGATTTAGAGAAGTGTTACGATCCAGTTTCTCTACGTGCTGCCCTGGATGGATGTCAACCACAGACTGATGTTTCGGTTACAAACGAACATTGCAGGTACCCATATCAAAAATAAAAATAAATTTCAGTGTGTTTTTAAGTACTTTTTTTACAATTTTGAAAAAATAAGGGTTTATTTTTACTAAAGGTGGGTATTGGGTGTGTGGGCCAGAACCACTTGTTATATGTAACATGTATATATAGTGTATAACATGTATAACAAGTGGTTCTGGACCACACACCCAATACCCACCTTTAGTGGTTACATATAACAAGTGGTTCTGGCCCACACACCCAATACCCACCTTTAGTCAAAATAAACCCTTATTTTTTCAAAATTGTAAAAAAAGTACTTAAAAACACACTTAAAAAAACACTTATTTTTTATATTAACAAAATATGGTCCAAAAACTACATAGACCACCAAAAAATTATATTACGCCCTGTTTTGAAAATAAATTTTCTGTACAATAATTGTACAACTTTCTGTACAGTACAACTTTCTGTACAATAATTGTACCACTTTCTGTACAGTACAACTTTATGTACAATAATTGTACAGCTTTCTGTACAGTACAACTTTCTGTACAATAATTGTACAGCTTTCTGTGTGTGGTCCAGAACCCCCATTTGTTATATACCGTAAATATTCTAATCACCACTGGCTCCAAAGTCCTGGGTAGGCGTTTAATACAGGCAAATGTTATTCAAGGGACAATGATAAAACTATACGATTTTCTACTCTCTGAACAAAACAAAACAAAAACATAACGAAGGGACGTTAATCTCTGCCAGATTTGATTGTACTGTCTGTCAATTTATGGACATTTTGGACCAAGAGTAGACGTTTCGGCCGACTTTTGGTCATTATGGTACAGTCGGTAAAAATGTTAAAATACTGGTAATGTATATATCAAGACAGCGTCAATCATAAATGGATATCAGATTTACGTTTAAAGATGTTTCGGCCTGTGGACGTTTCGGACCGTGGATGTTTCTACCTGTGGACGTTTCGGCCCGTATCAACGAGGAAATATTGGCCAACAATCCAACATGGTGTCAATTTGACCCATATTATATGAGATGGGTTTGAAAATGTCGTCTCCGTAACCATGTAAATTCTGATATCCAGCCTCCGTGCAAATAGTTACTGCCGATGAGGAATTTACTGTGACACCGGAAACAGTCGAATTTCGCTTTCACGTTTGAAAGTGAAAGTAGAAATTATGTGTTCTTCCCCCCATTTTCAAGGAAGTTGCCTTCGAAATACTTGAAAGAAAAGAAGCTTAGTTGGACATTTAGCTCCGATTTTGTTTCAAGTGTGCACTGGGCATTTATTAGAGGTATTAATTTCGTCACAAACAGCCCAAAAATTTGTCATTTTCAACGTCAAAACTTGGGGGTGGGCGTCTAGTATTAGAGCATGGGCGTCTATTAGAATCTTTACGGTATATGCCCATGGTTATCCCGAATATCAGCTAGTGTCTTTGGGTAACCAGTTGATTGGGCAAGGTTAACCCTTTCAACCCCTTTCAACCCTAAGTAATTGGAATTAATTTTCATTAGTGTTACTTGGTTATTAGTTTCCGACCAATACAATCATTAAAAAATGATTTTCATATTAGTCAGTTTATAAGAAGTGGGTGTTTCATTTTCTAAAAAATACGAAAGTTACTTGCAAAAAGTGCAGATCCTGATGAGACGGCTCGTTATGAGCCGGCTCATCTGTGTCTACACTGTTTGCCAACACCTCTTAAGAAGTCTGTAGTGATGTAAGGGTTGAGAAATTCATAGGATTTCTCAGTTTGCTTACAAACTTCTACAATTTTGCAGCAGGGCACAACATCGATTAACCAATTCAACACCGCAGCCTGTATAGTGCTATTGGCAAAAAGGGCAGGTCCAGATGAGCCGGCTCGTGATGAGCCATCTAACATCAGGATCTGCACTTTTTACAACATATTTGTTTTTATTAAAAAAAACACCCCCTTTTTATAAATGGACTACAGTGTAGTCTGAAAATCATTTTGTAATGATTTGTTTGGTTGGACAATTAACATATCACAATCCATTCCAGTTACTTAGTTGTAAAACTGAAAGGGTTAAACAATGCTGTATGTAAACATATGGGTGAAATTTTTGACAATTTGGAGAAACAATTTTTGGATTGGTAATGAGCTGAACATTTGTCAAACAGGAATACTGTGTTACAAGTGTCATAATATATATTGAAGACAATGCTCAATCTTGGAATAAATTAAAGTTTATATCCCATTAAATTCTACACAAATGTCATTTATAATGAATCCACCAATCAATGAATCTCCTTTGTGAATCGATCAATCAGTCAGTCAATCAGTAATTCAATCCATCAACAAGGCATGCAGTTAATACTCCATCAATAAGTCAATCAATACAAAATCTATCAATTTGTAAATTAAATTGACCAATCATCAATCAATCAATTAATAAGTCAATCAGTCAATTAATCAACCAATCATTCAATTAATCAAGCAGCCACTCAATCAATATGTCAATAAATAAATAAACTGTTAAGTCAATTACTCAACCAATCACCAATCAGCCAACCAATCAATCCACCAATCATTGACCCCACAGGCAGTTTGCGGAGACACTGGAGTGTGTGGCTGGGAACCTGTTCGCGGAGAGTGATGAGGGGAACCAGCGGTCCAAGTGTGTCACCTACATCCGTGACTTTCTGCTGCGACACAAGGACCAGGTACCGACCGAGATGCACCAGCTCTCCAACATGGACTTCGACAAGTGTCGAGGTACGCGTCAAACACACAACAAGTCGGCCATTGCACTAAACTTTGTACGACTAAAATGTTCGTAAGTGCAAAATTATGATAGTCTGTAAATTTCGCTCAGCAATGTTTTCTTGTAAACACTTATTGTATTTACATTTATTGAGCATAATGTGCAGCCTATGTTCAATAAATGTAAATCCATCAATTGAAACTTCCAGACGATCCTAAATTTGCACTTACATACATTTTAGGCGTACAAAGTTTTTTTTTCGGTGTTTAGGGATGGGTCATGGCCTAGGGGACATGGCATTGGACTTTAATACTGGAGGTTGTGAGTTCAACCCTCACCCTAGGTGTGAAAAAATACTTATATGGTGTTTCTACTTCATTCATTCCATATTACATTATGCCATAGTAATTCCTGGCGATTCCAAAAGGCATCTTGGCCAATTACCTCCCATGATAGGCGGTGCACCTTGACAGCTCTGCGCATGTGTCGCCAGCCATCTTTGATACTTGTGAATAAACATATCGGACTTTAAGCTGTGTTCCTGTCTCTATATGACCTTAGCTGTTGCTGGGACATTAAACCTGTTCATTGGTTCTTCGGTATTGCTATATATGAACAAAAAGGCTTCTAGTTCTGATCCCATACGACCTTGTATCGTAACAAATTCTGCTATTTTATTAACGCATAGTTTAGCATGACTATCATTTCAACAGTCATGCACAATTGCCTGTTTTGGTATTGTGTGAGTTTTATAAGTTTTGCTTAATCGCTTAATCGCTTAAGCCGTTTTTATCATTGTATACATGTTTCTCATTTCTATAATTTTATCATTGCATACATGTTACTCATCTCTATTGCTCATCATATTTTTATTGTTACCCTAATCATCTGATTGCATACCACATCTAACATACTATTTTACTATTATTTTTATTCTTCATCTACATTGCTTGGCCCTAAATGATACTCTTGTGTTGATGGGCCGTTACACACCATTCTATGACAATACAGTCTGTGACATGAATGAACTTATGCAATAAAACATATTTGTGGCTGTAACTGGAGAAATGGGGCTTATGAGTTTTGCGACCAGTAGTCGATTTCATCAAAATTGCAAAGTATACTTATCTAGCAAAGTATACTTTGAGGGAGTAATCATTTATTTGTCCTGAAATGCATTATGTCATATAGAACTAACGACTGCATATATTTGATGATTAAAAGTATGCAGAATTATTATACTGAATTTATTACATTATCACTGTCAAAATGGCTGTGATAATGTAATAAATTCAGTATATTTTGGCTATGATAATGTAATAAATTCAGTATAATAAAAATTAATAAATTTATTCTAAAATTGAAAATTTCTCCCTCAAAGTATACTTTACTAGAAAAGTATACTTTGCAATGTTGGTGAAATAGGCTACTGGAGCTACACTGGTGCAAATCTCATAAACCACAGTTTTTCCCATCACGGCCACATTTGAGTTTGTGTACCTCTGCAGAGCGTGAGTCGGTGTGTGAGGATGGGGAGCCGATGGACAACGTTAACTGTAGCCAGGCCTCGTGTCCCGACCACTACAAGTGTGTCCGCGGTTACTGCTGTCCCAAGGGTAAGTTTCTTTATGTTTGCATAACTCCATCATTGTCACTTTGTGGTATGAACAGTGATTTATTTACCAGTGCGTGTCAAATTATTTTTACACGCAAATTTGATTATTCTTAGTGGAGGAGGCATTTAGTGTTAACCCTGTCCGTCCGTCCGTCCGTCCCGTCCGTCTGCAACTTGGCATGTAGCTTCCTTATGTTTAGTAAATGTGCAAAGATTATTTTTATTTTTGATTTGACCTCCGGGAATGGATTATCTCTCCTTTTCGACTTAGAATTTGGCAATTTAGGCTTGTAGCTCGTAAAACTTTTAAACCGTAATAGCAACAGACTTGAAACTTTGTATGTAGCTTCCTTATGATGAGTAGATGCGCAAAGTTCATTTCGATTTTTGATCCGACCCCAAATGAGCCATTTCAACAGGATCTACCCTGTTTGCAAACACCGTTAGAGAGGTCTGTAGTGTTGAAACGGTTAATGTTTCGGAGTTGATGTGAGCTTTGTGTGCTTTAGGTAGTCTATGAGATGTTTTGAATGTTGCAGTGAGGCCGGGCGTGTGTCCGATGGTGCGAGGCAACACTAAAGTGGTGTCAAAACATGGTTTTGATAAGAAAAATGGATAATAAAAATAAACAGCAGACGACAAATTTTAATTCAGCATTGTAATGGTTAACAAGGAAATGTTTTTTTGCAATTGTATGGAATGTACGTAGCAATACAATCAAATGTATAATATGGTACATACAATCATTTGGCAGTCACAAAAATATAATCCCGGTAAATTGTGGACAATCTGCGAAATGTTGGGGATATTTTTCTATCGCCACCATGCCATCTGTATTTTCCCACCTAACCACAGCACAGGTTGAAGTAACGGACCGAGGTCTATAAATACATGAAATATGCCTAAAAGCATCAGTAAATGAAGAAAAAAAATAAGCTAAATTTTTTTTTTTACTCCCTCCATATACTCCATCTATTCAATTTATGGAGGGAGTAAAAACACTATTTTTTTAGCTTATTTTTTTTCTTCATTTATTGATGCTTTTAGGCATATTTAATGTATTTATAGACCTTGGTCCGTTACTTCAACCTGTGAACCACAGGGCAGAGTTCCAGATAATCTTTGTGTCTAAACAATGTTATATTCCCTGATTTCAAATTCAATTACGTAGTATTTTATTTTTGCAAATAGATTTATACTGAGTTTATCCTGTTAACGGTGTTTGATTTTTTCAGCTCAAATAACTGAATTTTCAACTTTTTTGGAGCATTTTGATACCCCAGTTTGAAAGCCAATGAGTGGTGTCAATTTGTTGTGAGTACTCTGTACTCTCACTTTTGAAAATAAATGCGTATTCAGCTAAAATTAAATGCGTAAGGTGCACCAATACGTGCCTTATCAGTAGCCTATTTCACCAACATTGCAAAGTATACTTTTCTATTAGTAGCAAAGTATACTTTGAGGGAGACATTTTCAATTTTAGGATAAATTTATTAATTTTTATTATACTGAATTTATTACATTATCACAGCCATTTTGGCTGTGATAATGTAATAAATTCAGTATAATAAATCTGCATACTTTTAATCATCAAATATATGCAGTTGTTAGTTCTATATGAAATAATGCATTTCATGAAAAATAAATGATTACTCTCTCAAAGTATACTTTGCTAGTAAAGTATACTTTGCAATGTTGGTGAAATCGACTATTGAAGCTTTGCCACAGTGATTAGACTTTCTTTGGTATCATATTTTAAACTATAAAATGTTTCCAGCTCAGGTCACACACAACCTCGTATTGTACATAAAACATGATCGGGATCTGCACTGTTCGCCATTCCATCAACGAAACACTCGTCATGCTTCTAATAAACAAACAGATCAATATCAGGCGACAGGAGTGTGCTATTTGAACAGGAGCTACACTGGTCACAAATCTCATAAGTCCCATTTCTCCAGTCACTCCTATGACCTTAGCTGTTGTTAAGAAATTAAGCCTATTCACGGTGGGCGGTTGGTCGGAAGCATGTGATGGGTAAATTTAACCGATTACAGATGGCATACAATTATAGTAGTATGTACCGTTTTGAGAGAAAAAAAAATCCTATTTTATTTATTTCCTTTCGAAAGTATATGTTGTTACCACTCATTTGAACCGTCTCGACGAGACGGTTCAAATGAGTGGTAACAACATATACCTTTATCAAGAAATAAACAAAATAATGAGATTTTTTCAACAAAAATTATTGTATCCTTAGGCTGAAATGGGTTAACGATGAGGGTTACGTTACGAGCTGGCTCATCTGTATCCACAATGTGAAAAAATCTGTAGAAAAAATAAGTCAGCATTTCATTATTCCTTCCTGACCCCACATGACCCCACACGGTTGCCATGGTTACAGAGGAGAAGCGACTGAGCGCATGCGAGGAGGAGTTTCGAGCAGCGGCCAAGGATCTGTTGGTTACCGGACTGTGTGGCGATGGCCGAAGTCTCACCGAGGTCAGTATGTGTGGTAACCTACTCTAAGGTCAGTGTATTTGTGGTAAACTATTCCAAGGTCAGTATGTGTGGTATTATTATACATTTTATATCAGACGTAAATTTCCACACTGATATCAGGAGTGATAACCGTGTTTCATTAAAATGTTAACGGACATTACTATTTATTCTCTGTAATTATTTTTTGATGTGCAATGATCTTACTTTATAATCTGTTGAAAATACTATTTTTTCATGCGACACATTTAATTAGTATAAATAATAAAAAAATATCATGCCTCATTTGCATATGAAAATATGATACCACCTCGAGTCACTATCAGTAAAATAAATATTATTAAATGATTATATCTGTATAGCGGGCACTTGTAATTTTTAGAACTGGTGGAATAGTGACACAATTATACACTTATTTAATTCCTATAAAGAACATTTTGTGCCGACTGAGTGGGCATGTACCTTTAAATGCGGATCGAACCCGTTGACCCGACCTCACTTAACCTTAGCTGTAGATAGGCTGTTAAACACCAATAATTCCAGCACAAAAATATTTACACAATTCCTTAACATTTGATTGGCCGGTAGCAAGTCTCTGTCCAAAATTTATATCCCAGTAAACTCCCACACCGAACTACTTTCCATAACCGTGAGGCGCAGTTAAAGTAATCCTTAAGAAAACGGAAAATAAACACATTTTCTTGATGAATTTATTTCAAATGCTGGAATTATAAGGAATGAATGGCCTTTTTGTGGAATTTATCGGGGATATAAACTTGGAAATGTCGCGGGAACACTGGACGAGGCCTTCCGGCCTTCGTCCAGTATTCCCGCGACTTTTCCAAGTTTATACCCCGATAAATTCCACGAAAAGGCCATTCTTTCCTATAATAAATCAAATCAGTGTGTTCAGTTATCCGTTAACTATCTGCACGTTTACCAAAAAAACAAAATGTGATACTAAGAATCACAGCCCATCCAATGTATAACTGATGCTTCCTTTGTTGAACGTCATGTGATCTAACCGAATGACACAGAGCTCCAGTTAAGATGCGTAATTTTATCAATTTGTGGTGAAATTTTGTCAATTTGTGGTGAAATTTTGTCATTTCTTCTCCAAAAATGGCAAGTTGGGAGTGCTTTAGAATCGTCTCATTGAGACGATTCTAAAGCACTCATAACCTGCCATTTTTGATGGAGAAATAAGAAAATTACCCCCAAATTACGCACCTTAACTGGAGCTCTGATGACGTTGCTGTAATTTCGCAACGGAAGCAAGTACATGTACACTCATTTCAGTGGAAGCTACATTATATATTAATTTTTTCAAGTAATTTTCATATTTTTGAGAACAATACACCCCCTTTTCATAATTGGAAAATCAGTTTGTGACAAATGAATTGGTCGGAAAATTAGCATATCAAAGTCCATTCCAGTTACTTAATAGGGGTGAAAGGGCTAATATACATGATATATATATGTTGAACTATTTCCACAGTTACCACGATGCCAGAATGATGAGTTTGCCCGGACACAAGGCGGCCAGAACGGCTTGCAATATTGTGCTTACGTGGATGGAAAAAAGGTTGCTGGATCAGATTTCACGGGAAATGTCAACTGTGCGAGGGGTAGGTTATTTACTGTACTCTATATATATTGACGATATATATTTCTACATAATGCATTGGACTTGAATACTGGAGGATGTCAGTTCAATTCCCAGCCTATGCGTGAAAAATACTTAATTTAACCCTTAGACCGCTATCTTAATTTTTTTGTCATCTGCTGTTTATTTTCTATTTTCCATTTTTATCATCAAAACATGCTTTGACAGCACTTTAGAATAATTTTTCTTTTTTGCTTTTTTTGTCATTCAGTATTTTATTTCTCAATACTTTACAGAACAAAGATACAATTATACATGTACACATATGAACATGGCATGAGAAATTTGTATAGTGCATATGTGTGGCAGCGATTGGAGGAAAAGTGTTTATGGGACTTCGGAAGCAAAAGGGATCTTACGCTAACGCATCCCTGTTGATTACTCATGGCAGATATAGTATGCTGGGGACATGATGGATGTTTTATTGTCTGTAGGGCTATACAGCGTAGTCCCTAATCAGGCTTCACGAATTCGCAGGATGATCTGGGGCCACACTGGTAACATACCTCATGAATGCTATTTCTCCAACCACATTCACAAATATAGAAATATGAGAAAAAAAAAGGGGGGGGGGATAAAGGAAAACTAAGTGATATGAGAAAAAAAAACACAAACCAAGAAAATAATACGATAAAAAAATTGCTTCGTCCCTATAAATAAGAAGACTGAGATGAATTTCTCAGTGCAAATGAAGAGAAGTATAAGATAGATAAAACAGAAAGAATGGATGAATTTCCAGCGCGTGACAATCAAGTGGTAGATACATGTACGATACACTTTAGAATAATTTACAACATGGTATGACAGCACTTCAGAATCATTTCCATTGGAAATGATTCTGAAGTGCTGTCAAACCATGTTTTTATTGAGATATAAGGTAAGATATAAAAGCAACAGCAAACAACAATTGTTGTGAGTAGCGGTCTAAGGGTTAAATAGTATTTCCGTCCCACTGGTCTGTCGGATGTGGTCTCGTCTCTATATGACCTTAGATGTTGCCAGGACGTTAAACCATTCACCTCACTTTTATTTTTTATTCCCCTGGTCTTGGTAGAAATTTTTGTCAACTTTCGACATTATCACAGTTTTTTTTTGATATTTTAATCACAAATCACACTGTCACCATACGAACAGAATCACATATGGATGGTGCAGAATGAAAATGTTGTCAACTTTCGACGTCATTTATGGAAAATATCGTAAATTTTGTCCTGGCTGGTTCCCTGTTTTACAGTACACCCAGGGAGGTTCCCAGCAACCACATGCAGGGGCCCTGGTTCTTTGTTCGGATGACATGGACAAACGTAAATGACATCAAAAGTTGACAAAATGTTCAGGGCAAATGCGGAATATATTCAGAAGTTGACAGTATGCCTGGGCCGGTGCCCAGTAGCCACATGCAGTGCCCCGGACCTGTAGCCCATTTCACCAACATTGCAAAGTATACTTTTCTAGCAAAGTATACTTTGAGGGAGTAATCATTTATTTTTCCTGAAATGCACTATTTCATATAGAACTAACGACTGCATATATTTGATGATTAAAAGTATGCAGAATTATTATACTTAATTTATTACATTATCACAGCCAAATTGGCTGTGATAATGTAATAAATTCAGTATAATAAAAATTAATTTTGTTATCCTAAAATTGAAAAATTCTCCCTCAAAGTATACTTTGCTAGATAAGTATACTTTGCAATGTTGGTGAAATCTGCTACTGGTGCTGTGTTCAGACGACATGGACAAAAGTTTCATAGCAAATGCGGAATAGAAAATATTTTACAAAATCGATGATATTTTCCGGATATGACGTCAAAAGTTGACGAAATGTTCAGAGCAACTGCGGAATAGACGTTATTTACGGAAAATATTGTAAATTTTGTAAAATATTTTTAAAACAGTAAATGTTGTAATGGCTGGTTCCCCATATTACAGTACGTCCAGGCCTGTGCCCAGCAGCCACATGCAGTACCCCGGACCTGGTGCTGTGTTCGGACGACATGGACAGTCGGTGTAAAAAAGGCGAGAAGTGTTGCATGACGACCATCGAGGGTCAGTGTGTCCAGAACTGTGTGACCGCCATCACAGTGGACCCCACAGTCTCCACGCCCGACGGTAATTATATTTTATCCCGTCAACACAGTGCGTATGTGCCGTGAAACACGGTGCCGTGAAACATTTTTGATATCCTGTCAATACGACCTAATCACTGCGTATGAATATGTGCGGTGACTGGGGTTATTTGTTTTGCATTTTAAAGCCATTTGTAGGTGTTGACGGGATAAATAGAATAGTAGGTTAGTGCCGTGAATGGGAAAAATAGCTGGCGCGGCTCGAAAACGGGATGTGCTCGGCAGAGCCTCGCCCATCCCGTTTCCTAAGCCTTGCCAGATATTTTTTCCCATTCACGGCACTAACCTACTATTCTCTATATACAGTGAAATCGCGATGGTTCAAAATGTGATGGCTCGTAATGTCGGGCTGTCGAAATAGCGTCCCGGTCTTGATAATTTTCCCTATATGTTTAATGTATTTTACATGCGATGGCTCAAAATGCAACTCCTCGAAAAATGCGATCCCTCGAAACATTTTTCAAGTCCCGCGGACTCATTTCTCTCTCTTTTACTATACGATGAAATAGTAAACCATTATCAATTTGCATGTGTCTGCAAGTTGATCAGCGTTTACACTGGTCACAAACTAAGTAAAGCAGCTTTTGTTGCATGGCAACAGTTTACGATTCATGACTGATTCCCGTTTTTTTATGGGCGCTGTATAACATCATTTGAGCTTGGCCCATACACCACTGTTTCGACTGACGTCACAACCACCTGCGACATTAATGTGCGCCGCTATTTATAGTAAATACTGGATATTTTCTCCTTTGATAATAATTTAAATAAAGACAGTTTTGTAAATACATGTAGTTTATTTAATTTCACACGTCATTTAATCTGCGAATAAATAAAACATGCGATCACTCGGAAAAAAAATGCAGGCCCATGGGCTTTCAAGCCATCGCAATTTACTGTACAATTATTGACTTTTGAGGAGGTGTATACAAGATTTATTGACCTGAGAAAAGTTATATATAAAAGTTATATATTATATAATATGACTTTTCAAAGGTCTGTAAATCTCATTTACACCGACTCATAAGACAATAATTCCAGCACAAAAATATTTACACAATTCCCTAACATTTGATTGGCCCGTAGCAAGTCTCTGTCCAAAATTTATATCCCAGTAAACTCCCACGCCGAACTACTTTCCGTAACCGTGAGGCGCAGTTAAAATAATTCTTAAGAAAACGGAAAATAAACACATTTCCTTGATGAATTTATTTCAAATGCTGGAATTATAAGGAATGAATGGCCTTTTTGTGGAATTTATCGGGGATATAAACTTGGAAAAGTCGCGGGAATACTGGACAAGGCCTTCCAGCCTTCGTCCAGTATTCCCGCGACTTTTCCAAGTTTATACCCCGATAAATTCCACAAAAAGGCCATTCATTCCGATAATAATTATTTTATTATATGACTTAGGTTTTGCTGAAACCCGACTGACATTTATGTACAAGCTTGCTTCAGTTAGCATCTATTGTTGTTGTTTTGCTGTCAAGTGTGAAGTACATTTGTAAGCTTGTTGCTGATTGAATGATACCATTTGCGTAGTTTTGTTCAATTGGCTCGTCGTTGAACCGTGTCGTGTTTCCATTGCATGATCAGTGACTCGCGCATCTATGTCAATATCACATTTAGAATATCACTCTCCGGCTCGTCTCTGCTTGCGAGACTGATATTCAAGTGAATATCATATATGTCCGCAATCTATTGGGTAATCTCATTGGCTGGTGTCATATTGATCATCTGAATCTATATTCACCTGAGGTGCAGCCGAGGGAGAATATAGCTTCAGACGGGCAATCGCACGCTGCGGTACTCTTGCAAATATCCACATACAAATCAAATATCCTATAAGTATTATGCTCCAGATAAGGTGCGTATTGGTGTATTTTACACACTTACTTTAGCTGAATACACGTTGATTTTTAAAAGTGGGAGTACAAAATGCTGACAACAATTGATAAATACGGAGTTTCAAACTGAGGAGTGAAAATGCTCTCATAAAGTTGAAAATTCACTTAGTTGATGAAAGTTGAGCTGTCTATCATTGTTTGATCCTTTATTTCCTATTTGACAACGTAAACATTCAATAATCCATTTGTATATTAAAATAAAATACGCATTGAATTTGACATCCATGGGTTAGCTTATTTGCAGCTCTGTATGCTATATTGTGCCTGACCAGTAGCCAATTTCAGCAACATTGCTAAGCATACTTTTCTAGCAAAGTATACTTTGAGGGAGAAATTTTCAATTTTAGGAGAAATTTATTAATTTTTATTATACTGAATTTATTACATTATCACAGCCATTTTGGCTGTGATAATGTGATAAATTCAGTATAATAATTCTGCATACTTTTAATCATCAAATATATGCAGTCGTTAGTTCTATATGAAATAATGCATTTCGGGAAAAATAAATTATTACTCCCTCAAAGCATACTTTGCTAGAAAAGTATGTATACTTTGCAAGGTTGGTGAAATCGGCTACAGTAGCCAATTTCACCAACATTGCTAAGCATACTTATCTGGCAAAGTGTACTTTAAGGGAGTAATCATTTATTTTTCCCGAAATGCATTATTTCATATAGAACTAACAACTTCATATATTTGATAATTAAAAGTATGCAGAATTATTATACTGGATTTATGGCTGTGATAATGTAATAAATTCAGTATAATAAAAATGAATAAATTTATTGTTTAATTGAAAATTTCTCCCTCAAAGTGTACTTAGCAAGATAAGTCTACTTTTGCAATTTTGGATGAAATAGGCTACAGTTTAGTTCTTGATGATTAAAAGTATGCAGAATTATTATACTGAATTTATTACATTATCACAGCCAAAATGGCTGTGATAATGTAATAAATTCAGTATAATAAAAAATTATCCTTAAATTGAAAATTTCTCCCTCAAAATGTACTTAGCAAGATATTAAGTATACTTTACAATTTTACTTCACGGTATATCGTGCCTGACCAGTCTGGTTCCCTGTCAGATTGTGCCCAGCGTTCCTGCTGCCGACTGGACCTCTGTGACAACAAGCGTTGCCCGGCACATCCCTCCGCTGTCTGCCGCATCAACTCTTGTGGTGGGTGTAGCGCGGAATTCTTTGATGCGAATGACAATAAAGTCAACTGTTTCCAGGGTAAGTTTTTACTCCAGTAGCCTATTTCACCAACATTGCAAAGTATACTTTTCTAGAAAAGTATACTTTGAGGGAGAACTTTTCAATTTGATGATAAATTTATTATACTGAATGTATTACATTATCACAGCCATTTTGGCTGTGATAATGTAATAAATTCAGTATAATAATCCTGCATACTTTTAATCATGAAATATATTAGTTGTTAGTTTTATATGAAATAATGCATTTCAGGAAAAATAAATGATTACTCCCTCAAAGTATACTTTGCTAGAAAAGTATACTTTGCAATGTTGGTGAAATGGGCTACAGGTCCGGGGCACTGCATGTGGCTACTGGGCACCGGCCCAGGCATACTGTCAACTTCTGAATATATTCCGCATTTGCCCTGAACATTTTGTCAACTTTTGATGTCATTTACGTTTGTCCATGTCATCCGAACAAAGAACCAGGGCCCCTGCATGTGGTTGCTGGGAACCTCCCTGGGTGTACTGTAAAACAGGGAACCAGCCAGGACAGCTACAGGAGCTCTGTACAGGGGTTTCACTAAACATCGTACGACTAAAATGTTTGTAAGTGCAAATTTAGGATCGTCTGGAAATTTCAAATGACGGATTTACATTTATTGAGCATAGGCTGCATAAATGTAAATCCGATAATTGTTTTCAAGAAAACATTGCTAATGTGAAATTTACAGAATATCATAATTTTGCACTAACGAACATTTTAGTCGTACAAAGTTTAGTGAAACGGCCCCCTGCTTCCTAGTGGAATTGTTCGATATAGTCATCGATAAATTTGAATTATCCCACTTTCTCGACTCCGAAATCTCATTTTTCGCTTGTACAGTGAACTAGTGTTACTTTTTTCCACCATCCAATTCAAACTTTTCGTACTTGACCAACAGCAAGTGCTGTAGTATGTAGCATACAATTTCACTCACTCTCCGATCCGAGTTAGTGATTTTGTAGTTTTGTACGTTATCTCTCATGAAAAACATCTACAAAATTTATTATTTTTCCGTAAATGACATCGAAAGTTGACAAAATATTCATAGCAAATGCGGAACTCTGTTCCGCATTTGCTATGAAAATTGTGTCAACTTCCGACGTCATTCGCAGAAAACTTCAAAAGATCACAGTTTCTGTAAATATTTTCATGAAAAATGGCACATCTTCAAGGTTCAAATGGGTTATTGATTTTCTTCATTAATACTAAATAGGGAACAAATGATAAAAAATATAACATTTTTAAACATCCACTTATTTGAGCTGCAAAAAGCAAACAGTGTTGTTTTTGCAGCTCAATTAAGTGAATTTTCAACTTTATGACAGTATTTTCACTACTCAATTTTAAAATCAATGCGTATTTTCACATTTCTGTGTGTATTTTGTACTCCCACTTTTGATAATCAATGCGTATTCAGCTAAAATAATTGCGTAAAATACGGTTTGTCTCATAGAACGCACTATGTTTCCCACAGGTGTCAGCAAGTGCATGAAGCAACAAGAAGAGGGCCGACGAATGAACGCGGACAGGAAATCAGAATCGGAGAAAGTCAAGAAATTCATCGAGCATCGCTGGTCCGGTGATACATCAGGCTCAGAGTCGGATGGAACAGATTGGATGACTGGTATGGGTGGTGGTACAGGTAGTATGGGTGGTGGTACCGGGAGTATGGGCGGAGGAGATGGGATGGGCGACCGGGACGTCGATGAGTACGGGAACCAGCGAGAGTCAGGCCACATGCAGGACGATCGCACGAGGGATCCCATACGCGACTCGGACGACATGGATGGCGACAAAAGTAAGTCTCACGGCTGATACAGTAGATTTGTATTTGAGTTCCACATGGAAATCAGAAATGAGACACGCCATGTGATTTTGTACCTTCGAACATCTGCGTAATTTCATGAAATACGTTTTTTACAATTTACAATAATTTCCGTAAACCGCGCCAAAAGTTGACAAAATATACAGAGTACATGTACTCTGAATTTTTTTTTAACTTTTAACTTTCTTTATGAAAAATATTGTAAACTTTGTATTTAAAAGTATTCAATGAAGTTACGCAGATGTCCAAAGGTACAAAATCACATGGCGTGCCTCAAATGAACATGGTCCAAATTGATCCAAATGCACGTTTTCTGTATTGCTATTAGACAACAGGGCTCCAGATAAGGAATTAGTAATTGAGTATTTGCACTCCATCATTTCTGAAGCAATTGGGTATTTCAACATTTTAATTGGGTAAAATAAAATCACACCACTGTTTACACATCAACAGACAGCAATTATTGAATAGTTTGCTTCGAACTGAAAACTTGTCTTGGTATTTCATTAGAATTGTCTCCTTGGAGACAATTCTAATGAAATACCAAGATGTGTTTTCATTGAAACTAAGAAAAATATGCTATATTTGTCGTCTGTTTATTGTTTTCTGAACTGAAAACATGTCTTGGCATTTCATTAGAATTGTCTCCTTGGAGTTTGATAAAGGTACCACAAATTTGTTATTGCTTTTTGATACTCGCTACTTCTGATTTCAATTGTGTTTTTGGCAATTTTAATTGGATATTTAAGCAAATACGCAGCTTATCTGGAGCTCTGAGACAATCAAATCCCTGTTTTCTATTTGAAAATGTTTTACTTTTTACCGAGTTCAAACCATTTCTGGTTTTCTTATCCAATAAACTCTTTTTTTCTGAAACTGTCCATGTGCAGTGATACAAAAACAATTAAACATTTCTGACGAAAACACTGCTCATGCGCAGTGAGGAAAAAATGGCAAAACACACAGTAACCACAAACACTAGTTTTCTGGCAAACGTGATCCAAATGTGGGTCAAACCAAAATGCCATTTGCAAACTCGGAACAAAAATGCATACGCTACTGTATGTTTCCCAGAGATGTTTGTAAATACAGTGAAATCGCGATGGCTCGAAATGCCACGGGACCGCACATTTTGTTCGAGTGATCGCATATTTCGAGCCATCGCATCTTTCGATTTTGTTATATTTGTCGACTACTGTACCCGTCGGATTTAGGAAGTAAAGAAAACACAATAGAATGTATCCATGTTTTAGATGATTATAATATTTATTCGCAGATTAATTATCATGCGAAATTAAATAAACTACATGTATTTACAAAACTGTCTTTATTTCAATTATTATCAAAGTCTAAAAGGAGAAAAGGTCCAGTATTCACTATAAATAGCGGCCCACATAATTAATGCAGCAGGTGGTTATGACGTCACTCGAAACAGTGGTCTTTTCAATGGGCGTTTTTCGTTGTAACTCCCTGGTAGCCTCTCGAATAACACAGAGTTAAAACGAAAAACGACCAATGACTTACGACAACTCTATTAAATACTCCGAGTGGACGAAACCCAGAATATTTAATAAATCGCCGTATGCCGTTGAGCTGTTATGGGACACAAAACAACAACAACAATATAGGCAATTAACTGCACTTGAAAAGAAATCTCATTTCACAGACAGGTAGAGCGTGTCTCGGCCTTTGATCGTAATAAGTCGGACGCGGAGGTGTGAAAATTAGCCAAACACAAACTTCGACATCAATTTCGAGTCATCGTATAGGAAAATAGCGAGAAATCGGTCCGCGGGACTTGACAATTGTTTCGAGCGTTCACATTTTTCGAGGAGTTGCATTTCGAGCCATCGCATGTAAAATACATTTAAACATATAGGGAAAATTATCGGGACCGCGACGCCATTTCGAGCGAGCCCGACATTACGAGCCATCATATTTCGAGCCATCGCGATTTCACTGTATTTGGCAACATAAAAAAATGAGTGCAAAGCACATGTTGCTTTATAGGATTTACAAATATTGAGGGAAATAAATGTCATATTTCAATATTATAGGTTAATACAGTTGTATATTGTGGCTGTGACAGGTGAAATGGGGCTTATGTGATCTGTGACCAATGTAGCTCCAGTAGCCTATTTCATCAACATTGCAAAGTATACTTATCTAGCAAAGTATACTTTGAGGGAGAAATTTTCAATTTAAAAATAAATTTATTAATTTTTATTATACTGAATTTATTACATTATCACAGCCATTTTGGCTGTGATAATGTAATAAAATTCAGTATAATAATTCTACATATTTTGAATCATCAAATATTTACAGTCGTTAGTTCTATTTCTATAAGAAATAATTGCATTTCAGGAAAAATAAATGATTACTCCCTCAAAGTATACTAGAAAAGTATACTTTGAAATGTTGGTGAAATCGGCTACTGATCAAATAACACACTCCTGTTGCCTGATGACAATCTGTATTGCTTGTTAGAAGTATGACGGGTGTTTCATTGATGGATTAATGGCGAGCAGTGCAGGGCCAGATCAGACTGTGAGGATGCACAGTCTGATCTGGATCTACACTGGTCGCAAAACTGACCTCGCGAAATGTTGGTGATTTCAGCGGGTACTAAGCGGTGTTTCCTAGATCAGGATGTCGGTATGTGCAATGCGGTCATTCCGAGCTGGTACTACGACAACCAAATGGCCACGTGTAAACAATTCAATTACACTGGTTGCCAGGGCAACGGGAACAGGTTCAGCACGCTTGCCGACTGTAACAGCGCCTGTGCCGACAGTAAGTCACATCCTCCTGGGATTCTCACCCATGAGACAGGCCATTGTCAGCACGCCTTCCGAAGGAAGCTGTGCTTATGCTATACCCACTTCCATCTGTCTGTTCATCCATCTGTCTGTTCATCCATGCGTTTTCATTCCAAGTTTTCATGTTTGATTGTTTCACCCTATCTATCTGCCACACATTCGAAACTAGTACCGCTGGTGCGCTACGTTTTTCTCTGACAACTCTTGCTGTTGCTGAGCTCAGCCCCTTCATTCTATAATTTGAAAATCTCAGGCTGCCATTCTGTTGTTGTTTTGCCACTGTCTGACTGACAATCCCAGTGAGTAGCCCAGCAAAGGTCAAAGGTCAATCATGGGAAAGAAATCTTGACTCTGAACTTGGTTTCATAATTGGGATTCCAGTAGCCGATTTCACCAACATTGCAAAGTATACTTTTCTAGCGAAGTATACTTTGAGGGAGTAATCATTTATTTTTCCTGAAATGCATTATTTCATATAAAGCTAGCAACTGCATAAAAAAATTATATTTGATGATTAAAAGTATGCAGAATTATTATACTGAGTTTATTACATTATCACAGCCAAAATGGCTGTGATAATGTAATAAATTCAGTATAATAAAAATTAATAAATTTCTCCTAAAATTGAAAATTATTTCTCCCTCAAAGTATACTTTGCTAGAAAAGTATACTTTGCAATGTTGGTAAAATAGGCTACAGATGAGAAGAGGATCTGCACAGTCTAATCAGTCAACAAACCATTCTGCTCAGTGGTCTTGTTACAGTTGAGACACACCATGAGATTTTGGCTCCCCTACAAGTCAGTGCTCCAGTAGCCTATTTCACTAACATTGCAAAGTATACTTTTCTAGCAAAGTATACTTCGAGGGAGAAATTTTCAATTTTAGGATAAATTTATTAATTTTTATTATACTGAATTTATTACCTTATCACAGCCATTTTGGCTGTGATAATGTAATAAATTCAGTATAATAATTCTGCATACTTTTAATCATCAAATATATGCAGTCGTTAGTTCTGTATGAAATAATGCATTTCAGGAAAAATAAATGATTACTCCCTCAAAGTATACTTTGCTAGAAAGGGGATGCACTATTCGAATGGAGTCCTCATGGTGACCGGTTTAGAGAGGTTGTACTGTATACCAAGACGTGCCTTATCTGGAGCTCTGTCTTATAGGGGACCCGATATGTCCGGCTTGTGACCCACTTGTGGACATCTGCACTGGTGAGAATGGTGTCCTCTTGTTTAGAGAGGTTGTACTTTCTACAAATACGTGCCTTATCTGGAGCTCTGTCTTATAGGGGACCCGATGTGTCCAGTTGATGACCTACTGGTGGACGTCGCCACTGGTCAGAATGGGGTCCTCCGGGTGTCCAGTTTAGAGGGGTTGTACTGTATACCAATACATGCCTTATCTGGAGCGCTGTCTTATAGGGGACCCGATGTGTCCAGTTGATGACCTACTGGTGGACGTGGCCACTGGTCAGAATGGGGTCCTCCGGGTGTCCAGTTTAGAGGGGTTGTACTGTATACCAATACATGCCTTATCTGTAGCTCTGTCTTATAGGGGACCCGATGTGTCCAGCAGCTGATAACCCACTGGTGGACGTCGCCACTGGTCAGAATGGGGTCCTCCGGGTGTCCAGTTTAGAGGGGTTGTACTGTATACCAATACATGCCTTATCTGGAGCTCTGTCTTATAGGGGACCCGATGTGTCCAGCAGCTGATAACCCACTGGTGGACATTGCCACTGGTCAAACTTACAACTGTGGCATGGCCGGTAAAGCCTGTCCCGATGGATTTACTTGTAGAAGCCACCCTGCTGACAGATTCGCTATATGCTGTAAAAGTATGTGGGACAATGGATCCATGTGTGATAGCAGGGCTGTTTCACTACACTTCTTTCGACTAAAATGCTCGTAACTGCAAATTTAGGATCGTCTAGAAATTTGAATTGATGGATTTACATTTATTGAGCATAGGCTGCGTATGCAGCCTATGCTCAATAAATGTAAATCCAATAAGTGCTTACAAGAAAACATTGTTATGGTAGTTGTACCCTTCTTGTGGCCCCCTGTAAAGTATATGGAAATCTAATAAAAAAAAAAACTACTAATAAAACAATAGCTACTTACATAAATAAACCACAGGAAAAAACGGGAAAAAAATCACATGACAGTGTATATATATTAAGAGTAAACAAACCGGGGTCTCATGGACTGCAAGTGCAAGGTAAAATGCGCTATTTTCATATTGCTACCTACTGTATATTTTTGCATTTTTTACTTTAAATTATTTTCACAATTTGAAATCTATCTTATACAAGTAACAACAGACTATCAGATTAGTTGTTCCCATCACCTGTGAAATAAAGCATATAGATGCGAGTAGGTTCTTTTTAATTAGATTTCCATTGACTTTATATGGGGCCACAAGAAGGGTACAACAACCTTGATGTGAAATTCACAGACTCATAATTTTGCTTTTACGAACATTTTAGTGAAACGACCCCCAGGGGGCTGGTGCCACTGGTACTACACTCTGTGTGAACGTTAAATGTTTCACGTCAAAGTCGGCGCCGGATTCCTGACGAATTCCCAATCAGCTGCATGTTGAAGATACAGCATAGATATATTTTCGTCTACTAACCGGCGCAAGAAATTAAATATGCATTTATGCGAAAGCTCTAAGTAGAGCCGAGTAGCATTTCGCCAGGGGAAACCGTTGCATTTTTTTACGTGAAACATTTTACGCCGATGCGGAGGCCAGCACTAGTGAGTGCTGTTATACTTTATATACAGATGGTAGACATACTTAAAAATGTCATCTAATGTTGTTGAACATTTTTTAAATTTGCCTTGTGGCTGGAAAAATTGGGCTTAGGGGATTTGTATCCAGTGTAGTTCCTGATCAAAGCCTGATAACAATCTATATTGCTTGTTAAAAGCATGACAGGGTATGGAAGGTGTTCAAGCCAATTCCCACCCTTAAATATAAGCCTGATAGAATAGAATAGCATGACAGGGGTTTTGTTGATGGAATGACGAACAGTGCAGTGCGGATGTACAGGCTCATCTGAATCTGCATTCTTTGCAAAACCCATAAGCTCCATTTCTCCAGTCACAGCCACAAACATGTTCAATAACACATGCAAATATACCAGTAGCCGATTTCACCAACATTGCAAAGTATACTTAGCTAGCAAAGTACACTTTGAGGGAGAAATTTTCAATTTTAGGATAAATTTATTATTTTTTATTATACTGAATTTATTACATTATCACAGCCATTTTGGCTGTGATAATGTAATAAATTCAGTATAATAATTCTGCATACTTTTAACCATCAAATATATGCAGTAGTTAATTCTATATGACAAAATGCATTTCGGGAAAAATAAATGATTACTCCCTCAAAGTATACTTTGGTAGATAAGTATGCTTTGCAATTTTGATGAAATCGGCTACTGATATCTGCATTGCATGCATATCATGCCACATGAATGGGAGCAGCAATGTAAAAAATCTGTAATTTCTCCTTTTGTGGCATTTTTTAGACTTTAACCCTTTCACCCCTATGGAACTGGTATAGAACCTTCCATGTAGCCATTCAGACTATTCCACTAATCAGAAGATGGGTGGTTTTGTAAATAATCAGAAAACATCCACAAACTGTGCAGCTCCAGACAAGATGGCTCATATGAGCCGTCTCATCTGGATCTATACTGTTTGCAAACATTGGGAAACCGGTCTGTAGTGCTGAAAGGGTTAACCCTTAGAATGCGGGAAATGTAAATTATCGTCTGATGTTTTTTTATATTTTGTCTTATTTCTCAATAAAAACATGGTTTGATAGCACTTAAGAAACGATTCTAAGGTGCTGCCAAACTATGTGTTCATTGATAAAAATGGAAAATAAAACATAATGCAGCATTGTAAGGGTTATGTGTAAAGCCATGCACAAAGATGACGTGCATTGTCTACCGTCTATATGTAAAGTATTAACACACGGTTACTCACGTACATGGTGGGATAACACGATTACTGGTGACGTCTCTTACAGAGGAGCCTCTATGTCCCATCGGGGAACCACTGGTCGATCCAAACACGGGCGTGAATATCCATTGTGGGCGGGGCGGGCAGAGATGCCCGGATGGATTTACTTGTAGGATTCACCCCGCTGACCAGTTTGCCGTCTGTTGTAAAAGTAGGTAGCGGTGACAGACAATGTAGACTTCAACACAGGTTGAAGTAACGGACCGAGGTCTATAAATACATTAAATATGCCTAAAAGCATCAATAAATGAAGAAAAAAAAAGCTAAACAATTTTTTTCTACTCCCTCCATATAGTCTATATGGAGGGAGTAAAAAAAGATTTTTAGCTTCTTTTTTTTTTCATTTATTGATGCTTTTAGGCATATTTAATGTATTTATAGACCTCGGTCCGTTACTTCAACCTGTGCACTTCAATTGCGTGGGTGGTTGGTCGGGCAAACTCGACGGCGTAAATTAACGGTAGGGATTCCTTCTTTTAGGAATCACGATTTGCCTGGTTTGGCCCTCAGATACGTTTTTATCTTTGGCTCTTTTGTTACCTGGGAGTTGAATTGGGTTATTGCCCATTATAAAAGCAGTAAGATTATTACTGATCCTACTGCTTTTGGGAGGGGGCCAAGTGATTCTGGTGTGGCGAGGACCTGGCATCAGTTCAGGATTATTCTGATTTCTGGGCTGAATATCTGGGCGTTTTTAGCTCGACTATTCGAAGAATAAGTAGAGCTTATGTTGTCACCCCGGCGTCGGCGTCGGCGTCACCGTCACGCCTTGGTTAAGGTTTTTAGTCAAGCTTGTATATGGAATACTACTGGCCCTACACCCACCATACTTGGACAACTTCATCTCCTAGTGATGTACATCAATAACCCCTGATCTATATTTGACCTTCACCTACATTTCCTCTTGAATTACTTGGTTAATTCCCCTTGGTTAAGGTTTTTAGTCAACCTTGGTTAAGGTTTTTTAGTCAAGTTTGTATATGCAATACTACTGGCCCTACACCCACCATACTTGGACAACTTCATCTCCTAGTGATGCACATCAATAACCCCTGATCTATATTTTGACCTTCACCTATATTTCCTCTTGAATTACTTACTTAATTCCCCTTGGTTAAGGTTTTTAGTCAACCTTGGTTAAGGTTTTTTTTTCAAGCTTGTACATTGAATACTATTGTGCATCCACACACCATACTTCGACAACCTTTTCTCATAGGTATGTACATCAATAACCCCTGATCTATATTTGACCTTGACCTACATTTCCTCTTCAATTACTTACTTAATTCCTTTTGGTTAAGGTTTTTAGTCAACCTTCTATATGGAATACTGCTGGCCCTACACCCACCATACTTGGACAACTTCATCTCCTAGTGATGTACATCAACAACCCCTGACCTATATTTGACCTTGACCTACATTTAACCTTAAATTACTTACTTAATTCCCCTTGGTTAAGGTTTTTACTCAACCTTGGTTAAGCTTGTAGATGGAATACTATTGTGCATACATACACCATACTTGGATAACTTTTTCTCATAGGGATGTACATCAATAACCCCTGACCTTTATTTTACCTTCACCTACATTTAACCTTGAATTACTTGGTTAATGTTTATAGTCAAGCTTGTATATGGAATACTTCTGGGCCTACATCAACCATACTTGGACAACTTCATCTCCTAGTGATGTACATCAATAATCCCTGACCTATATTTGACCTTGACCTACTTTTATCCTTGGATTACTTAGTTATCTCCCCTTGGTTACGGTTTTTACTCAAGCTTGTATATGGAATACTCCTGGGCCTACAGCAACCATACTTGGAAAACCACGCACCTACAAATGTTTCTCATGATGAGAAGGTGTGTCGCGATCAATAACCACGCACCTACGTCCAAGGTGAAGGTCACAGTTTTGAAGGTCAATGGTCAAACCTATTGAAATTCCCTTCCGCTCTATATCTTCTACACCGATGCATGGATTATCAAATTGCTAACCACGCACCTACGTCCAAGGTCACAGTTGAAGGTCAAAGGTCAAACCTATTGAAATTCCCTTCCGCTCTATATCTTCTACACCGATGCATGGATTATCAAATGCCTTGGCACAAATGTTTCTCAGGATGAGAAGGTGTGTCGCGATCAATAACCACGCACCTACATCCAAGGTCAAGGTCACAGTTGAAGGTCAAAGGTCAAAAATATTGAAATTCCCTTCCGCTCTATATCTTCTACACCGATGCATGGATTATCACACTATGCCCAGGGTCAAGGTCACAGACTTGATGCGTTTGAAACCTTAACGCTCGGCTAAATGGCTTATAATCAAAAATGCCTCGTTTTCTTTGGCTGCCAGTGGCGGTATTCGTGTGCCGACAGGCCACATTTCTAGTTTCCCTTGGTTAATGTTTTTAGTCGACCTTGGTTAAGGTTTTTATGCAGGCCGCAGCCACCTTCTTTGTCAAGCTATGTGTACATCGACAACCCTCGTAGTCGAGCTATGCTGTTCTCCTACAGCTCTTGTTATTGTAAATATTCAGTTCTGATTTTGGGATTTTCCCCCATTTGTACAGGTAATATATGGGATTTAGTACTAAACTCATTGACCCGGCCTTAAATGACGTTAGCTGTTGATAGGCCGTTAAACCCCAACAAACACTGCAATTGCAACATAGGCTTTATGTAACTGTTAGTCCAAAATTTATATCCCAGTAAACTCCCACGCCGAACTACTTTCCGTAACCGTGAGGCTCAGTTAAAATAATTCTTAAGAAAACGGAAAATAAACACATTTTCTTGATGAATTTATTTCAAGTGCTGGAATTATAAGGAATGAATGGCCTTTTTGTGGAATTTATCTGGGATATAAACTTGGAAAAATCGCGGTAATACTGGACGAGGCCTTCCGGCCTTCGTCCAGTATTCCCGCGACTTTTCCAAGTTTATACCCCGATAAATTCCACAAAAAGGCCATTCATTCCTATAAAATGTCTAATTAAAGTTTGCCATCTGCTGTTTATTTTTTATTTTCTAGTTTTTATTCTCAGACGAAGTACACTTTAATTGCAACATAGACGTAGCCTAACTTAAAATGTCAAATTAAATTTTGTCTTCTGCTGTTTATTTTTTTATTTTCCATTTCTTTCATTAACAATATGTTTTGACAACACTTTAGAATCATTTCCAGTGGAAATGATTCTAAAGAGTTGTCAAACCATGTTTATATTGAGAAAGAAGTTGAAATATGAATAGGACTTCTGCCAATACGTGGCTGTGACTGGAGAAACAGGCAGGGATTCCGCTGGCGATCGCCACTTTCACAATTGGTGATAGAAATAAACAATTGGGGATAAAAAATGACAATTTTTTTTTTTTTTCTTTTTTTTTTCGAAAATTGTCATTTTTTATCGCCAATTTTTTGAAGTGCCGATTTTTTTATTTTCCCCAGCGGAATCCCTGAACAGGGCTTAGGGAATTTGTAGTTTGCATAGCAACTGTCTGCTAAGACTCCTGCCAGGGATATACTGTCTATTAGAAGCATCACAAGTGTTTCGCACACTGAGTGGCGAGCCATGCAGACCCTGATCTGGGCTGATCTGTGTCACTGGCTGCAAAAGCCATAAGCCCCATTTCTCCAGTCATATTCATGCTATATGTGGCAGGAAATTCCAGTATGTTTATCATTGTGACAAAATGGGACTTATTGATTCGCGACTCGTGGATCGCCAGATCAGGGTGTCACTATTCATTATTGAGGTAGGAAATAATTTCTGATTCGGAGCTACACTGATGAAACGTACATGACCATTTTATGTACCCCAAAAAAGTGTCTTTTTGGGTACGTAGATTCTCCGCCCTGTCCTAGATTTCTGTTTAAGGTCTTCAAATACAATTAATGTTTTTAAAGTCTGATAGGCTTGAAACTTGAAAAAATTATTTTGTCATCATCCATATTTTCATTCCTTAGCTCACCATGGGGCTCCTGTGCTCATGGTCAAGGTCAAATGGCATTACTGATTTATTTATTATTTGTGCAGACCACATGTTATTTAATGTGTTATGACACAGTCTATAATAAGCCTCTATATATATATATATATATATATATATATATATATATATATATATACTTAGTCTTGACAGGAGCACATTCAACCAATCACATGACAGACCAGGGGCGTATCTGGAGGGGGGGGGTTCAGGGGTTGCAACCCCCCCACTGCAGTCAACCAAACGCAAGACTGATGAATGAATCGCATGGGGAGGGTGGGGGTGGGCATGCACCCGGACCCCCTAGCATACATGATTACAGTCAACCAATCACATGTCGGATACACGACTACAGTCAACCAATTACATGTACATGACAAGAGCATGACTTTAATCAACCAATCACATGACAGGCACATGTATATAATTACACCTCGGACACATGAACCAATCACATCACAAACACAACTATATCCAACAAATCATGCCTCAGACACATAACAATAATCAACCAATCATATATCAGACACAAGACTATAGTCAGACAATCACATGACAAACACATGACAACAGTCAACCAATCAAATGACTATGATGAACTAATCGTATGGCATGCACATGACTATACAGTTAACCAATCAATCAATATAGAAACATAACAGTCAACCAATCATAGGACAGACACATGACTACTGCCACATGACAATAATGAACCAATCACATTACAGATAAATGACTACAATCAAACAATCACATGGTAGACTGATGACTGCAGTCAACCAATCGCAGGACTATGATGAACGAATCACATGTCAAACACATAATTATAGCAATTAACCAATCACATCACAAACACATGACTACTGTCACCCATTCACAAGACTATGATGAACCAATCACATGTCAGACACATGACTACAGCCAACCAATCACTGTCTTTACAGCTGTTGAGCCCTTCGTGACATCGGTGTGTGATATATTCGACCGTTACGGCGTCTGTAAAAATGGCGGCCATTGTGACCTTGGGGGCGTTGAGACGACACACTGGCACGTGTGTAGCTGTGCCAAGGGATTCTACGGCCTATTCTGTGAACTCGCCTTCCCCCAGCCAGGTAGGACGCTGCTTCATTTGCAGGCAATAAGACCATAAAAAAAGTACTTTGGTTCTCAGATATCGTCGCATCAGAAAATTCCTTTATCGTCATGAACAAATAAAAGCATATTGTAAATTCGCCACATGAATCATCGAATTTTACACATTTTTGCAATGTGATGTTTTTTATCAAAAACATCACCATGCAAAAATATGTAAAATTCAATGATTTTTCACACCTAAAGATGTTATAGTGGCTTTATTAAACATATATGTGAACCACAATGTTCAATTGACATTCAAGCTAGGCTATTGTATGGTACAAAAAATATATTTAAAAAATCTGCCCTCAAGCATCAATTTCTGCAAGCTCTGTGGCTGAGAACCAAAGTACTTTTTTATGGCCTGACAGTTGGCTGTTGTGGAAGCTATGGATTGTAGGACATGTGCCAATGTGTTGTATTTTCTACTTTTAAATATTTCAAACCTCTATAGCGGTATTTGCGAACAGTGCAGATCCAGATGAGCTGGCTCCAATTGAGCCATCTCATCAGGATCTGCACTTTTTGCAAGTAATTTTCATATTTTGTTTAGAATGAAAATAAACGGACTAGTTTGAAAATCATTTTGTGACGATTGGATTGGTTGAAAAACTTGACATATCACTGAGACATCATTATCCATTCCTATTACAATGTATTTAGGATTGAAAGGTTTAATTCCTGATGTTCTCTTAAATTTTTGGCACTTTCAATTTTATTTAGGAACACAAAATCTTGCATTTCAACCAATTGTTTACAAAAATACAAAAAGTGAATTGCACCACTCATATCTGTAGGGCAACATTGGTTTGTACCAACCTTGTGTTGCTCTTACCTAAGAACATGGGTGATTTTTCATGAGATATATTTACACAAATCAATTCCATATTTGCTATGGAAATTTCGTCAGCTTTCTATGTCATTTACGGAAAATATTGTAAATACTTTTCATGAGATATTGCACATGTTCAATGTGGTGGTTGGTTGGGAACATGTGATGGGTAATTTAACGATCGGGATTCATTCTTTCCGGAATCCCGACCGGAGACCTGTAGCCTATTTCACCAACATTGCAAAGTATATTGTATACTTATCTAGCAAAGTATACTTTGAGGGAGACATTTTCAATTTAAGGATAAATTTATTAATTTTTATTATACTGAATTTATTACATTATCACAGCCATTTTGGCTGCGATAATGTAATAAATGCAGTATAATAATTCTGCATAGTTCTAATCATCAAATATATGCAATCATTAGTTCTGTATGAAATAATGCATTTCGGAAAAATCAATGATTACTCCCTCAAAGTATACTTTGCTAGATAAGTATACTTTGCAATTTTGATGAAATAGGCTACTGGTTTGGCTCTCAGGAACCTGTCTTTGGCTTTCTTGTATGTGAGAGTTGAATCTGGTTATACCCCTTATATGAGTAATACGTCCTAATCCTATTACATTTAGGGGAAGGGGCTAAGTGATTCTGGTGTGGTGATAACCTGGCACCAGGTCAGGTTATTCTAATTTCAGGGCTTAATATATATTTTTCTGTAAATATTCAGTTCTGATTTTGGATTTACGCCCCAACACAACAGGTAACATAGGGGATTCGACCCCATTAACCTGGCCTAAAATGAACTTAGCTGTTGACAGGCCATAAAACACCATTAGATGAAATGCTATGCACATGGTCAAAGTCAGGTACAAAATCACATGGTATGTCTTGTATAGAGGAGTGACATCATGTTCACAGTGACGTGTTTCCGTCAACAAATCACTATTTCCTAACTCTTTGCATGCTAGCGGTGAAAATATCTGCCAAACGAATCAGGAGTATATGTTTTATTTCTCTCTGTAAATATGTCTTGAACTTTCCTTAGAATTGAGTCCTCAGGACTCAATTCTAATGAAATTACAAGACATGTTCATGATATTTACGGGGAGAAATATAAGAAAATATGAGGAATTTTTGTCCGCTAGTTTTGAACTATTTATAGCCCACAAGTTTCCCAGCATGCAAAGCGCTAATAATTGCTAAGTCACTAATTTACAATCATTTGATGTGTAATATTATATATTTACACCTTCCATAAATTCACAATGGAAACAGCGTTTTGAATTTACAATGTACATGTATATCCCAATGTTTACATTAGCATCACATGGTGTCGCGTGCATGCTATTTGCATGCTGGGAAATTTGTGGGTTATAAATAGTTCAAAAATAGCAGACGAAAATTCAATACATTTCTTTTATTTCTCCCTGTAAATATCATGACTATGTCTTGGAATTTCATTAGAGTCTGGAGGACGCAATTCTAATGAAATTCCAGGACATATTTACAGAGAGAAATAAGAAACATACTCGTAATTTGTTGGATGTTATTTTTACCACTAGCGTGCAAAGAGTTAAAGTTTGTTTGACGTCAGTAATATCCACGATGTAATCAATAACGGCCCTTTATGAACGGCAATGTTGCTGTTCCATTAATTAAAAAAACAAGATGATTCTTAATTTTAACACCCTGTTTGGTTATTTACACCTTCAAAACTATCGGAAAATACAATGTAAATATAAGTAATAAAACCATGGGATGTTGCATTTACTGTGGTATGGAAAACATTTGTTCTGTTTAAAGATTGCGATGCGTATTTCAGACTGTATGCACTTTAAACAGACCAAACATTTTACATACCACAGTACTAGTAAATGCCTGTCCATGTTATTGTTTTCTTGAAAGGACCATATCAGGATTTTTTTTTAAAATACTATAAAAAATATAAACATGTTTTCGTCATGGCCCTGTGTAAAGTGGTTTAATTGAAGATATATGATGATACTAGGACCGCTGGGTTGTTTACAAGTTCACTGATATCAGTACATAAGTATCAGATTTTCAATCTTGTTGAACAATATGTGGTTTTTCGCTTCATGCACAGTTAAATTACAATCATTTGCACCATTTTATTTGATCACATTCCCCCAAAAAACACGCCTTATATTAAAGTGCATGTCAGAAACGGTGATAAGCAGGGAGATAATTTTACGTGGCATAAGTTGGCAATTCCGCTACACATGTACCAGTAAGGAAAAATTGTGAAATTTCTTTATTTTTGTTGTGAAATTATAATAATATACCAACTTTAGAAAGACGGTCCCATTATAGATGCTAATGTATTAATTTAAATAATATAATTTACTAACCAAAAATTGAAAAACATGTTAATAATACTGAAAAATAAGTAGCGTTCCAAACGCTAGTTATTTTTCAGTATTATAAACATTTTTTTTGTACCAAACCCCAATTTTATACAGGCAACATATATGTACCATTATGTTCAGAAATACAATACAAATATATAAGTAAATTGTTTTTTCCTATTCTGTTTCATCACTTTCTTGGCAAATCTGAGACCCAGGGCCTTTAACTCTCACTAAGCACAAGACGAAAATTGTCGTCTGCTGTTTTTCATTTTTGCCTTAATTCTGAAAAAAAAATAACCTGTTTTGACAGCACATGAGAATCGTCTCCAGTGGAGACGATTCTCATGCGCTGCCAAAACAGGTTTTATCTAGAAATATTGAAAATAAAACATTTCCAGCAGAAGACAAAATTTAATTCAACGTAAGGGTTAAGTATCCGTGCTCATTGCTTGTGCACTTTGTGTCTTCCAGGAACATGTGATGCTGATAAACAATCAAACTGCGAGGAGAATCCCTGTGAATCTTCGGCCTGTCCACTCGTTCCCAACGCCGTATGCGAGTAAGTATGTTGTGACATAATCAGTCTCCACGAAACTCGTCCGACAGACTTGTCCGGTAAAATTGCCGCCGACCGACGGTAAACCGGCTGGATTGAATGTCCGACTACAAAAAAAATTATATTCTGAACTTTAAATCACCTTCCTTTGGTATGACCATTTCTCGTTTTATAATGCTAGCTAGCCTTACTTACATAATTGATATACTAAAAACCTGTTAAATATCACACAAAATCAATTTTATTTTTATAAATGTTTTTTTCGGTCTTTATCTGGTCGGGTAAAAATTTCAAGTTTAGCAGACCGTATGTCGTGTCAAGTTTTGGCAGTTTCACGGAGACTGCATAGTGCTGTTGTCATTGGTGATACATTATAATGGGTTACATCAATATATGCCTGTGGCATCAGACTTTTCTCCCTTACAGCAGCTCCGTGTGTTGCAACACCAATTTTGTGATAAAATACAATTTTTATCTTGAATAATATGAGACACGTCATGTGATTCTGCCTAAGAACATGTGCGATATTTTATGAGTGATGATGAATTTTTCAAAACAAACACGGAATTCTATTCCACATTTGCTGTGAAATTTTTGTCATCTTTCGACGTAATTTACAGAAAATATCACAGTTTCTGTGAATATATTTCATGAAAAATCCTACGTGTTCTTAGGTACAAAAACATATGGCGTGTCTCATATGTGGTTGTGACTGAATATCTATTTTTCTCGATGTAACTATTCCGTTCTGATTTTGGAATTTTCCCTCCAATGCAGCAGGTTAAATACGGGATCGAACCCGTTGGCCCGGCCTTAAATGACAGGCCGTTAAACACCAATAAACAAACAAACAAACCACCTGTGTTAAACTGCAGAGCTCCAGTTAAGGTGCGTAATTTGACCAACTTGAGGTGAAAGTTTGTTATTTCTTCATCAAAAATAGCAAGTTGGGAGTGCTTTAGAATCGTCTCGTTGAGACGATTCTAAAGCACTCCCAACTTGCCATTTTTGATGGAGAAATAAGAAATTTACCTCCAAATTACCTCCAATTAACTAAGATAGCGGTGCAGAGCTCCAGTTAAGTGTGTAATTTGACCAACTTGGGGTGAAATTTTGTTATTTCTTCATCAAAAATGGCAAGTTGGGAGTGCTTTAGAATCGTCTCATTGAGACGATTCTAAAGCACTCCCAACTTGCCATTTTTAGCTGTTGAGGCGGTTAAACCAGTAAATGAAATCAATCCATCAACCTGGGCCCGGATGCTCAAAGCTTCTGTGTGATATCCACCATTTTCACCGAACAATAAGTCACATGAACGTATTACACGACCGTTGTATGACTGATACGGAGTCGTTCCGAAATATTTTCGGCCTGTAAATAATCGCCACCGTTGTGATTCGTTACTATTTTCATGCACCTGTATATACAGCCTGGGCCCGGTTGCTCAAAACCTCTGTCAGCTTAACAGACTGTTAAATCCTTAGCATTGCTAAGGATTTAACAGTCTGTTAAGCTAACAGAGGTTTTGAGCAACCGGGCCCAGATTCGCACAGTCTGATCAGGATCTGCACTGTTTGCTTTTCCATCAATGAAACGCCCGTCATGCTTCTAACAAGCAATATAGATTGTTATCAGGCTACAGAAGCATGCTTCTTGATCAGGAGATACACTGGTTACAAATCCCATAAGCCCCAATTCTCCAGTCACAGCCACATTTCAATAAAGATAAATAATTACCCTCACAAAGTGCCCTTAGCTATATTAGTGAACTTAGTGATTTTTGGTCATTGGCCCGGCCTTAAATCACCTTAGCCGTTGATAGCTACACTGGTTACAAATGCCATAAGGTCCATTTCTCCAGTCATAGCCACATTTCAGTAAAGATAAATAATTACCCTCACAAAGTGCCCTTAGCGAGATTGTTAGTGAACTTAGTGATTTTTGTGAAATATTCTATATGTGTCTGTGAATAAAGAAATGGGGCTTCTGGGTTTTGTGACCTATGTCGATTCTGATCAGCCTGTGTATCTGGGGGCCGTTTCACTAAACTTCCTACGACTAAAATGTTCGTAAGTGCAAAATTATGATAGTCTGTTAATTGCACATCAACACTGTTTTCTTGTAAACAATTATTGGATTTACATGTATTGAGCATAGGCTGCATATGCAGCCTATGCTCAATAAATGTAAATCCATCAATTGAAATATCCAGACGATCCTAAAGTTGCGTTTGCGAACATTTTAGTCGTAAGAAGTTTAGTGAAACGGGCTCGTGATCAGGATCTTATCTGTTATCCATTCCATCATTGAAACAACCACCATGCTTCTAACAAGCAATATAAGGGTAATTTAACGATGGGGATCATCCTTGTCAGAATCCTGATGTCCAGGGATTCCGCTGTGGAAAATAAAAAAATCGCCACTTCAAAAAAAAAAAAAAAATTGGCGATAAAAAATTACAATTTTCGAAAAAAAAAAAAAAAAAAAAAAAATTGATTTTTTTTCCCGAAAATTGTAATTTTTTATCGCCAATTGTTTATTTTTTATTGCGAAAGTGGCGATTGCCAGCGGAATCCCTGGATGTCCCTGACTCGGCCTTTGTACATTTATGGTTTTCTTGTTGCTTGAGAGGTGAATTCAGTGGTACCCATTATATAAGTAGTAAGATTAGTATTGATTCTATAACTTTCAGGGAGTTGCGCTAAGGACCTGGCATCAGATCAGGTTATTCTAATTTCAGGGCTGATTCTTTTTTCTGTAAAAATACATTTCTGATTTTGGGTTTATATAGTCATTTATCTCTGGTGATACAACTATGGCTCAGAATGACCAAATGCCTGATTTACAGTGAAGCCTCTCTAAGTCGGACACCCTGGGGACCTCCACTGTAGATAATTATCAGGCTACATGACAACACCTGTGATCTTATGTTTGATGAGTTTCTTAGTAATTTATCTCCGGTGATAATGTCTGTTCATGATCGCATAGCACACAACTATGGCTCAGAATGATCAAATGCCTGATTTACAGTGAAACCTCTCTAAGCCGGACACCCTGGGGACCTCCCAGGGTGTCCGGTTTAGAGAGATTTCACTGTAGATAGTATCAGGATACATGAGTGTGCTGTCTGGTCACAAAGTCCCTAGGCCCCATTCCTGCAGTCACATGTACATCTACTCATCAACAAAAGAAACCGTACAGTCCAATAATACTGGCCTATATGGGTGAATGGAGATGTAAATATTAACCCTTAGACCGCTATCTTATTTTTTTTTGTCGTCTGCTGTTTATTTTCTATTTTCCATTTTTATCATCAAAAACATGCTTTGACAGCACTTTAGAATAATTTACAACATGCTTTGACAGCACTTCTGAATCATTTCCATTGGAAATGATTCTGAAGTGCTGTAAAACCATGTTTTTATTGAGAAATAAGGCAAGATATAAAAGCAACAGTAGACAAAAATTGTCGTGAGCAGCGGTCTAAGGGTTAACACCGAAAAATGTTCATTCAATAATCATATTTATTTCACAGCACTTAAGCATGTCATAGGACATCAGCATGTGTCGTCTGCTGATAATTCATATTTTGTCTTTTCTCTCAGTAAAAACATGGTTTGGCAGCATTTTAGAAGTGCTTCCAAACCAAGTTTTTGATAAGAAAAATGGAAAAATAACAAATATTCAGCAGACGACACAAATTAATTCAGCATTGTAAGGGTTAAAAATTAATCATGAAAATGTATTCAATCGAATGCAGTAGATCCAAACAATTTTCGCCGTCAGTTACCTGATTTCGTTGGTAATTATCTCGGCACTGTATGTCGGATTATCATGCTACCTCGTGGTTTTATTCTTGTTATCTCGAGGCTGTACACAAGTGAAATTTTGCATGGAATCATTCAACCGTAACTTTGCACCAGCCGGAAATGGCAAAACCATCTTACACGTGATTACGCACATTCAATCGACATAATGTTTAATGTATCGGCTCCTCTGTTTGCGTTAAATGTAGATTTGATAGAAAAATGTGTTACAAATCGTTTAGAAATCTAGTTGTGCTATTTTAAAAACTGTACAATTATTATCACCCGAAATTTCTGTCTGTAACACTGGGCTACTTGCGGCCAGAACGCACAAAGATCATTATACTATCAAACGAAAATGTATGTTGTAGATAAATCCTATATATGCATGGCTAAATAATTCAGCAAATGGTCAACAATAATTACAGTTGTAATCAGGTATAAATTATTTCTTGAGTAAACAAAATAGCTGTTATTCTTGTATGTCAAGTTGTACAATAACAACAGTAATAAAATCACCAAAAGAATAAAATGTTTTGATTCACTAATATCCCTAATTACTAATGATATTATAATTACTATAAATAACTAACGGTGAAATTAAAGGGGAGTAATTACGTTAATTTCATGAAAATCAAAAATGTCATTGACATGGTGTTGGAATAATGTGAATAAATACCTTTTAAGAGATTTATTTGTTCAGGTACGTGTTGTTTTGTAGAGAGTTGTACATTAACATGTATATGTAGTATGAAGGAAATAGAGGATATTCATATTTTTGCAACGAATATGACATATATGTTCATCGAGTGGTGTGGAATGTCCATATTTCACGAGGCACGAGTGAAATATAGACATTTCACACCACGAGATGAACATATATGTCATATTCGTTGCAAAAATATGAATATTCCATTTATTATATACCGCTCCATGGAAATTAGCAGCTTTTTTAGACTGTATACGGTAATGAATGTGTATTTGCAGCCTATTTGCAGTCCGGCACTGCAGGTGCGCGTTATGAATATAGATAGCGGAAGTAGTCGTATTTTCACCGGAAGTTGTTTACATCGTATAGCTATGTATTGCATGGGTAGGTATATATTAAATTGTGATATTTTAATGATTTGATTGATTTTTAAATGACAGAAAGTTGATGTGTTTGCGTTCTGGCTGTAAGTCGCCCTGCGTTACAGACAGAAATTTCGGGTTACATATTATCACGGTGGTGTGTCAACTTTCAGAGCAAACTACTGTGGTGGCTGTAATGCGCTGTGGATAGTTGGAACTACATATGTTACAGAGCAATGCTACGGTACATATTTCAGGAAATGATCTGGGGGCAGTTTCACTAAACTTTGTATGACTAAGATGTTAAGTGTAAATTTAAGATCGTCTGGAAATTTCAATTGATGGATTTACATTTATTGAGCATAGGCTGCATATATTATGCAGCCTATGCTCAATAAATGTAAATCTAATAATTGTTTACAAGAAAACATTGTGAAATTTACAGACTATCATAATTTTGCACTTACAAACATTTTAGTGGTACAAAGTTTAGTGAAACGGACCCTAGCATTCTAAGAACTATATATGCTTGCCTGTTTTCACTCGAACCATTCTCGCCCTAGCCATTTTCACAGTTATGTCACATTAACATGATTAAGGATTATACATTAACCCATTTCATGCTGAGGATACACCATTTTGTTTGTGGAAAATCCTAAATAATATATTTATATGAGCTCAGAAATATATGTCGTGACCACCATTTGAACCGTCTCATCGAGACGGTTCAAATGAGTGGTCACAACATATATTTTCATTGAGAAATAACAAAAATAAAAATAAAATATTTTAAAAATTTCATACCCATAAAGGTGTATTCCGAATGTAATGGGTTAAGGATTATATGTGTACTACCATATCATGTACTTGTACAGGTAATAGCCACAATTCTCATGGATTCGTGCCTTCTCATTGATACATGCCCCTAGAAAACAAGTGAATAAGCATATTCTAAGAATAGTGTTAATTGAACATTCTTTGAAAAAGGTATTTTAAGTTGTTTCCCACGGTTTTCTAAGTTACAGTTACACACAATTGTGATTTACCACCTATTTTGTGATTGTTCTACATACTTCCTTAATCTGAAGAGGGTCTGTTTGCAAAGTATGCATAAAATGTGATATGTGTTGATTTCTAGGTGAATCTGGACATCACCATATTTAAATTTGATGCATCTAGGCAGCAACACTTCTTTATTGTACGAGTGATCAAGGAATGCCACTCAAATGTTCAAACAGTTATAGGGCACGCACCTGATGAGAAATTTCAAGATCAATTAGGCGACTTGGGTGGGTTATTCCTAGGGACTGTAAGACTTGCATAAACAACAATTTTGGCGAATTCCTTATGTGCACTCATAGTCAAGTGTTTGAACTTTATGTTGATGTATACATTTTCAGGAATTAATCAGAATATAACACAATATGAATTTATGTGCTTAGGGGCACGGATCCATGAGAACAGTGACTATATGGGATTTAGTACTAAACCCATTGACCCGGCCTTAAATGACCTTAGCTGTTGATAGGCCGTTAAACACCAATAAGCAAATAAACAAACAAACAAACATATACTGCCATACTAAATGAAGCGTTTTTTAATGGTCCAAATTTCATGGATATATTTCAAATGTTCATGTTCACTGGTTTGATATGCGGGCAAAGAATATGAAAAATTGGAAGTGCTTAACTCTTTGCATGCTGGGAAACTTGTGGGCTATAAATCGTTCAAAACTAGCAGACAATAATTCATCATTTTTTCTTGTATTTCTCCCCGTAAATATCATGAATATGTCCTGGAATTTCATTAGAATTGAGTCCTGACGACTCAATTCTAATGAAATGTCAAGAAATATTTACAGAGAGAAATAAAACATATACTCCTAATTCGTTTGGCGGATATTTTCGCTTCTAGCATGCAAAGAGTTAAAGAGTTTCTGACATATGGTAATTCACTGGTGTACTCTGTTGCAGACAAGCAATGCTGGACAGACAAAATACATCTGACCACCACTTGGAACCTTCTGGGTCAACAGAATGACGGCGCCAAGTTGATACACTCCCTCCTCACGATGTTCCACCCCCCCAATGAAATATACCCCTTCATTACCTGTGATGATAATGGTGACTACACACCTGAACAGGTAAACACAGATGTTCCACCTTCCCAACGATATATTCCCCTCCATTACCTGTGATGATATGGTGACTACACACCTGAACAGGTAAACACAGATGTTCCACCTTCCCAACGATATATTCCCCTTCCTCCGGGTGATGATATGTGACTACACACCTGAAACAGGTAAACACAGCGTTCCACCTTAATGATATTCCCTACTCCCCTGATGATGATTGGTGACTACACACCTGAACAGGTAAACACAGAGTTCCACCTTCCCAACGATTATTTCCCCTCCATTACCGGTTGATGATATGGTGATACACACCTGAAACAGGTAAAACAAGAGTTCCAACCTTCCCAATGATAATTCCCCTCCATTAACCTGTGATTGATAATGGTGACTACCACACCTGGAACAGTTAAAACCCTGAACCGTTCCACCTTCCCAACGATATTAATTCCACCCTCCATTACCTGTGATGTAATGGTGATACCAACACTGAACAGGTAAACACAGACGTTTCCCCTTCCCAACGATATATTCCCCTCCATTACCTGTGATGATAATGGTGATACACACCTGAAACAGGTAAAACACAGACGTTCACCTTCCCCAAACAACGATATATTCCCTACATTACTGGTGATCCCATATGAGGTGAATACACACGTATGACAAGTAAACACCCAGACCGGTTCATTTACCACGATATATTCCCCTCCTTTACCTGTGATGATAATGGTGACCTACAAACACAGAACGTACATAGATGTTCCACTCATGACGATTCCATCCCAATGATATATTCCCTTCCATTACCTGTGATGATAATGGTGACTACACACCTGAACAGGTAAACATAGATGTTCCACACTCTCAATGATATATTCACCTCCATTACCTGTGATGATAATGGTGACTACACACCTGAACATGTAAACACAGACGTTCCACCATCCCAATGATATATTCCCCTCCATTACCTGTGATGATATGGTGACTACACACCTGAACAGGTAAACACAGATGTTCCACCCTCCCAATGATATATTCCCCTCCATTACCTGTGATGATAATGGTGACTACACACCTGAACAGGTAAACGCAGATGTTCCACCCTCCCAATGAAATATACCCCTCCATTACCTGTGATGATAATGGTGACTACACACCTGAACAGGTAAACACAAACATTCCACCTTCCCAACGATATATTCCCCACCATTACCTGCGATGATAATGGTGACTACACACCTGAACAGGTAAACACAGATGTTCCACCTTCCCAATGATATATTTCCCTCCATTACCTGTGATGATAATGGTGACTACACACCTGAACACACTAAGCACAGATGTTCCACCTTCCCAACGATATACTCCCTTCCATAACCTTTTATGATAATGGTGACTACACACCTGAACAGGTAAACACAGATGTTCCACACTCTCAATGATATATTCCCCTTCATTACCTGTGATGATAATGGTGACTACACACCTGAACAGGTAAACAAAGATGTTCCACACAGGTCGTTTCCCACCCTCCCAAACGATATATTCCCCTCCATTACTGTGATGATTATGAAAATTGGTGACCTTACACACCTGATCAGGTTAAACACAGACGTTCCAGCACCTCCCAACGAGTATATTTTCCCCTCCATTACCTGTGATGATAAATGGTGACTACACACCTGAACAGTAACACAGACGTCCATAAACTTCCCACGATATAAATTCCCTCCATTACCTGTGATGATAATGTGACTTACACACCTGAACAGGTAAACACAGACGTTCCACCTTCCCAACGATATATTCCCCTCCATTACCTGTGATGATAATGGTGACTACACACCTGAACAGGTAAACACAGACGTTCCACCTTCCCAACTATATTATCATTACCTGTGATGATAATGGTGACCTACCACACCTCCAGACTTCCACTCCCAACGATATATTCCCCTCCATTACCTGTGATGATAATGGTGACTACACACCTGAACAGGTAAAGTTCACCTTCCCAACGATATATTCCCCTCCATTACCTGTGATGATAATGGTGACTACACACCTGAACAGGTAAACACAGACGTTCCACCTTCCCAACGATATATTCCCCTCCATTACCTGTGATGATAATGGTGACTACACACCTGAACAGGTAAACACAGACGTTCCACCTCCCAACGATATATTCCCCTCCATTACCGTGATGAATGGTGACTACACATGAACAGGTACACCACCAAGACGTTAACCTCAGATTATTCCCCTCCATTACCTGTGATGATAATGGTGACTACACACCTGAACAGGTAAACACAGACATTCCATCTTCCCCACAAATATTCCCCTCCATTACTTGTGATGATAATGGTGACTACACACCTGAACAGGTAAACACAGACGTTCCATCTTCCCACAAATATTCCCCTACATTACCTGTGATGATAATGGCGACTACACACCTGCCTTTCCTAGAGTATATGCCCATTTTCTTAGGATACGTGAAACTCATTTGCACTAGTTGCAATACCATGAGCAATTTGATGCAAAAATGGTGAAATGTTTTACTATCTTAAATATTACATCATGTATATAACAATCCAACATGGCCAACAAGTAACGATTTAGCAGGTAACAAGCTTTTTATTGGCCCAATACGTACTGACTGAGATAACATATGTTATATCAGGCATTGACCTGATATGAATATCCGGGTTACAACAAAATATTTACACCTTCTATAAATTCATAATGCAAACGCCCATTCGACGTATTGCATTTACACCCCAATACAATACCGTCCCGTGATGTTGTTGATTGGTTAAAGTTTGCAACATCGATGTTCCAGGAATTGTGACAAAATGATGTAAAACTTGATTATTGTTAATTTTAACGCCATATTTGGTTAATTACATTTTTGAGACTATCAGAAAGTGCAGTGTAAATACAAGTAATAAAACCAGAGCTGTTGCGTTTACTGGGATTAACAATACATTTGGTCTGTTTAAAGCTTGAGAGGAGTCCTTCGGACTTTAAACAGACCAAATGTATTGTACACGCCGGAAAACGCAAGAGCCCATGGTTTTATTCCTTAATTGAGAACTGACCTTACATACGATATACTATGTTTCAGGAGGGATCCTTTATTCCATTTAAACGGGAACATGGTTCCATTCTATACTGTGTTGACCCGACAACGGGGGTGCGTATTCCGCATACAGACATTAGCTGGAAGGACGCCGGGGAAACAATTGACTGTACACAGAGGACTCAGGTGGATATTCTCTGTAAGTACCGTAATACCCTGAATATTTGGACACCATTTGTTTGGGAAACCCCTATTAAGGGGTTTCCCAAAACAAATGGTATCCAAATACATAGAGGATATTCATATTTTTGCAACGAATATGACATATACATGTATGTCATATTCGTTGCAAAAATATGAATATTCTATTTATTATATACCGCTCCATGGAAGTTAGCAGTTTTTTAGACTGTATATGGTAATGAATGTGTATTTGCAGCCTATTTGCAGTCCGGCACTGCAGGTGCGCGTTATGAATATAGATAGCGGAAGTAGTCGTATTTTCACCGGAAGATGTTTATTTCATCGATGAGAACATATGACTTTTCTTTACATCGCAAAACTATGTATTTCATGGGTAGGTATATAATAAATTGTTGTTGCGATAAACCAGTACAACTATACTAACCCTAAATATTGCGACATTGTTGTGGGATGCCAGGCACCATTTGTTTTGGGGAAACCCCTATACCCAAAACAAATGGTATCCAAATACAGTCGAACCTGTGCTAAAGACCACCTCCAAATAGCAATCACCTGGCTGTAAAGGCCACACTTCTGTTGTCCCAATGGCACAATTACTATATAAATGACCCTGCGAATAAAGACCACCTGTGAACAAAGGCCAGATTTTTTATTTCCCATGGCTGGCCTTTGACTGTACACTGATATTGCGATAAACCAGTACAACCATGCTATTTAAACCCTAAATATTGGGACATTGTTGTGGGATGCCAGGCACCATTTGTTTTGGGAAACCCCTATCCATTTTCATTCTATCGCCCACGAATGCGGGCGTTGTCCTCAAGTTCCAGGTCAAATGTGGCTGTAACTGGAGAAATGGGGCTTATGTGATTTGTGAGCAGTTCAGCTCCTGATCAAATAGCACAGTACTTTGGCCTGATAACGATATTTATAGCTTGTTAGAAGCATGATGGGTGTTTTACTGATGTAATGGCGAACAGTGCAGATCCTGATCAGACTGTGCGGATGCACAGGCTGATCTGGATCTTCACTGGTCGCAAAACTCATTTCTCCAGTCAAAGCCACAAATGACTTTGAAAGTTTTTGAGACCATACATCCTGATGAAAATTAATTAGATTTAATTATCCCCTTGCCGATAGGACAGACGGGATATAGCATTGGTCCATGTACGCATGTGCACTGAATTCATACGATGTACGATGGAATATCCTCTATGTCTTTTGATATCAGGTTATCGGGCAAGGTGAGGGAATGAATAGGAATTCAGTGTCCATCGATATCAAGTTTATCAGACAAGGCCAGGGAATGCGTAAGAATTCAGCATCTTTTGATATCAAGTTTATCGACCAAGGTTATAGATTGCATAGGAATTCAGTGTATTTTGATAACATTTTTATCGGACAAGGCGAGGGAATGTGTAGGAATTTAGTGTCCTTTGATATCCAGTTTATCAGGCAAGGCGAGGGAATGCGTATGTATTCAGTGTCCATTGATATCCAGTTCATCAGGCAACATAGCCTGATATCAAAAGACATAGAGGATATTCCATCGTACATTTTGAATAGCGGAGTGAGCGTAGCGAACGAGTTGCTTGCACGGATGCCGACAGACACGAGTGTATTATTTCCCCTATTCAAGCATGTCCGATGGAATATCCTATTTATTACACTTCCACAGCGGATACATATGCACATTTAGTCTATTTTTGAGATTATAATCAATGAATTGTGCTGTCTGCATGAATAGTTGCAGAACAACGTGTTTCCCGCGTTTTGACGTCGCGTTGTTTTGAAATCCAAATTACGCAGCTGTTTCTATGAACTAGATATATTTGAGTGCATGTTTGCAATGTGTTCAATTACATTAACATTGTAGATTAGTCTGCAAATAACTGTAATAAAAATTAAAACATTTTGCTTGGTAGCTTGTGGTTTCCAAGAAAGCACGCGCACAATTACAGGTGTTCTCTTCACGGTGTATTATTTGTAAGGAGTTGATTACGGGTTTTCTTTCACAGCAAAACCCGTGCAAATAACTCGCAAGAGTGTAATAAACTGAATTCCTGCGCATTCCCTAACCTTTGTTGATAAACTTGATAAAAGTGGAAATTTGAGAGTAAATTATAAATTCTGCTGCTATGATTCAGTGTAAGATTAAATAAATTATTTGTGGCTGTGACTGGAGAAATGGGGCGTATGGGTGTATGACTAGTGTAGATCCAGACCAGTCCGCGCAGTCTGGTCAGGATCTGCACTGATCGCAACTCCATGTCCTGTTGCCCTTGCAGCCCTGCCGCGCCGCTGTAATGCTCCCATCCGGGATTGCAAGGACACGAACATGTGTGTCGGCCAGTGGTACTACGACAATCACAAACAGGAGTGTGTCCGAGCGCTGGCCGGCTGGGGATTCGAATCTCTCGATGCATGCTACGACGATTGCCGTACGTATGCTAGAATTTACTGTGTTACGACGAACGCCGTATATATATGTATGCTAGAATTGTAGTGTTATGATGAATGCCATACGTATGCTAGAATTCACTGTGTTACGACGAACGCCGTATATATATGTATGCTAGAATTGTAGTGTTTTGATGAATGCTGTATGTATGCTAGAATTCATTTTGATACAATGAATGCTGTACATATGCTAGAATTCACTGTGCGTGTTACAACAAATATGTATGCTAGTATGATGTCGAAGTTTGACAAAATGTTCAGATGAAAATTGTGTCAGCTTTTGACCTCATTTACCAAATATTTTCAGTAAATTATTTTCATGAAAAATTGTATATTATGTACAAAATCACATGGCTTGTTTCATATGTGGCTATGACTGGAGAAATATGGCTTATGGGCTTCGCGACCAATGTAGATCCAGATCAGCCTGTGCATTCACACAGTCTGATCAGGATCTGCACTGTTCACTATTCCATCAATGAAACACCTGTCATGCTTCTAACAAACAATATAGATCATTGTCATACCGCAGATAAGTTTCTCGGCTTTTGATTGGCTAGCTTGCCTGGTCATATATATTATATGACCTGACATACAGGAATTGTGATTCCCCTCCGGCACCTCGCGTCCAATGAAGACACATTTTGCAAGTGTCTACCGATTGGGATTGTATTCCTCACTAAACACAATAAAACCCCAAATTGATCAATAAAAGTAACAAATTGTACACTCAAAACCAGTCTTTAATGTTTATTTTTCCATAAATATTCTTATGGGTTCCCATGCGACTGGTTCCCAAATATTCGCTGTCATTGCTAGCAATGACAGCGAATATTTAGGAACCAGTCACACTCTTCTAGAGGCGCCAAAGGGAGAGCAGATCGATAGAGCAGTGGAAAATAAATTAAATTACACGATATAAAAAAACTGTAATAAAGTCGTTTTCGATGGATTTCTTACTCCATATTTAGTTTGTTTTCGTTTACTAAAAAAACAAAATGTTCATTTACGCCTTTATATTAAGACTGACGGTAGAAAATCGAATCTCGGATTATTTTTCTTCCTGAAAAAACGCAAAGATCAAAAGAAGAGATATGTTTATACGGCCAAATACAGGATCTGCGGTATGACAAATACGTTATTGTGATTCTACACAGCCTATATGGTGTAATATTGCCCGTCTGAAGGTATGTTCACCCTCGGCTATCGCCTCGGGTGAACATACCTCCAGACGAGCAATATTACACCATATAGCCTATGTAGAATCACAATAACTTATAATATTGCCCGTCTGAAGGTATGTTCACCCGAGGCGATAGAAGGTATGTTCACCTCGGCTATCGCCTCGGGTGAACATACCTCCAGACGGGCAATATTACACCATATAGCCTGTGTAGAATCACAATAACTTATATTATCCGTCTACTGGAGTGTGCTATTTGATCAGCAGCTACACTGGTGACATATCCAATAAGACCCATTTCTCCAGTCACAGCCACATATAAAATGTATTATTGCATAAATGGCCTTTCACAGTTTAATAACACAGTGTAATAAACATCATAATACATTAGTGTAATAAATATGCAAACAAGCCCGCTACGGGAATGTTAGTTATTCAATACAGCTTCAAATTATGATGATGTGCTTATGGAATAAATAAAATGTAACAATTCTGTTGATTTAATATAATATTTATTAAACGAGTTGACTGATTTCATAAGAAACGAGGCTATGCCTCGTTTCTTATGAAATCAGTAAACTTGTTTAATAAATACATGTACAGTCGAACCTGTGCTAAAGACCTCCTCCGAATAGCAATCACCTGGCTGTAAAGGCCATACTTTTGTTGTCCCAATGACACGATTACTAGATAAATAACCCTGTGAATAAGGCCAGAATTCACAGGGTTATTTATATTTTAACTGTGCCATTGGGACAGAAAAGTCAGCCGCAATAGCTCAGTGGTAGAGCATCGGACTACGGATCGAAAGGTCCCAAATTCAAATCCCGACACTGGCCGATTCAGCGTGTCCTTGGGCAAGACACCTTAGTGATAGCCTAGTCCTATCGGATGGGGACTTAAAAAGTCGGTCCCGACATGCAAGCTCATCGAGCCAGTGCCGTCGTTAAATCAAAGCATTTACATTTTAGGCCAGAATTTTTACTTCCCATAGCTGGCCTTTATTCACAGGTTTGACTGTATATGAAATCATCACTCACGTACATTCGTCTATTTCTATATTTGTACAGAGTACCGGTACCACCCGAATATGCCAGCTGGCGAGTGTCCCACCTTACCTGACGGGACATTTGGTACATGTGATGAAGCGTGCAACGACTGCGAGGCTAAGGGCCAACTCTGCTGCTCCAATGGCTGTGGCCACATGTGTAAAGATCCTGTACTACCGCTAGGTATGTTCCGCGTATTGGAGACACGCCATGAGATTTTGTACCTTCGGACATCTGCGTAATTTCATGAAATATGTTTACAAAGTGTACAATATTTTCTGTATATTATCTGTTATATTCCGCATGTACTCTGAAAATTTTGTCAACTTTTGAATTTATTTATGAAAAATATATTAAATTTTGTAAACATATTTAATGAAATTACGCTGATGTCCGAAGGTACAAAATCACACGGTGTGTCTCATATTCTAATAGCAGCCCTCTCTATAATAGTAGCCCCTCTTTTATATTTTCAGTCAAATTATTTTATTTTCGCAGTATAAGTGAAGTCATCTCAAAATTCAAATTTCTGTGTTTTTATGCAATTATAATGCCAAAAGTGCTTCAGAAAATTGCATAGCCCCGTGGGCGTTTATTAGAATAATGACAGTAAGTGCAATCGTTGTAGAACCATCTGCAAATACAAGTGGAAATTGAGAGTAATTTATAAATTTGAAGACCCAACACCAGTAGCCTATTTCACCAACATTGCAAGGTACATGTATACTTATCTAGTAAAGTACATTTTGAGGGAGAAATTTTAAATTTAAAGACGAATTTATTAATTTTTATTATACTGAATTTATTACATTATCACAGCCATTTTGGCTGTGATAATGTAATAAATTCAGTATAATAATTCTGCATACTTTTAATCATCAAATATATGCAGTCGTTAGTTCTACATGTATATGAAATAATGCATTTCATGAAAAATAAATGATTACTCCCTCAAAGTATACTTATCTAGCAAAGTATACTTTGAGGCAGAAATTTTCAATTTAAGGATAAATTTATTAATTTTTATTATACTGAATTTATTACAAATTCAGTATAATAATTTTGCAAACTTTTAATCATCAAATATATGTAGTCGTTAGTTCTATATGACATAATGCGTACATCCGTTCCGTGCGTAAGTCTGTCCGTCCGTCCGAAATTTGCGTTAAAGTTTTTAAATACCTTATATCTCTGCAGTCCTAAGTCACATTGACGTGAAACTTCAAATGCTTATTAGTCATCATCCATATATTCATTATGTGTCCCACTCATGTGGCCCCTGTGCCCCCTGTGCCCCCTGTGCCCCAAGATCAAGGTCAAATTACTTTGAAATTTGTGCTAAAGTTTTTACATACCTTATATCTTCCCAACACTTACTCATATTTGCTTCATACTTCAAATAATTCTTTATTATCATCCATATTTTCATTCTATAGCCCACCCATGCGACCCACATGCCCAAGATCAAAATTTTTTAGCTTATTTTTTTTTTGTTTATTGATTCTTTTAGGCATATTTAATGTATTTATAGACCTCGGTCCGTTACTTCAACCTGTGGTATATTCCACATTTGCTATGAATATGTCGTCCACTTTCGATGTCATTTACAGAATATATCACAGTTCCTGTACATGTTTCGTTAAAAATTGCACATGTTCATAGGGTCAAAATCACATGGCTTGTCTTATTTTATGTTTTCAGTTGAACCAATACCCTGTGAGGGAGAAAATGTAAGTACCGTACTAACCCTAAATATTCGGACACAATTCACTTTGGGAAACCCACATTAACCCATTTCATGCTGAGGATACACCATTTTGTTTGTGGAAAATCCTAAATATTATATTTATATGAGCTCAGAAATATATGTCGTGACCACCATTTGAACCGTCTCATCGAGACGGTTCAAATGAGTGGTCAGAACATATATTTTCATTGAGAAATAACAAAAATAAAAATAAAATATTTTAAAAGTTTCATACCCATAAAGGTGTATTCCAAATGTATTAATGGGTTAAATAGGGGTGCGTGCCAATATTTAGTGTTAGTATGACAGTAGTGGTCTAATCACAATAACAAATTGGGACCCAACACAAATTATATCCAAATACATTGTTATTGTGATTAGACCACTACTGTCATACTAACCCTAAATATTGGCACATTACTGTTGTGGGGAAGCCATATATTTTATCATATTTCCCCAAATAAATGGTGGGTTAACCCTTTCCCTGATAGAAACGACTTTTCACGCCTCTGCAGAAGATGTCTTTAGAAAACATTGTGGGAAAAGGAGAAATTGCTTGTAACAAGCAATTTCTCCTTTTCCCACAATGTTTTCTACTCTTTCAGATAATTTAACCATCATTTGACCCAGCATTTGATTCTTTTATTCAGATGTTTTCGATTTGGAAGAGTCGAAATATCGCAAAACAGGGAAAGGGTTAATACAGTAAAACCTGTGTTTTTGTTGGGAGCATGCACAGTTTAACTATGGGTTTCATCCTTACCGGAATCCCTGGTTTGGCCAACAGGTACATTTTTGGCTTTCACGTACGTCAGAGTTGTATCCAGTTATACCCATTGTAAGGTACACTGTAGTAAGATTAGTACTAATCCTATTGCTTTTAGGCAGTGGGGAACCTGACACCAAATCAGGTCATTTTAATTTCAGGGCTGATTATATATTTTTATGCCCCCTATGCTCTTGACGTTCCATACTTCTGTCCGTACTTCCGTCCGTCCGTCATTTACGTCAAAAAGTCTAAAAGTTTGTAAGAGTTCTCCATCATGCAATATCTTCAATATTACTTGAAGGATTGCTTTAATATTCAGACAGTGCATTCACCTGAACATGTGTGACACACTCACACCACAAATGACATGACCTTCAAAATGGTGATGAAACACTTGACCAATTTCTTATTATGCACCCTATGCGATTGCAAGGGGGTCATATACAGAATACCAGGCTATATAGTGTCTTTTGATATCAAGTTTATCAGGCAAGGCTAGGAAACGCGTAGGAATTCCTCGGCTTGCCGAGGAATTCCTACCGTTTCCGAGCCGAGCCTGATAAACTTGATATCAAAATACACTAGCCTGGTATTCTATTTATCAGGTAACGTTTTATGCTCGAAAATTACATCAGATGACGTCGTATTCTATGGACAGAACACGAACTTGTTTACGTTACGTCATTACACTGACGTCATTCGGTAACGTCACGTGACGTCAACCGACCAATGGAACGTCAGTTTTCACTTTGTTGTAACCCGGATGTTGATATCAGGTCAATGCCTGATACAACAATATGTTATCAGTCAGTACGTATTCGGTCAATACAGGGCAGGTTACCTGATAAATTGCGTTGCTCTTGCAGTTCCGTTCGTCTATACGTCCGTCTGTGTACATTTACGTCGAAAGTTTGTAAGAGTTTCTCATGTAATATCTTCAATATTACACAAAGGATTGCTTCGATACTTGGACACTTGAATCACTTGAACATTTGTCACACACTCGCGTCACCATTAACACAACATTGACCTTGATCACCTTAGAAATGTTGCTGAAATACTTAGCAATTTTGTTGTGTCAAAATGTTTATAAGAGTTTCTCCAACATGTAATATTGCGCAAAGGATTGCTTCCATACTTGGACACTTGAATCACCTGATCATTTGTCACACACTCGCGTCACCATTAACATGACCTTGACCTTTGTCACCTTCGAAATGTTGCTGAAACACTTAGCCATTTTATTAGGTTGTAAAGCTTGTAAGGGTTTCTCCAGTTACAGTCCAGTATGCCACGGGGGGCATACGCATGTTTTACAAACATGTCTAGTTTGTATGACTTTCTCAAATGACTTTGAAATTTGTGAAAATTTAAAGTTTTATTTTTTTATACACAATCTCTAGTTAGAGTCCAGTATGCCATGGGGGCATATCCATGTTTTACAAACATAACGTCTAGTTTATGTACCGTAAATATTCACTTCTGATTTTGAGATTTTCCCCCATCAATACAGTAGCCTATTTCACCAACCTTGCAAAGTACACTTTTCTAGCAAAGTATACTTTGAGGGAGAAATTTTCAATTTTAGGATAAATTTATTAATTTTTATTATACTGAATTTATTACATTATCACAGCCATTTTGGCTGTGATAATGTAATAAATTCAGTATAATAATTCTGGATACTTTTAATCATCAAATATATGCAGTCGTTAGTTCTATATGAAATAATTCATTTCATGAAAAATAAATAATTGCTCCCTCAACGTATACTTTGCTAGAAAAGTATACTTTGCAATGTTGGTGAAATCGGCTACAGATGAAATGTGCGATTCAACCCCGTTGAACCGGCCAAAAGTGACAGCAGCTGTTGATAGGCATTTAACCCTTTCTCACCACCGGCCTGTATAGTGGTGTTGGTAAATAGTGTAGATCCAGATGAGCTGGGGTCTGAACTTTTTGCCAGTAATTTTCATATGTTTGAGAATAAAAACACCCCCTTTCATAAATTGACTAGTCGTTTTGTGACGTTTGAATTGGTTGCAAATTTAACATATCAAAATCCATTCTAGTTACTTAGGGGTGAAAGTGTTCATATTGTCCATGAATAAAATAGTGCATACGCAGAACGTTACATGCAAAATGTTCCTACACAGGTAGAAAGTAGGTTTTTTTCATAACATATTATACAGTCGACACTCGTTTACTCAAAGTCCATGGGACTGAGAAAAATCATTTGATTTAACGAAAATTTGAGTTATCGAGAGTTATTATAGAAGTAAACAAAAGAAACTGGGACCATGAATTTGACTTTAACCCTTAGACCGCTACTCACAACAATTGTCGTCTTCTGTTGCTTTTATATCTTGCCTTATTTCTCAATAAAAACATGGCTTGACAGCACTTCAGAATCATTTCCAATGGAAATGATTCTGAAGTGCTGTCATAGCATGTTGTAAATTATTCTAAAGTGCTGTCAAAAGCATGTTTTTTGATGATAAATTGAAAAATTAAAAAATAGAAAAATGAACAGCAGACAACAAAAAAATTAAGATATCAGTCTAAAGGTTAAATTATCAATAGTGGGACTACATGTAGTAGTTTGAGATAACGAGTGTAAAATAATGGAAATGTATTTCCGCCCGAGAATGACTGTGTATCCTGCTCATGTAGAGGCTTAGTAAAGAATATAAAGGCTATTTACAAGTACAGTGGAACCCCTATAAACCAGACACCAAGAAAACTTCTGAAATCTTATCTTTGATGGTCTTCTTGATCATTTATCTCAGTAGCCTATTTCATCAACATTGCAAAGTATACTTATCTAGCAAAGTATACTTTGAGGGAGAAATTTTCAATTTAAGGATAAATTTATTATTTGTATTATACTGAATTTATTACATTATCACAGCCATTTTGGCTGTGATAATGTAATAAATTCAGTATATAATTCTGCATACTTTTAATCATCAAATATATGCAGTCATTAGTTCTATATGAAATAATGCATTTGGGGAAAAATAAATGATTACCGGTACTCCCTTAAAGTATACTTTACTAGATAAGTATACTTTGCAATTTTGATGAAATCGGCTACAGATGATGATGTATGTTCAAAGCACACAATAATGCCTCAGAATGTTCAAATGTCTGATTTACAGTGGAACATCTCTAAATCGGACACCCTGGAGACCTCCCAGGGTGTCCGATTGAGAGAGGTTTCACTGTAGCGATATGTTATTCCGTTGCAGTGTGACTATTCGGCAGAATTCTGTGACGTTACCAATGGGACCACTGGCCAGTGCATGAGTAAGTTTTTGTGACTGACGTTGCTGGTATAGACAGGGAATTGCTTTTCCCAGGTGGTCTTTCACACAGGTTCGACTGTATGCTGTTTGACTAAACAAATAGTACTTAACCCTTACAATGCTGAATTAAAATTTGTCGTCTGCTGTTTATTTTTTATTTTCCATTTTTCTCATCAAAAACATGGTTTTTAGTCAAGCTTGTAGATGGAATACTCCTGGCCCTACACCCACCATACTTGGACAACTTCATCTCCTAGGGATGTACATCAATAACCCCTGATCTATATTTGACCTTGACCTACATTTCCTCTTGAATTACTTACTTAATTCCCCTCGGTTAAGGTTTTTAGTCAACCTTGGTTAAGCTTTTTATTCAAGCTTGTACATGGAATACTATTGTGCATACAGACACCATACTTGGACAACCTTGTCTCATAGGGATGTACATCAATAACCCCTGATCTATATTTGACCGTCACCTACATTTCCTCTTGAATTACTTAGTTAATTCTCTTTGGTTAAGGTTTTAGTCAAGCTTGTAGATGGAATACTCCTGGCCCTACACCAACCATACTTGGACAACTTCATCTCCTAGTGATGTACATCAACAACCCCTGACCTATAGTTCACCCTGACCTTGAATTAATTAGTTAATTCCCCTTGGTTAAGGTTTTTAGTCAACCTTGGTTAAGGTTTTTAGTCAAGCTTGTACATGGAATTACTATTTTGAGCATACAGCCACCCATACTTGGAACAACCTTTTCTCATATGGATACATCAATAACCCCTGATCTATATTTGACATTGACCTACATTTCCTCTTGAATTACTTTGTTAATTCCCCTTGGTTAAGGTTTTTAGTCAAGCTTGTATATGGAATACTCCTGACCCTACACCACCATACTGGGACAACTTCATTCTCCTAGGGATGTACATCAATAACCCTGATCTATATTTGACCTTGACCTACATTTCCTCTTGAATTACTATGTTAATTCCCTTTGGTTAAGGTTTTTTTAGTCAAGCTTGTAGAATGGAATACTCCTGGCCCTACACCAACCTTACTTGGAACAACTTTTTATATCCTAGTGATGTACATCAACAACCCTGACTATATTTGACCTTGACCTACATTTAACTTGAATTACTTAGTTTAATTCCCCTTGGTTAAGGTTTTTAGTCACACCTTGTTTCAGGTTTTTTAGTCAAGCTTTCACAATGGAATACTATTGTGCATACAGACACCCTACTTGGACACACCTTTTTCTAGCGATGTACATCAATAATCCCTGATCTATATTTGACATTGACCCCTACATTTCCTCTTGAATTACTTAGTTTAATTCCCCTTGGTTAAGGTTTTTAGTCAAGCTTGTATATGGAATACTACTGGCCCTACACCCACCATACTTGGACAACTTCATCTCCTAGTGATGTACATCAACAACCCCTGATCTATATTTGACCTTGACCTATTATTTCCTCTTGAATTACTTACTTAATTCCCCTTGGTTAAGGTTTTTAGTCAACCTTGGTTAAGCTTTTTACTCAAGCTTGTACATGGAATAACTATTGTGCATACAGACACCAGACTTGGAACACCTTGTCTCATTAGGATGTACATCAATAACCCCTGATCTATATTTTGGACCGTCACCTACATTTCCTCTGAATTACTTAGTTATTCTCTTTGGTTAAGGTTTTAGTCAAGCTTGTAGATGGAATATCCATGGCCCTACACCAACCAATACTTGGACAACTTCATCTCCTAGTGATGTACATCAACAACCCCGTGACCTATAGTTCACCCTGACTTGAATTAAATTAGTTAATTCCCCTTGGTTTAAGGTTTTAGTCAACCTTGGTTAAGGTTTTTAGTCAAGCTTGTATATGGAATACTATTGTGCATACAGACACCATACTTGGTAACTTTTTTTTTTTCATAGGGATGTTCATCAATAACCCCTGACCTATATTTTACCTTCACCTACATTTAACCTTGAATTACTTGGTTAATCTTTATAGTCAAGCTTGTATATGGAATACTCCTGGGCCTACATCAACCATACTTGGACAACTTCATCTCCTAGTGATGTACATCAATAATCCCTGACCTATATTTGACCTTGACCTACTTTTATCCTTGGATTACTTAGTTATTTCCCCTTGGTTAAGGTTTTTAGTCAACCTTGTATATGGAATACTCCTGGGCCTACAGCAACCATACTTGGAAAACTTCATCTCCTAGTGATGTACATCAATAACCCCTGACCTATATCTGTCATTGACCTACATTTAACCTTGAATTACTTTAATACTTAATTTCCCTTGGTTAAGTTTTTTAGTCAACCTTGGTTAAGGTTTTTATGCAGGCCGCAGCCACCTTGTTTGTCAAGCTATGTGTACATCGACAACCCTCGTAGTCGAGCTATGCTGTTCTCCTACAGCTCTTGTTATGTTTCTTACTACATTGGGATGATTTCTTGTAATAACAAGATTAACCATTTCTTGATATGATAGACTACTTTTAAGCAAGAATGTGTACATATTCTGTGTCGTATCCTTGTACAAGTTGTACTGGGATCCAATGGTAGATTGTTGATTAACTCGGTAATGATCGGCTGCACAATTTATTGATGTTTCACTGCATAAAACTGAGTTATGTGCGTGTTTGTGTAGAAACTTGTCTAGACGGTTTGCGCCCTTGTATACTAATATTCAACATTTGGTCTTTCTTGCCGTCTGAACAAAATCTTGATCATTAACTTCTTTCATTTGCATTGTAATACGCCATCTGTAAAATTGTAAGCGTCTGAATAACAAATAGACGGGTTCGCTGTATATATTCTGTATTGTCGATGAGTAATTTCGGAGAAAATCTATGCCAGTCAACCGCTAAAAATAGACATCTACGCTACCAGTTGCCAGACATCAAAACCAGCTGATGAAACGGCTGATTGAATAATGAACGCATCTTGTGTATGCCAGTACGCATCAAGAAAATTGGAATTGAGTGAAATAAAAATGCTTGCATGCGGTTTTTTTTAATGAGTGAAATTCGGAGATACGCACATTATCTAGACCTGTGTGATTACCCATGATTCCTCTGTGAGATTACCCATGATTAACATTACCCATGATTCCAGTGTGAGATTACCCATGATTCCAATGTGATTACCCATGATTCCCATGTGAGATTACCCATGATTCCCCTGTGAGATTACCCATGATTCCAATGTGATTACCCATGATTTCCCTGTGAGATTACCCATGATTCCACTGTGAGATTACCCATGATTCCACTGTGAGATATTACCCATGATTCCACTGTGAGATTAGCCATTATTCCCCTGTGAGATTACCCATGATTCCACTATGAGATTACCCATTATTCCAATGTGATTACCCATGATTCCCCTGTGAGATTACCCATTATTCCACTGTGAGATTACCCATGATTCCCCTGTGAGATTACACATTATTCCACTGTGAGATTACCAATTATTCCACTATGAGATTACCCATGATTCCAATGTGATTACCAATGATTCCACTGTGAGATTACCCATTATTCCACTATGAGATTACCCATGATTCCAATGTGATTACCCATGATTCCACTGTGAGATTACCCATGATTCCCCTGTGAGATTACCCATGATTCCCCTGTGAGATTACCCATTATTCCACTGTGAGATTACCCATTAGCCTATTCCACTGTGAGATTACCCATGATTACAATGTGATTACCCATGATTCCCCTGTGAGATTACCCATTATTCCATTGTGAGATTACCCATGATTCCACTGTGAGATTACCCATGATTCCACTGAGATTACCCATGATTCCCTTGTGAGATTACCCATGATTTCACTGTGAGATTACCCATGATTCCACTGTGAGATTACCCATGATTCCCCTGTGAGATTACCCATGATTCCACTGAGATTACCCATGATTCCACTGTGAGATTACCCATGATTCCCTTGTGAGGTTACCCATGATTTCACTGTGAGATTACCCATGATTCCCTTGTGAGATTACCCATGATTTCACTGTGAGATTACCCATGATTCCACTGTGAGATTACCCATGATACCCCTGTGAGATTACCCATGATTCTATTGTGAGATTACCCATGATTCCCTTGTGAGATTACCCATGATTCCACTGTGAGATTACCCATGATTCCCCTGTGAGATTACCCATGATTCCACTGTGAGATTACCCATGATTCCCTTATGAGGTTACCCATGATTCCACTGTGAGATTACCCATGATTCCCCTGTGAGATTACCCATGATTCCACTGTGAGATTACCCATGATTTCACTGTGAGATTACCCATGATTCCCTTGTGAGGTTACCCATGATTTCACTGTGGCATCACGGGACGGTTGAAAATGGCCAAAATTGACTGCTTTTCTGAGGGCGGCGCGTGACTTATAAAAATGAAAATATGAGGCACAGATACTTTGCTATGTCTTGTTCTATCACTTGTAACACCACACCATTTCCTGAAAATGATTCCAAAGCGGGGTCATAACCACCTCAAATTTTCGCTACAAATGCCAAAAAATACCTTAAATTCTGACGCGAAACCGTACCGGCGAGACAGAATAGCATGCGCCATTTTCCAAGATGTCATAATCAACCGGAGCTAAGATTCAGTTTCGTAGAATTATGAAATACTCTAAAAAATACACCTATTCAAGCCTCCCAAAGTCAAGAAATATTCATAAACCTATTTTTCTAGACACACTGGTGTAACTTGCAGGGTCGGTAGTGAAGTATATAGAAAATCGTCCACCACCCCCTTTTTAAAGCTAGCCGCCCACTGTCCCGTGAGACCTTAAGGGAAAATGTTTTTTCCCCGAAACTGCTCGTCTCACTCTATATTGCTAATTTCATCAATTTTACGTAAAACGCAAGCAAAGAAAAATGTACAAAATGAAAGCTGCTGTCGAAATGGGGCGCGGATATAGCCCACCCCCAAAATGGCGAAAAGCGAAGTTTCCTTTCGGTGTATCGACTGCAAAATACCATGCTTACCTCTAGCCCTGCTGAACCCTGCATATTTGAGTGCAGTCAACTAAAATTGCTGGATGTTATCTTGGGAAATATTCTTCTGTCAAACAATACTGGTTAGAGGTGAAATATGACACCTGGAAAAATCAGACTTTTCCCTTAAGGCATCACGGGAAAGTTGAAAATAGCCAAAATTGACTGCTTTTCTGAGGGCGGCGTGTGACTTATAAAAATCACCACCTCTCACAATCAGTTAAGGAGGCTCTTGCGACAAGTATTGAAAAATACTCGCAAATGAAGTACAAATCGCGCGCCACAATAAAAATGCAGTAACCGCATCAGATGTGTTTAATTAATTTTTCGCAAAGTTACCCCACCCACCTATTTTTGGCCAGAAATGTCAACACAACTGAATTTGTTGGAATTGTTCTCATAAAAATATGAGGCACAGATACTTTGCTATGTCTTGTTCTATCACTTGTAACACCACACCATTTCCTGAAAATGATTCCAAAGCGGGGTCATAACCACCTCAAATTTTTGCTACAAATGCCCGAAAAATACCTTAAATTCTGACGCGAAACCGTACCGGCGAGACAGAATAGCATGCGCCATTTTCCAAGCTGTCAAAATCAACCGGAGCTAACATTCAGTTTCGTAGAATTATGAAACCTATTTTTCTAGACACACTGGTGTAACCTACAGGGTCGGTAGTGAAGTATATAGAAAATCGTCCACCCCCTTTTTAAAGCTAGCCGTCCACTGTCCTGTGAGATTACCCATGATTCCCTGTGAGATTACCGATGATTCCACTGTGAAATTACCCATGATTTCACTGTGAGATTACCCATGAATCCACTGTGAGATTACCCATGATTCCACTGTGAGATTACCCATGATTTCTGTGTTCCCATGATTTCACGTGTTATTCCCATGATTCCACTCCGTAGATTACCCATGATTTCACTGTGAGATTACCCTGATTTCCCTGTGTTATTACCCATGATTCACTGATGAGATTACCCTGATCACCTGTGAGATTTCATGTCCCACTGATTACCCACTGATTACCCATGTGAGATTACCCATGATTCCACTGTGAGTATTTACATTACCCTTCCACTGTGAGATTACCCATGATTCCCTTGTGAGATTACCCATGATTCCACTGTGAGATTACCCATGATTCCACTGTGAGATTACCCATGATTTCACTGTGATATTACCCATGATTCCACTGTGAGATTACCCATGATTCCCTGCAGCGTTCCAGCAGCACTGTCTGGATGAGGCCGACCCTGGCTACGGTGAGCGGTCCGTCGGGGCGTACTACTTCAACGCCGTGAAGCGAAAATGCGAGAAGTTCCTCTACACGGGACTGGGTGGGAATGGGAACCGATTCTACTCCATCCACCAGTGTCACACCGAGTGTGGAGGTATGTAGTGACAGATAAAGAAAACAAGGCCAATGCATGTCTTTTAACCCTTAAAAGGCGGGAACCAAAAACTTTCATCTGCTGTTGTATCATATTTTGTCTTCTTCTTCCATAAAATTATGGTTTGACAGCACTTTAGAATCATTTCCAATGAAACTGATTCTTAAGTGCTGTCAAACCATGCTTTTATTGAGAAAGAATAAAAAATATGAAACTTCAGCTGACAACAATTTCGGTTCCTGCCTTTTTACGGGTTAAGGCACTGTGTCTCAGATATCTAAAGAAAGTAATGAAACAGATCAGTAAAACATATTTATATATATACATGAATCATATTATATGCAATTGTATTTGCCCCATTGTACTTATCAGTTGCCTGAACAAATGGAAGTACTTACAAAAAATGTTTATAAAACTTGAATTGAAGGGACTTAGCCGCCATTTTTCAGTGACCCCTTCACTTTTCCCACCACTTCAGCAGGTTAATTGTGGGATCGAACCCGTTGGCCTTAAATGACCTACTGTCTGTTCCACGTTTTGCTGCCGACAAACTTTTGGCTATTAAACACATTAAATCTAAAAAATATTTAAAAGTAAGTACTTTTTCATCAATAACAAAAGTCGCCCTCCCCAAAAAAAATTGTTTCCTGAAATTCCATCAAATATTTATTTTATTGCGAAAAAACGATTTTCCTATTGGAATTTAACATGGGGAGTCAATTTCCAAAATCTTTCGTTTTTTGATCTTGATGAAGGATCAAAAAAACATTTTTTTTGGAAATTGACTCCGAAACCTGGCAAGATAGCTTGAAAATGATGTAACTAAGAAAACAAGTTAGATTTTGAAAATCGGTCCAAAAATAAAAAAATTATTTTCAGCCCCCATGTTAAATTCCCATAGGAATATCGTTTTTCCGCAATAAAATCAATATTTGATGGAATTTGGCGAAAGCCGGGCGGGCGGGCGGGCGGCGGGCGGGTGGGCGGAGGGCGGCGGGCGGCGTCCACAATCAATGTTAAGTTTTCGTGTTTGAGTCCATTTCTTTGTTACTGTACCACCTAGGACCACCAAACTTTCACAGCTTCATAATCAAGGGGTGCCCACCACATATCACTATCCAACATGTGACCATTTATTATACCTTCACCTATTATTTCTATGAAATTGACTTAGCCATTTTCAACGTTAACTTTTTAACGTACGTCTGGTTAAAGTTTTTTGGTTAAAAGTTTTTTGTTATACTATATCTCTGCAACTGTTTCGCCCATTACCTTGAAATTTCACATGGGTGTTTATCATCATCCATATTTTCATTCTACCACCCAACCGTGCGGCCCCTGTGCCCAATGTCAAGGTCAAATTACTTTGAATTTTTTTGTTAAAGTTTTTTTGTGTACTATATCTCTGCAACTGCTTCACCCATTACCTTGATACTTCACATGGGTGTTTATCATCATTGTTGCGCCCGCTTGCGGAAAGCGCGATATAGTCGGCATTTTGGCATACGTCCGTCCGTCCGTCCGTACGTCCGTACGCCCGTCCGTGTGTCCGGTTAAAGTTTTTTGGTTAAAGTTTTTCCATCTACTATATCTATTTTTTTAGTGTCCATGCCTCGCCCCAAGGCACGACATGCAGGCCACGGCCATCTAGTCTACAAAAAGTGGGTATAATTATGTTATCCAAGTGTCTATGCTTGGAAAAAACTTGGCCTTCGTGGCTTTGCCTCGTTTTTTGTTTAATTACTTACTTTAAAATATTTTTTAGATTTAATGTGTTTAAAGGTGCATACCCACTCAGTAGGCACAAACTGTTCTTTATAGGAATTATATAAGTGTATAATTGTCTCATTATTCCATCAGTTCTAATAATTACGAGTGCCCGCTATATAAATATAATCATTTAGTAATATTTATTTTACTGATAGTGACGCGCTGTGGTATCAGGCTATTTTCATATGCAAATGAGGCATGATATTTTTTAATTATTTATGCTAATTAAATGTGTCACCTTAATTTTTTTATTTTTGACAGATTATAAAGTATGATCATTGCACATCAAAAAATAAATACAGATAATTCATAGTAATGTCCGTTAACATTTTAAGGAAACACGGTTATCGCCCCTGATATCAGTGTGGAAATTTATGTCTGATATAAAATGTATAATATTTCCAATCAATACGTGGGGTAATGGTGAATGAATGTGTTATTTTTCAAGAAAATGTCTCAGATGATGTCTCTGACATAAAGAACAATGTGTGCCTACTGAGTGGGCATGTACCTTTAATAGCCAAAAGTTCGCCGGCAGAAAAACGTGGAACAGACAGTAAGCTGTTGATAGGCAGTTAAACACCAATAAATGAAATCACTGACCCCTTCAGTTGCGTGTGTGTGTTTCAGTGAAGAAGTACAGGTTTGTGGACATCGTGTGCCCGCGGGCCCAGTTCCTTCTGTACCACATGGACATGAAGGTACTCGACAATGTCTGTGACAACGACTTCGACTGCGCTGAGGAGGAGGTCTGCTGCTCCAACGACCACGTCAGCGTCTGTACCGCCCCCATCAGTAAGTCACCAGCTAATCCACCATCAGCTAATCTCCGTAATAACCCTAAATATTCAGACACAATTTACTCTGAGAAATGCACATTAATATATGGTTTCTCATAGCAAAGAATGTTTATGGTTAGAATGGTTGTACTTGTTTATCACAATAACAATGTATTTGGATACAATTTGTTTTGGGAAACCTCTATTTTATTGGGGTTTCCCCAAAACAAATGGTGTCCGAATATTTAAGGTTACTATGATAAGTCATCAGCAAATCCCCCATCTGTAAGTCACCAGCTAATTCACCACCAGTCAGTCACCAGCTCATCCACCATCAGTCAGTCACCAGCTAATTCACCATTAGACAGTCACCAGCTAATCCACCATCAGTCGGTCACCAGCTAATTCACCATTAGACAGTCACCAGCCAATCCACCATATGTAAGTCACCAGCTAATTCACCATCTGTAAGTCACCAGCTAATCCGCCATCTGTAAGTCACCAGCTAAACCACCATCTGTAAGTCACTAGCTAATTCACAATATGTAAGCCACCAGTTAATTCACAATTAGTCAGTCACCAGCCAATCCACCATCTGTAAGTCACCAGCTAATTCACAATTAGTCAGTGACCAGCTAATCCACCATCTGTAAGTCACCAGCTAATCCGCCATATGTAAGTCACCAGCTCATTCATGATCAGTCTGTCTCCAGCTATTTCACGATCAGTCAGTCACCAGCTAATTCATGATCAGGTCCGGTTCCTCCAGTTTAAATTCACCATCAGTCAGTCCACCATGTCTCCAAATTCCAACCACATCTGTAAGTCACCAGCTAATCCACCATCTGTAAGTCACCAGCTAATTCACCATCGTAAGTCAGCCTCCACCAGCTAATTCACCATAATGTAAGTCACCACCAATCCACCATCTGTAAGTCACCAGCCTAATTCACCATCTGTAAGTCACCAGCTAATTCGCCATCTATAAGTCACCAGCAATACCATGCTAATTCACCATCGTAAGTCACCAGCTAATCGCCATCTATAAGTCACCAGCCTAATTCCACCATCTGAAGTCACCAGCCTTAATTCACCATCTGTAAGTCACCAGCTAATTCGCCATCAATAAGTCACCAGCCAATCCACCATCTGTAAGTCACCACTAATTCGCCATCTATAAGTCACCAGCCAATCCACCATCTGTAAGTCACCACTAATTCACCATCTGTAAGTCACCAGCTAATTCGCCATCTATAAGTCACCACTAATTTGCCATCTAATAATCACCAGCTAATTCGCCATCTATAAGTCACCAGCCTTAATTCCACCATCTGTAAGTCACCAGCTAATTCGCCATCTATAAGTCACCAGCTAATTTGCCATCTATAAGTCACCACTAATTCCACCATCTAGTAAGTCACCAGCTATTCACCATCTATAAGTCACCAGCAATTCCACCATCTGTAAGTCCACCAGCCAATCCACCAGCTAATTCCACCATCTGTAACGTCACCAGGGCTAATTCGCCATCTATAAGTCACCAGCAATTTGCCAGCCTAAGTCCACCAGCTAATTCACCATCTATAAGTCACCAGCTAATTCACCATCTAATAAGTCACCAGCTAATTCGCCATCTATAAGGTCACCAGCTATTTGGCCCAACCTTAAGTCCACCAGCAATAACCACCATCTATAAGTCACCAGCTAATTTGCCATCCATATAAAGTCACCAGCTAATTCACCATCTGTAAGGATCACCAAGCCAATCCACCAGCTAATTCCACCATCTGTAACGTCACCAGCTAATTCGCCATCTATAAGCATTTCCACTAGCCAAGTCCACCAGCTAAATTCCCACCATCGTAAGTCACCAGCTAATTTCACCATCTATAAGTCACCAGCTAATTCACCATCTATAAGTCACACCTAGCAATCCACCAGCTAATCCACCATCAGTAGGTCACAGCTAATTTGCCATCATAATCACCAAGCTAAATCACCACTACCAAGTCCACCAGCTAATCCACCATCTGTAAGTCACCAGCTAATTCGCCATCTATAAGTCACCAGCTAATTTGCCATCTATAAGTCACCAGCTAATTCACCATCTATAAGTCACCAGCTAATTCACCATCTATAAGTCACCAGCTAATTCACCATCTGTAAGTCACCAGCCAATCCACCAGCTAATCCACCATCTGTACGTCACCAGCTAATTCGCCATCTATAAGTCACCACTAGCCAATCCACCAGCTAATCCACCATCTGTAAGTCACCAGCTAATTCGCCATCTATAAGTCACCAGCTAATTCGCCATCTATAAGTCACCACTAGCCAATCCACCAGCTAATCCACCATCTGTAAGTCACCAGCTAATTCGCCATCTATAAGTTCACCAGCCTAATCCGCCATCTATAAGTCACCACTAGCCAATCCACCAGCTAATCCACCATCTGTAAGTCACCAGCTAATTCGCCATCTATAAGTCACCAGCTAATTCGCCATCTATAAGTCACCAGCTAATTCACCATCTGTAAGTCACCAGCTAATTCGCCATCTATAAGTCACCAGCTAATTCGCCATCTATAAGTCACCAGCTAATTTGCCATCTATAAGTCACCAGCTAATTCACCATCTATAAGAATCCACCATCTGTAAGTCACCAGCTAATTCGCCATCTGTAAGTCACCAGCCAATCCACCATCTGTAAGTCACCAGCTAATTCGCCATCTATAAGTCACCAGCTAATTCACCATCTGTAAGTCACCAGCTAATTCGCCATCTATAAGTCACCAGCCAATCCACCATCTGTAAGTCACCAGCTAATTCGCCATCTATAAGTCACCAGCTAATTCACCATCTGTAAGTCACCAGCTAATTCGCCATCTATAAGTCACCAGCTAATTCACCATCTGTAAGTCACCAGCCAATCCACCATCTGTAAGTCACCAGCTAATTCGCCATCTATAAGTCACCAGCTAATTCACCATCTGTAAGTCACCAGCTAATTCGCCATCTATAAGTCACCAGCCAATCCACCATCTGTAAGTCACCAGCTAATTCGCCATCTATGTCAACCAGCTAATTCACCAATGTAAGTCACCATCTAATTCACCATCTATAAGTCACCAGCTAATTCACCATCTGTAAGTCACCAGCCAATCCACCATCTGTAAGTCACCAGCTAATTCACCATCTGTAAGTCACCAGCTAATTCGCCATCTATAAGTCACCAGCCAATCCACCATCTGTAAGTCACCAGCTAATTCGCCATCTATAAGTCACCAGCTAATTCACCATCTGTAAGTCACCAGCTAATTCGCCATCTATAAGTCACCAGCTAATTCACCATCTGTAAGTCACCAGCCAATCCACCATCTGTAAGTCACCAGCTAATTCGCCATCTATAAGTCACCAGCTAATTCACCATCGTAAAGTCACCAGCTAATTCGCCATCTATAAGTCACCAGCCAATCCACCATCTGTAAGTCACCAGCTAATTCGCCATCTATAAGTCACCAGCTAATTCACCATCTGTAAGTCACCAGCTAATTCGCCATCTATAAGTCACCAGCTAATTCACCATCTGTAAGTCACCAGCCAATCCACCATCTGTAAGTCACCAGCTAATTCGCCATCTGTAAGTCACCAGCCAATCCACCATCTGTAAGTCACCGGCTAATTCGCCATCTATAAGTCATCAGCTAATTCACCATCTGTAACACCAGCTAATTTGCCATCTATAAGTCACCAGCTAATTCACCATCTCTAAGTCACCAGCCAATCCACCATCTGTAAGTCACCAGCTAATACACCATCTAAGTCACCAGCTAATTCACCATTAATCAGTCACCAGCCAATCCACCATCTGTAAGTCACCAGCTAATTCACAATTAGTCAGTCACCAGCCAATCCACCATCTGTAAGTCACCAGCTAATTCACAATTAGTCAGTCACCAGCCAATCCACCATCTGTAAGTCACCAGCTAATACACCATCTAAGTCACCAGCTAATTCACCATTAATCAGTCACCAGCCAATCCACCATCTGTAAGTCACCAGCTAATTCACAATTAGTCAGTCACCAGCCAATCCACCATCTGTAAGTCACCAGCTAATTCACAATTAGTCAGTCACCAGCCAATCCACCATCTGTAAGTCACCAGCTAATACACCATCTTAAGTCACCAGCTAATTCACCATTAATCAGTCACCAGCCAATCCACCATCTGTAAGTCACCAGCTAATTCACAATTAGTCAGTCACCAGCCAATCCACCATCTGTAAGTCACCAGCTAATTCACAATTAGTCAGTCACCAGCCAATCCACCATCTGTAAGTCACCAGCTAATCCGCCATACGTAAGTCACCAGCTAATTCACTATCAGTCAGTCACTAGCCAATCCACCATCTGTAAGTCACCAACTAATTCACCATTTGTAAGTCACCAGCTAATCCGCCATCTTTAAGTCACCAGCTAATTCACGATCAGTCTGTCTCCAGCTATTTCATGATCAGTCAGTCACCAGCTAATTCATGATCAGTCGGTCTCCAGCTAATTCACTGTCAGAAAGAACCTATGTGTTTCCTAGCCTTGTCTGATAAACTATATATCCAAAGATCAGTCAGCACCAGCTTATTCAAGAACAGTCGGTCTCCAGCTAATTCACTGTCAGAAAGAACCTATGTGTTTCCTAGCCTTGTCTGATAAACTATATATCCAAAGATACTTTTCTTGCATTCTCTATATCCATCCATCAGACACGGCTCGGAAATAGTCAGTATTATAGGAATGAATGGCCTTTTTGTGGAATTTATCGGGGTATCAACTTGGAAAAACCACTTTCGCAATTGGTGATAAAAATAAACAATTGGCATAAAAAATTACAATTTTCGAAAAAAAAAAAATTCGAAAATTATAATTTTTTATCGCCAATTGTTTATTTTTATCCTATTGGTTATTATAGGAATGAATGGCCTTTTTGTGGAATTTATCGGGGCATAAACTTGGAAAAATCGCGGGAATACTGGACGAAGGCCGGAAGGCCTCGTCCAGTATTCCCGCGACTTTTCCAAGTTTATATCCCCGATAAATTCCACAAAAAGGCCATTCATTCCTTATAATTCCAGCATTTGAAATAGATTCATCAAGAAAATGTGTTTATTTTCCGTTTTCTTAAGAATGTTACTGAAAGTAGTTTGGCGTGGGAGTTTACTGGGATATAAATTTTGGACAGAGACTTGCTACGGGCCACTCAAATGTTAGGGAATTGTGTAAATATTTTTGTGCTGGAATTATTCTTTGATAAGCCTCGGAATTCCTTCACACTTCAGTGATGGGCTGCGGCCTAGTGGACCAAAATGGCTGTGATGATGTAATAAATTCAGTATAATAAAAAATAATAAATTTATCCTTAAATTGAAAATTTCTCCCTCTCCTGGCCTTTCCTGATAAATCTGATGCCAAAAACCTTGTATTCTCTATTTCCAATTCCAGCTGCCTGTTCTAATGGCTACAGATGCTCGTTCTATGGCTGGTGCGGGGACAGTAATGAGTGTGTCTGTCCCAACTGCACCGACGTTCCCGTCAATAAGGTGTGTGGTTCCGATCGTAAGACCCACGATAACGAATGTCAACTGAACCTGCACGCGTGTCGAGTGGGAAAACATATCGTCAAGGCGAGCGATGGCGAGTGCACCAGTAAGTATAATTGTGGCTGTGACTAGAGAAATTGGGCCGCTGTTTCATTGATGGAATGGCGAACAATGTAGATCCTGATCAGACTGCGGAGGCACAGGCTGATTTGGATCTGCACTGGTCGTAAAACAAGTATAATTGTGTGGCTTAGACTGGAGAAATAGGGCTTATGGGATTTTTGACCAGTGTAGCTCCTGATCAAATAGCGCACTCCTGTTGCCTGATAATGATCGATATTGCTTATTAGAAGCATGATGGGTGTTTCATTGATGGAATGATCATCAGTGTATATCCTGATCAGCCTGTGCGGATGCACAGGCTGATCTGGATCTACACTGGTTGCGAAACCAATAAGCCCCATTTCATCAGTTACAGCCACAACTAAATATCATTTGTGTCAATAAATTGTTTAGACCCGTTCAATACCATAGGTCGGGTAGAAACTGCAAACAAACAAGCCTTTATTTTAAGCCTTAGGCCAAAAAAAATAAATGTTGTGTTTCCGGTAACCCGACCGACCCTGCTGAATTACCGCCGACCCAATTTTTTTTTTACGACAATTCACCGATTCCGAGGTCCCATTTAAATTGTCCGTGTTTCTTTTTAGTCACGATTCTGAGGTCCCATTTAAGTTGTCCGTGTTTCGTTCCTTATAGCGATTTTCGGATTACTCGCCACTCGGCTTTTATCGTTGTACGGAACAGAAGATGGCCGACAAACGGATAATCGCCATGAAATACGGTGATTGCCGACACATAAAGGCGGCCAAACGGCTGTTGTGTGTGAATATAACACAGATTCTGGCAGATGTAATTAGTGAGCACCACCCGGAAGACCCCGGGATGCTAAACGTCTATGGTTCCACCTCCATAGACGAAAAAGAATTGTTTGAGGTTCGAAAAAAAATAAAAAAATAAATTCATAATCCATCCCGTTGACCCGGCCTTACATGACCCTGGCTGTTGATAGGCCGTAAAACATTAATAATCAATCAATCAATCAGTCAGAGGAACATATTGCATCGAATAATAATAAAAAAAAAAAAAAAAAAAAAAAAAAAAAAAAATCCCTACCTACCAACCCTACTTATTTTTGGAGGCGTTACCGGAAACACAACAATTTTTTTTTTGGCCTTAAGCCATAAAATGGTATTTAACCCATTACATGCAGAATTTTTTTAAATATTTTATTTTTGTTATTTCTCAATGAAAGTATAATTATGTTCCGACCACTCTTCAAATGGTGGTCACAACATATACTTCTAAGCACATTTTTATGATTTCCCCCAATCAAAATGGCATATCCTCAGCATGAAATGGGTTAAAACAAAATGTTGAAAATCTTACCTGAATATTCAAGAGTTATACAAGGTTTATATATTTTGTACAATTAATGCAAATTTTGATTTTACAGAAACTGATATTTTCACGGGAACAAATTATTAATTTGTGGGAACGAATTGTTATATCGTGGGAAAGAATTGTTTATTCGAGGGAATGAATTGTTGAATTGAGGGAACGAATTGTTATATCGTGGGAAAGAATTGTTAATTCGAGGGAATGAATTGTTGAATTGAGGGAACGAATTGTCATTTCGTGGGACCGAATTGTTAATTCGAGGGAAAGAATTGTTAAATTGAGGGAACAAATTGTTATTTCGTGGGAACTAATTAATTAAAAAAATCTAAGTCCCCTGCGGGACTAGGGCTCCGTATTGTACAATTAATGTAAATTTTGTTCGTAATTTGTTTTCAATAACGTAATATTTATTTTAACCAATGCCATCATATGAGACAATCCATGTGACTTTGAACCTAAGAAGATGTGCGATATCTCCTGAAATATATTTAAAAAAAATTACGTTATTTTCCGTAAATGACGTTGAAAGTTTACGAAATTTTCGTAACTTTTAAATATGATTTTATACTATGTTTACAGAAACCGTGATATTTTCTGTACATGACGTGGACGGTTGATGACATATTCATCAACCGTCGACGTCATGTACAGAAAATATCACGGTTTCTGTAAGCATCGTATAAAATCATATTCAAAAGTTACAATTGTTTCCGTCTCTTATGTGGAACGTTGACAAAACTTTCATAGCCAATGTGGAATTCTAATCCGCAGTTGCCATGAATATTTCATCAACCTTCAATATCATTTACAGTTTCTGTAAATATTTTTTCACAAAAGATCACACATCTTCTGAAGTGTAAAATCACTTGGCTTGCCTCGTATAACAGTATGATCGATCCCTGTTACACTCTTACAGCCCCAGATCCCGTGGACCCCCAGCAGTGTGAGGCGAACACGTTCTGTACTGATGAATATAACCCTGTATGCACATACGACCAGACTAGCAGCGTAGCAAATCTCAGAACCTTCAGTAATATGTGTCAATATAAGACGAAAATAAGGTGTAATAACAGCATTGCTGAAGGTGACATGCCGATCCTCTATATGGGTGAATGTAATAAACGTGAGTATCTGCTAATTATTCAATTAACTCTTTGCATGCTGGGAAACAAGTGAGCTATAAATAGTTCAGATATATAATACAAACATTCATTATATTCTCTTTTATTTTGTCATGTAAATACATGTATCACGAATATGTCTTGGAATTTCATTAGAATTGAGTCCTAAGGACTCTTATTCTAATGAAATTTCAAGATATAAGTACAGAGAGAAATAAGAAAAACACTCCGAAATTTGTTGGCTGCTATTTTCACCGCCAGCATGCAAAGAGTTAAATATTTTTCATGCTCAGTCAAAACATGTTTTTGTTGAGAATTGTTGATGCTGCTGTAGGTGGCGTTTGTTTACTAGTTGCATTAATTTATATCAGGTAACGAGCTTTGTATTGGCTGAACACGTACTATAGGAATGAATGGCCGTTTTGTGGAATTTATCGGGGTATAAACTTTGAAACGTCGCGGGAATACTGGACGAAGGCCGGAAGGCCTCGTCCAGTATTCCCGCGACTTTTCCAAGTTTATATCCCCGATAAATTCCACAAAAAGGCCATTCATTCCTTATAATTCCAGCATTTGCCTCAAGGTTACGGAAAGTAGTTCGGCGTGGGAGTTTACTGGGATAGAAACTTTGGACAAAGACTTGCTACTGGCCAATCAAATGTTAGGGAATTGTGTAAATATTTTTGTGCTGGAATTATTGACTGATAGCATAATGTCATATGAGGCATTAACACGATACAAATATCCGGGTTACAATTATTTGAAAGAAATATTTCATTGGTCGAATGGCGTCACATGATGATACCGAATGATACAAATAACCGGGTTACAGTTATTTGAAAGCAAAGTTTCATTAATGAATGATCTCAGTGTAATGATGCAACATAAACATGTCTGTGTTCTTTTCAAGGAAAGCTATTTTATATTTCCCCATCCTGTATCATAATACGTTACCTGATAAATAAAATACCATGCTACTGCCTGTTGATAACAAATTTTGCAGGCGATGCTCGGAATTCCTACGCATTTCCTAGCTTTGCCCGATAAACTTGATATCAAAAGATACTAGACCGGCATTCTCTGTGGCTACTTGTTTCTTACATCAGTTCATTCATGTATTACCCTAGAAACAAAATTGCTACCCAGCTCCATACCTCTTGCGAGATATCTCGTAGATAACATATCGGAGGCAAATTAATGTAGCTAGTATTACCCAGACATACATACAGATGCTGCATGCACTCAAACGTTGTTCCTCTGCTGATATATCTTTGGCAAGCTTCACCGATAGCTTCCTTAAATTTATCATGCAGGGATTCCGCTGGGAAAATATATATTTTTTTTTTCGCCGAAAATTGTAATTTTTTATCGTCAATTGTTTATTTTTATCGCCAATTGCGAAAGTGGCGATCGCCAGCGGAATCCCTGATCATGTACATGTCTAACCACCCATTGTCATTCGGGTGACCTTGGCCGACCTTGACCTTCGTGGGTGAGACTCACCTTGGATTGAGTTGTTATGAATTTCCTTCTAACGTTACGATGTAATGTTGAAATGGTTAACTCTTACAATGCTGAATTCATTTTTGTTGTCTGCTTTTTATTTTTTATTTTCCATATTTCTTATCAAAAACATATTTTGACAAACACTTTAGAATCATTTTGAATGGAAATGATCCTAAAATGCTGTCAAAGCATGCTTTTATTGAGAACAGGGGCGTAGCCAGGAGGCAAATGATGTGCAGGCCCGGGAAACAAATGTCGAGCGAGCGTAGCGATCGAGGCCGGTGGCAGTGGGGGGAGGGGGGGGATTTTATTTATGAGGATGCAATTTCCTGCATTCTGCTGCATTTTAAAGACCAATTCGGACTGAATTGAATGCCAGTTTTTACAACAAAAACACAAGATATTATATATTAATATACAGTCGAGCACCAGTATCTCGAAGTCGAAGGGAGATCGTATTTTAGTCGAGATAGGACTAGGTTCGAGGTACCGAGGAAGTGACATGGTCAAATATTTTTTAAGCGAAATTCACACCGTCACTCGCAGTCAGGTCTCGTGAAGAAGCCCTTAATCGTGCCTTGCTTCGTACACCGGCGTCTACACAACTGTGTGAAGAATGCCGTGGACTTTGACAGGGCGTTAAGAATGGCATGTGGCACGTCGTGATATGCTTAATGAATCGTGTCAAACACTCAAACAAATCGAGGTGGACTAATTTAATTAAGCAAACAACCCGGGGCAGGTGTGAATTTATTATGTTTCGTTTGATAATAGGTTTTGAAAATTAGTGTTAACCAAATTGATCTTGGCAGCCAGGCGCTTAGGTGGTCGAGATAGCGAAGTGATTTTTAACGTATTTTTATACGAAGGGGACAGAATGAACAGTCGAGATAGAGAACAATTTCGAGATAGGGCATGTTCGAGATAGCCGAGGGAATTTACATTAAACAAATAAGGATATAATTCGGGACTTCAGCGAATCATCGAGATAGGGGATACCATCGAGATACTGACGTTCGATGTACTGGTGCTCGACTGTAGGTCTATATAGGCATAGGACGGGTAGATCTAGGTAGGCCTATTAAATATCTCAGGTTTTTCTTTCTTATTTTTGTTCTTTTTTTAGTCAAAACGATTTGCAGGCCCGGGCTTTTTGGCCTAATGGTAGCTACGCGCCTTTAGAAAAAAGATAAAACAACGGCAGATGACAATTTATGTTTCCCGCATTATAAGGGTTAAAGTTTGTGACAAGTCCTTTGGACCACTACAACTCCTGGTATTATTCCTTAACCCTTACAATGCTGAATTAGATTTTGTCGTCTGCTGTTTATGTGTTAATTCCATTTTTATCATCAAAAACATCGTTTGACAGTACTGCAAAACCATGTTTTTATTAAGGAAATCTATAAAATATGAAACAACAGCAGACAATTTTCGGTTTCCGCCTATTATTGGTTAATCCTTAGAATGCGGGAATCGAAAATTGTTGTCTGCTGTTGTTTTATATTTTGTCTTCTTTCTCAATTAAAACATTGTTTGACAGCACTTTAGAATCATTTCCAATGGAAATGATTCTGAAGTGCAGTCAAACCATGTTTTTGATGAGGAAAAATGTAAAATAAAATAAAAACAGCTGGCGACCAAATTTAATTCAGCATTGCAAGGGTGAAATATAACCTTTAAAGGAGAGTGTGGCAGCGCTGTATGTGCGGTGTACGAGAAGTGCCTTGAGAATGTGTGTGGGTGCCAAGACACGTGTGACACCAGCTACAGTCCCGTGTGTGGCCATGCCCTGGGTGGGGGTGACAAGCCCCGCACATTCAGCAACACCTGTGAGATGGAGAAGGTCGCCTGTGAAGAGTTGGAGATCTACGTGATAAAGAACAAGGGCACATGTGACAAACACACCACAGGTACGGCCTCGCTCGCTGGTGCTTCGGATGAGTCCTGTAGCCCACTTCACCAAAATTACAAAGTATATTTATCTTGCTAAGTACACTTTGAGGGAGAAATTTTCAATTTAAGGATAAATTTATTAATTTTTATACGCCCATTTGAAAAAACGGGACGTATTATGTATTCATCTTTTATGGGCGGGCGGGCCGGCGGGTGGGCACAGCTTGTCCACGCAATAACTAGAGTCCTACTTGACGGATTGTAACCAAATTTGTGGTATACATGTTTATCACGGCAAGCCAAAGAAGCCTATTGATTTTCAAAAATTTCTGATGACTTATTTCCTCTTGGCGGCCATTTTTATTTTTCGCATTCTGCACCCTTGTCCACGCAATAACTCAAGTTCTACTTCACCGCTCGTAACCAAATTCGGTATACATGTTTATCACGGCAAGACAAAGAAGCCTATTGAATTTGAAAAATTTCCGATACTTATCTCAGCCATTTTTAATTTTCGGACTCTGTATCCTTGTCCACGCAATAAGTTTTGTTCTTCTTGACGGATCTTAACCAAATTTGGTTTACATGTTTATCACGTCAAGATGAATTATCTCCCCTTGTTGACTGGCCTTGCCTCAACGGGCGTATATTGTGACCTTCGGCACTCTTGTTATTATACTGAATTTATTACATTATCACAGCCAAAATATTTTGGCTGTGATAATGTAAGGAATTCAGTATAATGATTGTGCATACTTTTAATCATCAAATATATGCAGCCATTAGTTCTATATGAAATATTGCATTTCGGAAAAAATAAATGAAAACTCCCTAAAAGTATACTTAGCTAGATAAGTATGCTTAGCAATTTTGTTGCAATCGTCTTGTGAAACCGAGGTCCCGTTCCTACATGACGTTAGTTGTAAAATTTGTTCACTTTTCGTCCTCAGTTACTGCGGCCCTAGTTTTGTTGCACAATATTCTTTAAAGGTATATACCCACTCAGAAGGCACAAACTGTTCTTTATAGAAATGAAATATTAAATGTTGTCGTCTGCTGGAAATGTTTTATTTTCAATATTTCTCAACAAAAACCTGGTTTTGACAGCACATGAGAATCGTCTCCAGTGGAGACGATTCTCATGTGCTGTCAAAACCAGTTTTTTGTTAAGAATTAAAGCAAAAATGAAAAACAACAGACGGCAATTTCTGTCAACAGCGTAAGAAGGGTTAAAGGTACATGCCCACTCAGTAGGCACAAACTGTTCTTTATATGAATTAAATAAGTGTATAATTGTGTCACTATTCCACTAGTTCTAAACATTACGAGTGCCCGCTATACAGATATAATAATTTAGTAATATTTATTTTACTGATAGTGACGCGTGGTGGTATCAGGCTATTTTCATATGCAAATGAGGCATGATAATTTTTAATTATTTAGACTAATTGAATACGTCACTTTAAAAAATACTATTTTCGACAGATTAGAAAGTATGATCATTGCACATTAAAAATAAATGCAGAACATAGATAGTAATATACAATTATTGTCTTTTGAGGAGGTGTACATGACATTTACGGACCTGAGAAAAGTGATGTTCACCGACGCCTTTGACCAAAGGCGTCGGTGAACATCACTTTTCTCAGGTCCGTAAATGTCATGTACACCTCCTCAAAAGACAATAATTGTTTTATTATGACACTTTTCATGTACACCGACTCAAATGACTGTAATCATTTTTTTTTTCGAAAATTGTAATTTTTTATCGCTTCGTCCAGTATTCCCGCGACTTTTCCAAGTTTATATCCCCGATAAATTCCACATAAAGGCCATTCATTCCTATAATATTTTATATATATTGCGGTGCATATAAATTGCGAGTGATTTACGTAGAGATAAAAAGGTTATGTGATCTGTATGTGGATATATGCATATGTTCCGCCACGCAACGATATTGCATTCCTAAAGTCGTGCAATATCACACGCTGAGGAACTTATGCATATATCCACATACATATCAAATAACCTATAAATATATCTTGTATATAAATATATACATGTATACCGGTATATTACATTGTATTATTTTATTTTCATACTAAATTTTCAAGAGTACATCTTCACCATGTAACGGCATGTTGTTACATTTTACAGAAGATGAATACGAGTGCCCGGCAATGAGGGAAGACATCCCAAACAGCGCGGATTCGACCTGCAGCCGAGACTCTAACACTGGCTGTGATTCGACATCACAGAAATGTTGTCCCTATGGCGCTGGACATCGATGTGTCCTCAAACGAGGTACGGTTCACATATACGTTTGGACCCCATTCAGCCGTTAGACAGGTCCAACTGGCCACATTTCTCGAATCACAGCCACATATACATGTGTCTCCCATTGCCAGTGACTGTGACTCGACGTTGGACATCGATGTGTCCTCAAACGAGGTACAATGCCACCTCAGCCAGGGTGACCTCGTTTAGCACGGTTATACATCATCGCCTGCGCTAATCTTGCCAATATTTGTCCATTTCTTTGTTACACAATACAGTTACAACTCGTTACCTCAAACTGTTTTTAACTCAAACTACTGATATTAAACTGAAAGTCAATTTCTTTGTCTCAAATACATGTTTTCCTATATAATAACTCTTGTTAACTAAAATGTTTGTTAACTCATTAAAGACAGGATACACTTCTAGTAGTATGAAACTTTTTAGGGGGGGAAAATCCTATTTTTTTCATTTCATCTCGAAAGTATATGTTGTTACCACTCATTTGAACCGTCTCGATGAAACGGTTCAAATGAGTGGTAACAACATATACCTTTATGGAGAAATAAACAAAAGAATGAGATTTTTCCAATAAAAATTATTGTATCCTTAGACTGAAATAGGTTAACTCGATGTATTGTCCCGAGTTCCCTGGACTTTGAATAAACGAGTGTCGACTGTACTTGAATATTGTGCTTGGAAGCAAGTAGCTTGATTGGTTGAACCTGAGCTCAGGTTCAGCCAATCAAACTGCTTGATTGTGAGTTGATATTGCCCATAGATGTTCAGAATCGTTGACATCAGTAGCCTATTTCACCAACATTGCACAGTATACTTATCTAGCAAAGTGTACTTTGAGGGAGAAATTTTCAATTTAAAGATAAATTTATTAATTTTTAGCCAGGTTTTTTTGAAAAAAAAATCCAGGCTATTGGATTGGCGAAACCGGGGGGCGGGCGGGCGGGCGGGAGCTGGGTGGGCGGCGGGCGGGCGGGCGGCGTCCACAAATCAATGTTAAGTTTTCGTGTTTGAGTCCATTTCTTTGTTACTGTACCACCTAGGACCACCAAACTTTCACAGCTTCATAATCAAGGGGTGCCCACCACATATCACTATCCAACATGTTACTTTTTTATTTTTTTTTTAACTTAACCCATTTTTTCCACGCATTCGGCTTAGCCATTTTCAATGTTAAGTTTTCGCGTTTACAATGTTAAGTTTTCGTGTTTAAGTCCATTTCTTTGGTACTGTTCCATCTAGGAACGTCAAACTTTCACAGCTTCATAATCAAGGGGTGCCCACCACATATCACTATCCAACATGTTACTTTTTAGCTAGGTTTTTTGAAAAAAAATCCAGGCTATTGGATTGGCGAAAGCCGGGCGGGCGGGCGGCGTCCACAATCAATGTTAAGTTTTCGTGTTTGAGTCCATTTCTTTGTTACTGTACCACCTAGGACCACCAAACTTTCACAGCTTCATAATCAAGGGGTGCCCACCACATATCACTATCCAACATGTTACTTTTTTTTTAACTTCACCCATTTTTTCTGCGCAATCGACTTAGCCATTTTCAATGTTAAGTTTTCGCGTTTTCAATGTTAAGTTTTCGTGTTTAAGTCCATTTCTTTGGTACTGTCCCACCTAGGACCACCAAACTTTCACAGCTTCATAATCAAGGGGTGCCCACCACATATCACTATCCAACATGTTACTTTTTTTTTAACTTGACCCATTTTTTCCGCGCAATCGACTTAGCCATTTTCAATGTTAACTTTTCGCATTTACAATGTTAAGTTTTCGTGTTTAAGTCCATTTCTTTGGTACTGTACCACCTAGGACCACCAAACTTTCACAGCTTCATAACCAAGGGGTGCCTACCACATACAACTATCCAACATGTGACCATTTCTTTACCTTCCCATATTATTTCTACGTAATTGACTTAGCCATTTTCAACGTTAACTTTTTAACGTACGTCTGGTTAAATTTTTTGGTTAAAACTTTTTTGTTATACTATATCTCTGCAACTGCTTCGCCCATTACCTTGAAACTTCACATGGGTGTTTATCATCGTCCATATTTTCACTCTAACCCCCAACCGTGCGGCCCCTGTGCGCAATGTCAAGGTCAAATTACTTTGAATTTATTTGTTAAGATTTTTTTGTGGTACTATATCTCTGCAACTGCTTCACCCAATACCTTGATACTTCACATGGGTGTTTATCATCATTGTCGCACCTGCTTGCGGAAAGCGCGATCCTGTGCCCAATGTCAAGGTCAAATTACTTTGAATTTTTTTGTTAAAGTTTTTTCGTGTACTATATCTCTGCAACTGCTTCACCCAATACCTTGATACTTCACATGGGTGTTTATCATCATTGTCGCACCTGCTTGCGGAAAGCGCGATCCTGTGCCCAATGTCAAGGTCAAATTACTTTGAATTTATTTTTTTAAAGTTTTTTCCTGTACTATATCTCTGCAACTGCTTCACCCAATACCTTGATACTTCACATGGGTGTTTATCATCATTGTCGCACCTGCTTGCGGAAAGCGCTATATCGTCGGTATTTTGGCATACGTCCGTCCGTTCGTCCGTGTGTCCGGTTAAAGTTTTTTGGTTAAAGTTTTTCCATCTACTATATCTATTTTTTTAGTGTCCATGCCCCGCCCCAAGGCGCGACATGCAGGCCACGGCCATCTAGTCTACAAAAAGTGGGTATAATTATGTTATCCAAGTGTCTATGCTTGGAAAAAACCTGGCCTTCGTGGCTTTGCCTCGTTGCTTGTTATTATACTGAATTTATTACATTATCACAGCCATTTTGGAATCAGCATATTTTTAATCATCAAATTTATAAGCAGCCGTTAGTTCTATATGACATAATGCATTTCGGGAAAAATAAATGATTACTCACTCAAAGTATACTTTGCTAGATAAGTATACTTTGCAGTTTTGATGAAATCGGCTACTGTGCAAGATTACCGTATGTGGTTGTGTATTTTATATCAGACATGCAAAATACACTATAGGAATGAATGGCCTTTTTGTGGAATTTATCGGGGTATAAACTTGGAAAAGTCGCGGGAATACTGGCCTTCGTCCAGAAGGCCTCGTCCAGTATTCTCGCGACTTTTCCAAGTTTATAGCCCCGATAAATTCAACAAAAAGGCCATTTATTCCTTATAATTCCAGCATTTAAAATAAATTCATCAAGAAAATGTGTTTATTTTCCGTTTTCTTAAGAATTATTTTAACTGCGCCTCACGGTTACGGAAAGTAGTTCGGCATGGGAGTTTACTGGGATATAAATTTTGGACAGAGACTTGCTACGGGCCAATCAAATGTTAGGGAATTGTGTAAATATTTTTGTGCTGGAATTATTAGTGTTTATACTGGTGTATCTTGTGTGTATCGTTTTTGCATTAAAAATGAGTCTTTTAGTGCAAAAAACATACACGAAAGTGGGATAAATTTTATATTTTTATATCCTGTATATATGTATTTGAAACTGTTATTTATTGGGATGCTTTTTAGGAAAGAAGTTTGTGTGTCCACGAGTACATGGAGAGACCATTTTACAAATTTGGATGACGTTTTCGTACAAAACTGGACCGATTTGGATTGGCACCGTCCATTTTTGAACAGGGTCATCATTTTGACCTGCAGTCTCATTTCGCTTTTACACATCTGTCTCCGTTGGCTTACAGAAACAAAACAAAAAAATGAAATGAATGGGTTTGACGTCCCAGCAACAGCTAAGGTCATATAGGGACGGGACCACAGTTTAAAGTCTCATCCGTGAGACCAGTGGGATAGAAATACTATACTATACTATAGAAGTATTTTTCATCCCCTACGGTAGGTTTTGAACTCACAATCTGGAATTCCTGTATTCCACCATTCGTACAACTAAAATGTTCGCAAGTGCAGATTTTGAATAGTCTGTAAATTTCAATTGATGGATTTACATGTATTGAGCATAGGCTGCATATGCTCAATAAATGTAAATCCAATAATTGTTTACAAGAAATCATCGTTAATGTGAAATTCACAGACTACCGTATCATAATATTCCACTTACAAACATTTTAGTCATACAAAGTTTAGTGAAACGGCCCCCAAAGCCACAACCCATCCGTCAGAAACAAAACAAACCCAGCTATCATCATGTTTCATCGTGAAGTAGGAAATCCAGCTCGTTTTGAGATGGCAGAGAAAGCACAAATATATGTGTACTTTCCCGGAATAATTGAAGGGATGAGTGGAAATAGAAGGCTAAGTCCCTTAGGGACTTAGCCTCGTTTTTCACTCACCCCTTCAATTCTTCATTTGTATTTACATAGAAGATCTTACACAAGTTTCATACAAATGTGAGATTCTTACAAACTTGTTGACTAATTATACCCTCCGCAATGAGTTGTGGGAGGGTATACTGGAGTCAGGTTGTCCGTCCGTCTGTCCGTCCGTGCATCAGTAAATAAACTTAACATCAGAGAAATATGTTATAACTACATATTTAGGGGTACCAGGTTTTATGTCATTTTGTCGCAATTCATAGAACAGCTACAGTGCCTCACTTTAACGAATCAACAATGTTGTGCGATGTCACGTGAGGCTAATGTAATGTACTGGGATATAAACGCAATACGTTGAATGGGCGTTTCCATTATAAATTTAAGGACAGTGTAAATATTATGCAATAAACAGATGTTACATCATTTATATTCACACAGACATGAAGCCCAAAGTTACATGGAAGCATGGACTATGTTCGCTCCAGTCCGCGTTGACATTTGACGAGAGTCAGTGCGATTCGTCGTCATGTGATCATGACGGGGATTGTGGTGGCGACGCGAAGTGCTGCGCCAACGACGTGTGTGGTTACACGACGTGCTCCATGCCCTTAGGTGCGTATCTAGCGATGGACCATTGGTTATAGCAGAGCTCCAGTAGCCCATTTCATCAACATTGCAAAGTATACTTTATTAGCAAAGTATACTTTGAGGGAGAAATTTTCAATTTTTTTAAAAATTTATTAATTTTTATTATACTGAATTTATTACATTATCACAGCCAATTTGGCTGTGATAATGTAATAAATTCAGTATAATAATTCTGCATACTTTTAATCATCAAATATATGCATTTGTTAGTTCTATATGAAATAATGCATTTCAGGAAAAATAAATGATTACCGGTACTCCCTCAAAGTATACTTTGCTAGTAAAGTATACTTTGCAATGTTGATGAAATAAGCTCCAGATAAGGTGCGTATTGGCGTATTTACGCACATATCTTAGCAGAATATGCATTGATTATCAAAAGTGAAAGTACAAAATACACACAGCAATGTGAAAATACGCATTCATTTTCAAATTGAGTAGTGGAAATACTGTAATAAAGTTGAACATTTACTTTGTTGAGCTGCAAAAAGCAAATGCAGCTCAAATAAGTAAATTTTTTAATTTATTTCATTTTTTTATCATTTGTTCCCTATTTAATAATGAATATAAATCAATAATACATTTGAAAAAGTAAAATACTCATTGAATTTTAAATCTGGGGGTATAAAACTCTTTAGAAACAAAACTTATCTGGAGCACTGTACTATAGAAATAAATGACTCTGTTATACTGCAGATAAACATCTCGAATTTTGATTGGTCATCTTGGCAGGTAATATGCACTGGTGGAAGACTTGGACCTATGACACCAACAAAATGCCTATTAAAAAAAAAATCCCATTACCGCACCCACTTTGTCTCGTACATTACCATCTTATATAAATAGAAGATGGTAATGTACGAGACCAAGTGGGTGGGGTAATGGGATTTTTTTAATAGGCATTTTTTTGGTGTCATAGGTCCGAGTCTTCCACCTGTGGTAATATGAACCCATATAGTGTCTTTATCTAGCCCGTGAACATAGCTCGAACCAAAATATTTGTAAATAAACTTTGAAACCTAGCTGTAGAGGCTGGAAATATCTAGCTAAGTAAACCAAACTTAGATTTTTGAAAATCGCTCCAGTAATTGCCAAGTTATTAACAATTTTCCACTTGTTTATGTCAGTTTACGTTGACATGCAATATTTGTAACGTCACACTGTCACGCCATGTGGCGCCATATTTTTATTACGAGATAATAAATATTCCAAAACACTTAAATACTAAGTTCTACAGAAATATAAAGATTCTGCGGACTGACAAGTTGTCATTACCGGTATTATGACTAAAATGTTTTCTTGCAAACAATTATTGGATTTACATTTATTGAGCATAGGCTGCATATGCAGCCTATGCTCAATTAATGTTAATCCATCAATTGACTTTTCCAGACGATCCTAAATTTGCACTTGCGAACATTTTAGTCGTACATGTACTAAGTTTAGTGAAACGGCTCCCTTGTGATTATAGATTCAGATGGGCAATATGACATCATGTTGACTGTAGAATCACAATAACTTATATGTGGCTGTGACTGTAGAAGTGGGGCTTATTGGATGTTTGATCAGTAGCCTATTTCACCAACACTGCAAAGTATACTTATCTAGCAAAGTATACTTTGAGGGAGAAATTTTCAATTTTAAGATAAATTTATTAATTTTTATTATACTGAATTTATTACATTATCACAGCCATTTTGGCTGTGATAATGTAATAAATTTAGTATAATAATTCTGCATACTTTTAATCATCAAATATATGCAGTCGGTAGTTCTATATGAAAAAATGCATTTCAGGAAAAATAAATGATTACTCCCTCAAAGTATACTTTGCTAGAAAAGTATACTTTGCAATGTTGGTGAAATTGGCTACAGGGCAGCTCCTGATCAAACAGCACATCCCTGTAGTCTGATAACGATCTCTATTCCTTGTTAGAAGCATGATGGGTGTTTCATTGATCCTGATCCTGACACAGGTGGAAGACTCGGACCTATGACACCAAAAAAAATGCCTATTAAAAAAATCCCATTACCCCACCCACTTGGTCTTGTACAGTACCATATGCTATATAGCACTAGTCGCAAAACTCATAAGCCCCATTTCTGCAGTCACAGCCACGTGAGACACACCATGTGATTTTGTACCTTTGGACATCTGCGAAATTTCATGAAATACATTTACTGGTACAAACTTTACAATATTTTCCGTAAATGGCGTCAAAAGTTGACAAAATTTTTAGACTACATGCAGAGTTAATTTTGTCAACTTTTGACTTTATTTATGAAAAATATTGTCAATTTTGTAGGCACCGGTAAACATATTTAATGAAATTACGATGTCCGAAGGTAAAAAATCGTATGGCGTGTCTCATGTTAACCACCAGGTATTCTATTTACATCAACCACCGGCCTCCATGCTTACAGACACGAGCAAGATATGTGGTGTCGGCTTCTCCGTTGTCCAGGGGATGACCTGTGACCCCAGTGACCTGACCTCGTGCCCTGGGGCGTCGACCTGTAAGAATCTACCGACCCCTATGACCACGGTCAATGTTGACGTATGCTGCGTATCTGATCAGAACAACGACACAATCACCAAGGAAGGTATACAATTAATAATCAATTTCTGGTAACTGTTTTTGACTTTAAAAATAAAAACCGGAATTGTGAAAATTAATTCGTCCCGAGACCGATCATCCCTAGATAATTTTGTGCACAAATACAGTCGGACCAACATGAAAACGCCGCCATTGCCGTGAAAATAAATACAGGTTATTACTGAGGTGCAATAAGCCTACATATCGTAACAACCCTAAATATTCGGACACCATTTATTTGGGGAAACACATAACACATATGGTTTGGAAACACATATATGGTTTCCCTACAACAATGAGCATGCCAATGGTTAGGGTTAATATGCCAGTACTGGTTTAATCACAATAACAATGTATTTGGATGCAATTTGCTTTGGGAAACCCCTATTTAATAGGGGTTTCCCAAAGCAAATAGTGTCTGAATATATAAGGTTATTACGGTATATGCACAATGTATTTGAATAGCATGCCATATATATTATAGGAATATACTTAGCCCTGAATTGGCGGGAACTGAACATTGTCGTCTGCTGATTTTCCATATTTGCCTTATTTCTTAATGAAAACATGTGTTGGCAGCATAATGGTCTACAATGGAGACGATTCTTGTACATTGCCAAGCATGTTGTGTTTTTTTTTCGAGAAAAGTGAAAATGAATAAATAAACAGCGTACAGAAATTTACTTTAGCGTCGTAAGGGCTAATTGAATATATATTTCCTTAGTAAATTGTGGTCTTCCCACAATGTATGTGAATAGGGTATTGATTATATTATTTATATTAAACGACCAATGACTTACGACTCTATTAAATGCGCCAAGTGACCGAATCCCAGAATATAAAATAATAAATCGCCGTATGTCGTTGATCACAATCAACAACGTTAACGATCAATTTGCACCACTTTAGGCAATTAACTGCACTTGAAAAGAAATCACATTTCACAGACAGGTAGAGCGTGGCTCGGCCTTTGATCGTAATAAGTCCGACACGAAGGTGTGAAAATTAGCCAAACACAAACTTCGACATGACTTTCGAGTTATCGTATAGCAAAATAGCGAGAAATGTGTCCGCGGAACTTGAAAAATGTTTTGAGGGATTACATTTTTCGAGGAGTTGCATTTTGAGCCATCGCATGTAAAATACATTAAACATGTAAGGAAAATTATCGAGACCGCGACGCTATTTCGAGCGAGCCCGACATTACGAGCCATCGCATTTTGAGCCATCGCGATTTCACTGTATTTTCACTACTCAATTTGAAAATCATTGCGTATTTTCACATTGCTGTGAGTATTTTGTGCTCCCACTTTCGATAATCAATTTGTATTCTGCTAAAATATGTGCGTAAAATACGCCAATTCGCACCTTATCTGGAGCACTGACTTTGTACGTTTCAGCCATTATGACGACCATGTTCTGTAACCAGATGAAACAGATTGGCCTTGGGTGTCAGAATGGAGGAACTTGCATTGGCAATCTGAAAGACGCGAAGATTTGCGAGTGTGCTGCAGGCTTCTACGGACCATTCTGTGAACGAGACCTGCCAAAACTGAATGAAAATGGTATGTCCAACAATGTCAATCAACCTGTCATTATCTCCTTGCTGATAGGCAAGAGGGGATATAGCGTTAGTCTATGTACGTACGTACGTACATACGTACGTACGTATGTACGCTTGCACATTAGTTACACCTTTAATTTTTCAATAACCGCTTCACCGATTTTTGTCCCGCTTGCTTTAGCAGAAGCGTGACATAGGCATAGCTTTTACGTCGGTGTCAGCGTCGGAAGCGTCAACATTTCACGTTAAGTTTTTGTGTTTAGCTCAGTTTCCAGAAAACTCCTACAACCTCCATACTTGGTATACATCAACACTGTGGTGTAACCATCTCACACAGAGGGAGCCCATGTGACCTTGACCTAGTTTTCATGGTTCATTGACTTACTTTTCACATGCATACAACGTTAAGTTTTTGCGTTTAGCTCTGTTTCTAAAACTTAACGCTCAGGTTAATTCATTGTAACTTCTGTTTCCCTCAATGGAATGCTTTAATATTCCATCCATGCATTTGTAACAACATCCCGCATCATTCTACAGAAAGCCCATGGTGCCCGCTAACCCCAAAGGTCAAGGTCACTGACTTTGAAATTTCCGGGTTTGGAAAACTTAACGTTCGGTTTAATTTATTACAACTTCTGTTTCCCTTGATGGAATGCTTCAGTATACATCAACACTGTGGTGTAACCATCTCACACAGAGGGAGCCCATGTGACCTTGACCTAGTTTTCATGGTTTATTGACCTACATTTCACATGCATTCAACGTTAAGTTTTTGCATTTAGCTCAGTTTCCGGAAAACTATAAGTCCTATGACCTCCAAACTTTGTATACATCAACACTGTGGTGTAACCATCTCACACAGCGGGAGCCCAGTGACCTTGGCCTAGTTTTCATGGTTCATTGACCTACTTTTCACATGCATTCAACGTTATGTTTTTGTGTTTGGCTATGTTTCTAAAACTTAACGCTCAGGTTAATTGGTTGTAACTTCTGTTTCCCTCAATGGAATGCTTTAATATTCCATACATGCATTTGAAACAACATCCCGCATCATTCTTCAGAAAGCCCATGTTGCCTGCTAACCCCAAAGGTCGAGTTCACAGGCTTAGACAATTACGGGTTTGGAAAACTTAACGCTCAGTTTAATTTATTACAACTTCTGTTTCCCTTGATGGAATGCTTTAATACTTCTTAGGTGTAAACTATAGCAACATCCGGCATGATATTACAGAAAGCAAATGCCCGCTTACCCCAAGGTGAAGGTCACAGGCCTAGAAAATTCTCAGTTTTGAAAACTTAACGCTTGTGTTAATGTATTATAACTTCTGTTTCCCTTGATGGAATGTTTTAATATTTCATACATGCATTTGTAAGAACATTCCGCATCATCTGCAGAAAGTTCATGGTGTCCGGTAACCCCAAGGTCAAGGTCACGGACTTGTCTAGTATAGAAATTTAGCTCCTGTGCCAGGAGATACATGTCGTTGGTGGCATTCTTGTTTGTGTTTAGCTGTGTTTGTTGGAAAATAAGTGTTTTGGTTTCAGTTTATTATCCCCTCGCGAAATGGGGATATAGGGATGCAAAAGTTGTCTGTGCATCCGTCTGTCCATCACAAAAGTTAACATTGGAGTTAATCTGCAATAACTTCTGTTTCCATTGATGGAATGCTTTAATATTTCATAGGTGCATTTGTAACATCATCCTGCATCATTCTACAGAAAGCGTATGAAGCCCGCTAACCAGAAGGTCAAGGATTTAGAAAATGTTTTGTTTCGAAAACTTTACACTTCATTATAACTTCTCTTTCCCTCAATGGAATGCTTTAATATTTCATAGGTGTATTTTTAACATCTCACATCATTCTACAGAAAGCCCATAGTGCTCACTAACCCTCAAAGTTATTACAAGCTCCTTATGTACTATCAAACTGCGCCAGGCGGGACATTTTGCTCCGCGGAACTCTTGTTATACTATTTGGCCACAATGTGTGTCTAGGGATGCTGCTTTGTTTTGCATACGACCCACGGAGCTAATCCCCTCGCTGGCGGCCTTAATAAAAGAAAAGAAAAAAAGAATCAAGTCCTCAGTGACTGAGGACTTGATTCTTTTTTTCTTTTTTTTTATTAAGGCCACCAGCGAGGGGATTAGCTCCATTTAACGATGCCAGTTCTTCTTTAAATAGGATCTGAACTCGGGGTAATGTATGCTGGGTAATATTCAATGGCTAGAATTGACAGATTTTGTCATAAATAAATAAAAAAATTAAGCTGCAATAATTGATATGTGGCTTCCTTACGATGTGTTGATGCGCAACGTGATTTTCGATTTGACTCCCCGGTTTGGAGTTTGAATTTAGCAATTCTGCCATGCAAGAACTAAAACATTTAAACCATATGAGTTGGAGTCTTCATATTTTGTATGTGGCTTCGTTATGACATGTAGATGTGCAAAGTAAATTTCGAATTTTGATTCGACCGCGGGGTCATGGATTATCTCCCCCTTTCTTGCTTAGAAATTTTGAATTGGAATATTGTGGTGGCATGCCATCGAGTTTTCTCTAGTTGCATTACATGTGGCTGTGACTGGAGAAATGGGGCTTAAAGATTTTGCGACCAGTGTTGATCCAGATTAGCCTGTGAATCTGCAGTCTGATCTGGATCTGCACTGTTTACCACTTCATCAATGAAACACCCGTCTTGCTTCCAACAAGCAATATAAATCGTTACCTGGCTACAGGAGTGTGCTATTTGATCAGGATCTACACTGGACACAAATCTCATAAGCCCCATTTCACCAGTCACAGCCACAAATAAGTACTTGTTTTGCGACCAGTGTAGATCCAAATCAGCATGTGCCTCCGCACAGTCTGATCAGGATCTGCACTTGTTCGCCATCAATGAAACAGCGGTACCTATATGAGACACACTATGTGATTTTGTACCTTCAGACATCTGCATAATTTCTTTAAATATGTTTACAAAATTTACAATATTTTTCATAAATAAAGTTAAAAATTTACAAAATTTTCAGAGTACATTCCGCATGTTGTCAACTTTTGGCACCATTTACGGAAAATATTGTAAATTTTGTAAACGTATTTCATGAAATTGCGCAGCTGGTCCTATGATACATAATCAGTGTCTCATATTATGTTGCCTTTTACAGGAGTGTGTGATGGCCCCACAGTCAGCTGTTTAAGAGATCCGTGTGATGGAATTGAGACTTGCCCTCTCCATCCTAACGCCACGTGTTCGTAAGTACACTGTGTGATTAACGCTATGGGAGGTTAAAATGGAGAATATTCTCGTACACGGCCAAAGCATGTCTTTTGAGAAATATGAACATGAATAAAAAAAACAGCAGATGGGACGTCTCATCAGGATCTGCACTTTTTGCAAGTAATTTTCATATTTTGTGTGAAAACAATACACCCTTTTCATACATTGACTAGTCTAAAAATCATTTTGTGACGATTAAATTGGTCGGAAAATTGACATCAAAATCCATTTCAGTTATTTAGTGGTGAGAGTTAAGTACATATCAAAACTGAATTTGATGACCACTAATATTGATATTTAAAATTAAAAGCACTGTATTTTAGGAACCATTATGAAAGAAGTAAATATTATCTTTATCGCAGTTGACTGACTACAGGGCTGAATATATTTTTTTCCAATGTAAATATTCCGTTCCGATTTTGGGATTTTCCCCCCAATGCAGCAGATTAAATGTGGGATTGAACCCGTTGGCCCGGCCTTAAATGACGTTAGCTGTTGATAGGCCGTTAAACACAAATAAATCAAACCAGTTGACTCTATATTACTAAGTGCGGGTGTATATTTTAGCCAATATTATGTTTTGTTATCAGGACTAGCTATTGTGGGGCATGTTACGCCATCTGGACAGACAACGGCCAGGTCGTCACAACAACATGTCATGGTGAGTCGATACATCACCATCTGCGCTAATGTTGCCAATATTAGAATTTATTTTTATTTCAAAATACCGTATTTATTCTAATAAACGCCCCCGGGGCTATGCAATTCGTGGGGATCAAAACGTGGAAAATAGGATCAACATGTTATTTTTACATACAAAAGCCATTTAAAACAATGTTTTAAATGGCTTTTGTATGTGAAAATAACATATTTAGAATGCAAATATGGGATGGGGGCTACTATTAGAGAGGGGGCTACTATTAGAATAAGTATGGTACTTGAATATTGTGCTTGAAATCAAGCAGTTTTATTGGCTGAGTCTGAGATGTGCTACAGCTCAGGCTCACCCAATCAAACTGCTTGATTGCGAGTTGAGGTTGCCAATAAATGTTCAGAAACGTGACCATGTTGGCAAGATTAACGCCGTACAACTTTCCTAGCATAGCCTGATAAAACTTGATATCAAAAGTCAATAACCAGGTTTTATCAGGTAAAGTTTTATACATAATGAGCAATAATGACGTGGTTTTCATTGTTAATGTGACCTCATTCCACTGATGTTATTCGGTAACGTCATGTGATGCTGTTGGACCAATGAACCGTCAGTTTTCAATTAGTTGTAACCCTGGATATTCATATCAACATAATTAGGGCCCCGTCGAGAATTGGCGGTGCCCTATAGGTTTCGCCCTGTCTGTCTGTCTGTCTCTGTCTGTCTGTCTGTCTGTCTGTCTGTCTGTCTGTCTGTCTGTCTGTCTGTGTCTGTGTCTGGTGTCTGGTGTCTGGTGTCTGGTGTCTGTGTCTGTGTCTGTGTCTGTCTGTCTGTCCATCCGGGCAGACATTCGGGTACTTATGTGGCTAGCCCCACAGGGTTATGGACTTGTTAAAGGATAGGGTTGGTTACAATTAGCCACCTAAAACATCGTTTTATGTGGCTAAAAATGGTTTTATGTGGCTAATATTTAACATGCGATAAGCCACATAGTTACCTGAAAGTAAAGACGTCCGTCCATCCGTCCGTCCGTCCGTCCGTCCGTCCGGGCAGACATTCAGGTACTGATGTGGCTAGCCCCACAGGGTTATGGACTTGTTAAAGGATAGGGTTGGTTACAATTAGCCACCTAAGATATCGTTTTATGTGGCTAAAAGTGGTTTTATGTGGCTAATATTTTCACAAAATGCGATTAAGCCAACCTAGATTACCTGAAAGTAAGAACGTCCGTCCGTCTGTCCGTTTAGTTTTTGAAATTTTTTGTAAGAGTTTCTCAAATCATTTACACTTTCTATTTGCCTTCAGCTAATATGTTCATATTGCACACATTCATTACTTAGTAACTAAACATCATTCCAATTATTACAATTACCCTCGCTCATACTGACGTTACTGAGTATTACGATTATTTGTAATCCTTAAAATGTTTGGGGGAGGGCCCAAGTGACTGGTGTGGTATGGACCTGGCACCAGGTCAGGTTATTCTAATTTCCGGGCTGAATACATTTGGTATGTTAAATCCGGGATCGAACCCATTGGCCCAGCCTTAAATAACCTTAGCTGTTGATAGGCTATTAAACACCAATAAATCAAATAAAATTAATAAATCATTGTTTTATCTATCACCATCAGATAGCCACTGTTTGACCCGACACATTTTGTTTTACCTGTCACCCGCAGATAGACACTACTTGGCATGACACATTTTGTTTCCTTCACCTACAGATAGACACTATTTGGCCTGACACATTTTGTTTCCTTTCACCTACAGATGGCCACTGTAACTATCACCAACAGATTGCCACTCTTTGACCTGACACCTTTTGTTTTACCTATCAGCTACAGATTGCCACTGTTTGACTTGACACATTTTGTTTTACCTATCACCAACAGATTGCCACCGTTTGACCTGACACATTTTGTTTTACCTATCACCTACAGATAGCCACTGTTTGACCTGACACCTTTTGTTTTACCTATCAGCTACAGATAGCCACTGTTTGACCCGACACATTTTTTTCCTGTCACCAATTGACCCGACATTTTGTTTTGCCTACAGATAGCCACTGTTTTCGGCAGCAATACATCAGTATGAAGTTCGGCAGTAAACTCGCACGTAAACAGAAGGACGACGGGGGTGAGTACACGCGGCTTGGTCAGAATATTTGTCTTCATATAACTAGAGGCGTCATTGATGGAAACGAGTATCGATGTTACACAGCTGTCGATAGTGTATTGATAAATATGTTTATATATCGATACCACAACTGTGATTGTGTACGCGGTAATGACTTTTTACTTAATATAAACTTATTTTTAACCCTTAGACCGCTATCTTATTTTTTTTGTCGTCTGCTGTTTATTTTCTATTTTCCATTTTTATCATCAAAAACATGCTTTGACAGTACTTTAGAATAATTTACAACATGCTTTGACAGCACTTCAGAATCATTTCCATTGGAAATGATTCTGAAGTGCTGTCAAACCATGTTTTTATTGAAAAATAAGTCAACATATAAAAACAACAGCAGACGACAATTGTTGTGAGTAGCGGTCTAAGGGTTAATATTCATTATGCCCCATTATATTTCTTGAGATATAAAATGTTAGTATGGTGGTATGGTAGTGTTTGTATACTATATTTTATTTTATATTATTATAAGGTACATGTCCACTCGGTAAGCACAAAATGTTCTTTATAGGAATTAAATAAGTGTATAATTGTGTCACTATTCCACCAGTTCTAAAAATTACAAGTGCCCGGAAAACAGATATAATCATTTAGTAATATTTATTTTTCTCATAGTGACGCGCGTTGGTATCCAGCTATTTTCATATGCAAATGAGGCATGATATTTTTTACTTATTTATTCTAATGAAACGCGTCACCTGAAAAATATCATTTTCGACATATTATAAAGTATAATCATTGCACATCAAAAAATAAATACAGATAATAAATAGTAATGTCCGTTAACAATTTAAGGAAACACGGTTATCGCCCCTGATATCAGTGTGAACATTTTTGTCTATAAAATTAAATGTATAATAATGCCAATCAATACGTGGGGTAATGGTGAATGAATGTTTATTTTGCTAGAAAATGTCATACATACAGAATATACAAAAGTATCTGTATCACTATATTATAACCTACTGCGTGGGCATGTACCTTTAATTATATTCTTCATATTAAATAGTCTCCGCATACAGTCTTGTAAGTGCAACTTCTATATTTTCATCTAACAATCGATGTATCGTCAATATTTTAGTTTCAATATATTGATATGAAAATTTCAATCAATGACATACAGTATCCACATATAACATAGCAACTCACTTCATGGATGTCGAGTTCGAGAGGACGTATTACGTCCTCTCGAACTCGACAGTTGCTGGTTGGGAGCATAAAGGGTAAAACGAAGCGAAGGGTACATTTATCAATGGGTTTCATCCTTAACGGAATCCGGATGTCCCTGGTTTGGCCCCCAGGTACATTTTTGGCTGTCTGGTATGTTAAGAGTTGAATTTGGTTATACCCATTTTAAAGTTACTCTGGTGTGGTGAGGACGCTGTTTTCTTGTAAACAATTATTAGATTTACATTTATTGAGCTCAATAAATGTAAATCCATCAATTGAATTTTCCAGACGATCCTAAATTTGCACTTACTAAAATGTTCGTAAGTGCTTTCATTTAGCCTGTTTACATTTACTGAGACGATCATAAAGTTGCACTTACGAACATTTTAGTCGTGTGAAGTTTAGTGAAACGATCCCCATAACGGTAACTTCCACCTGTTGTCGTACTGCATTGTATTGTACTAGAACCATAACGGACAGTACAACAACAGGGGCCCGTTTCATTAAACTTTGTACGAATAAAATGTTCGTAAGTGCAAATTTAGGATCGTCTGAAAATTTCAATTGATGGATTTACATTTATTGAGCATAGGCTGCATATGCAGCCTATGCTCAATAGATGTAAATCCAATAAATGTTTACAAGAAAACATTGTTAATGTGAAGCTTACAGATTATCACAAGTTTGCCCTTACGAACATTTTAGTCGTACAAAGTTTAGTGAAACGTCCTCTGGTGTGTGGGGTAATGTGATTTTTTCAAAAATCATTTTGTTATGTCACAGGTGTGCGTCTTCCATCTGTGATAATTTGTTATCAGTCAGTATGTATTTGTCTAATGCAAGGGATGCGCCGTGGCCTAGGGGATATGACATTGGACTTCAATAACGGAGGTTGTGAGTTCAATGTTATCCCTAGGCGTGAAAAATACTAACATAGTATTTCCATCCCACTGGTCTGTCGGATGAGACTTTAAACTGTGATCCCGTCTCTATATGACCTTAGCTGTTGCTGGAACGTTAAACTCATTCATTTTCTTTTTTCACATTCGTCTAATGACCTGATAAATCTACGGTAATGTTACAGAGCTGTGTGAAGACGGGGCTGCGCCAGTCATGTGTTACAGGAATCCGTGTGATGGACATGATACGTGCCCGGAACATCCAGACGCAGTGTGCCAGTAAGTTCACAAACTTAACGTTGGGGTAAATGTCTTATAACTTCTGTTTCCTTTCATACATGCATTCCTCAGATGACCCTCTATCATGCTGTAGCAAATCCATGACCCACCACCGAACCCTTACCCCAAGGTCAAGGTCACAAACTTAGCACATTCATAAACTTAACGTTGGGGTAAATGTCTTATAACATCTGTTTCCTTTCATGGAACGCCTTGATATTTCATACATGCATTCCTCAGATGACCCTCTATCATGCTGTAGAAAATCCACGACCCACCACCCAACCCTTACCCCAAGGTCAAGGTCACAAACTTAGCATGTTCATAAACTTAACGTTGGGGTAAATGTTGTGTAACTTCTGTTTCTTTACAGGGAACGCTTTGATATTTCATACATGCATTCATCTGATGATCCTCTATTGTGCTACAGCAAATCCATGACCCACCCCTTTCCCCAAGGTCAAGGTCACAAACTTAGCACATTCATACATGCATTCCTAATGTGAATAGCTATCATGATCATGCTGTAGAAAATCACTAACTTAGTGCGTTCATAAACTTAACGTTGGGTTAAATTTTGTATAACTTCTGTTTTCAGGGTGCGCATTGATATTTCATACATGCATTCATCTTAATATGCTATATCATTATATAGCAAATCCACGACCCACCTACCACCACTGACCCCAATGCCAAGGTCCACCGCACACCCCTTAACCCAAGGTCAAGTTATATAATATTCATGATTTTAGCTTACCTGAGCGAAGCTCATGTGAGCTATTGTTACCGCAATGTGTCCGTCGTCATCCGTCCATGAACATTTTCAAACGTCTTCTCCTCGGTAACCATTGGGTCTATAGTCACCAAACTTCATGGTCATGGTCCTTAGGTAGGGGGATTACAAAATTGTTAAAATGACGTCATTACGTAATCCAAGATGGCCGCCGTCTAAAAATAGCACAAATTCTTCAAAAATCTTCTTCTCAAGAACCGCCAACCGGATTTCGACATAACTTGGTAGGAATGATCAATGTACAATGCTCTTTCAAAGTTGTTAAAATGGTGACCCCAGGGTCAAAACTGGGCGTGTCTCGTGGGGTCAAATTGGGGTCAAATTTTATTTTTGACCGATTATGTTTATGTCATATATCAAATCGAAGGTATCAACGAGGCGATCACACTGGTGCATTTTTGTCGAAATCGGATGGTTATGTCATCCAAGATGGCCGCCGAAAGGTCAAAAGGTCGTTCTTTTATTAAAGATTTCAAAATTCTTCTTCACATGAACCGCTTGGCCCATGGTAGCCAAACTTAAAAGTTATGGTCCATGGGTGAAGCCTTTTCAGATTTGTTAAAATGGAGGTCATCGCTAATCCAAGATGGCCGCCGTCTAAAAATAGCATAAATTCTTAAAAAATATTTTTCTCATGAACCGCCAGCCGGATTTCGACGAAACTTGGTAGAAATGATCGATGTACAATGCTCTTTCAAAGTTGTTAAAAAATGGGCGTGGCCCGTGGGGTCAAATTGAGGTCAAATTTTATTTTTGACCGAATATGGTCATGTCTATATGAAAGAGGCGATCGCTCTGGTACATTTTTTGTCTAAATTGGATGGTCATGTCATCCAAGATGGCCACCGAAAGGTCAAAAGGTCGTTCTTTTATTAGAGATTTCAAATTTCTTCTTCACACGAACCGCTTGGCCCATGGTGGCCAAACTTCACAGTTATGGTCCATGGGTGAAGCCTTTTCAGATTTGTTAAAACGGAGGTCGTCGCTAATCCAAGATGGCCGCCGTCTAAAAATAGCACAAATTCTTAAAAAATCTTCTTCTCATGAACCGCCAACCGGATTTCGACGAAGCTTGGTAGGAATGATCGACGTAGAATGCTCTTTCAAAGGTGTTAAGATGGTGACCCTGGGGTCAAAAATGGGCGTGGCCCGTGAGGAACCACATGACCGATGCTGGCCAAACTTCATAGTATGTTAAGATCCTTGGGTGAAGCATTTTCAGCTTTGGTAAAATGAGAGTCATCGCTTAATCCAAGATGACTGCCATCTAAAAATAGCACATTTTTTTTAAAACATATGAACTCAATGTCATATTCTCCTCTGGTGTTCATGGAGTCAGGTGAGCGAATTAAGGCCATCATGGCCCTCTTGTTTATACATCTGTGCCAAGTTTGAGTGAAGGCTGCCAACAGGCGAGCTTTGTTGTCTTCTGACAACTCTTGTTATCATTATGCCATTATAAAAGTAGTAACATTAGTACTAATCCTATTACTTTTAGGGAGTGGGGCTAAATGACTCTGGTATAGTGAGGCCCTGGCACCAGGTCAGGTTATTCTAATTTCAAGGCTGAATATATATTGATACCCCCTGCAACGAGTTGTGGGGGGTATACTGGAGTCTGGTTGTCCGTCCATGCGTCCGTGCACGCTTGCGCGCGTCTGTGCGTCCGTAAACTTAACATCAGAGAAATATTGTTATAACTTATATTTCCTTGATCTAAAATGCTTAATATTTCACACATGCATTCCTGTAAGGCTCTACTACCATGCTGTGCCAAATCCATGACCGTCCAACCCCCGCTGATCCCAAGGTCAAGTCAAATACTTGGTCTCTTTACAAAACTTAACATCAGAGAAATAAGTTATAACTTCTATTTCCTTCATTGAAAATTCTTAATATTTCACTCGTGCATTCCTCTAAGGTTGTACTATCATGCTGTGACAAATCTAGACCGTCCAACCCCCCGCTGATCCCAAGGTCAAGGTCACATACTTAGTCTCTTTACAAAACTTAACATCAGAGAAATATGTTATAACTTCTATTTCTTTCATCAAAAATTCTTAATATTTCATGCATGCATTCCTCTAAGGCTCTACTATCATGGTGTGACAAATTCCCGCTGATCTCGATGTCAAGGTCACATACCTGGTCTCTTTACAAAACTTAACATCAGAGAAATCGGTTATAACTTCTATTTCCTTGCTCGGATCTGCTTCACATTTCACACACGCATTACTCCAATGGACCTCTACCACCCTGTGACAAATTCACATTCATGCCGCTCCCGCTAAGCCCAGAGTCAAGGTCCAAGCCCACACACTTGGAAATTTTTACAGATTTTAGTGATACCTGGGCCCACGCGGGGGGTATTCCGTAAGCCTCGTTTACTGACCAATCTAGTTTTTTCTGTAAATATTCTGTTCTGATTTTGGGATTTATCCCCAATCACAACAGGCAACATATGGAATTCGACCCCGTTAACCCGGCCTAAAATGACCTTGACAGCCCATTAAACGCCATTAAATGAAATCAAATCACCGATGTTTATCACTCAGACCATGTGAATTTCTCATCGTGTTTGTAGTAGGTATCGTGGTAGGTGTGCGTGCGTGTTAACCCTTTCAACACTAAGTAACTGAGGCCCGTTTCACTAAACTTCTTACAACTAAAATATTCGTAAGTGCAAAATTATGATAATTGGATTTACATTTATTAAGCATAGGCTACAGTATTTATTTATTACTACCTACTCAATTTGAAAAGCGATGCGTTTTTTCGCATTGCTGTGTGTATGTTGTACTCCCACTTCTGATAATCAATGCGTATTCAGCTAAAATAATTGCGTAAAATACTGTAGCTCTGTAGCTCTGTTGTGGTCTAGGGGTTAGAACACATTACTTCCAATCCGGAGGTTGTGGGTTCAAACCTTGCCTAGGGCATCAAAAAATACTTTCAAAGTACAGCTGATTCTCTTTATCTTGATATCGCTTATCTTGATATACTTGCTTATCTCGATATACATCAAGACCCCGGCCGAATTCCCTATATAGATCATGTATTTTACTCCTGATAAATCGATATCAGAAATGTTGATATTTCGGTTATGTCGAGGTGGAAATCGAGTCCCGATAGCATGTTTCCTTCATATTTGTATTCTGATAACTCGATGTGAAAAATAAGCGCCTGGCGCCGCGAAGTCTGATTAAGAGCGAGTATCTGAGGTAAGTTTTAACACGTCTATAGAAATAAAAAAACGCCGACGCTAAAATGTGTTAAACGTTGCACAAACATGTTAAATTAATTCACTTAAACCATAATTAACCAATTAATCAATGTGATATCGGATCACTTGAACATGAAGATGAAATAAACAGCGTGGCAATCAAGTCAATAGAACTTGACATTTCTTAACGCAGATTTGATTCAACTTGGGTCTACTTTGTTTGTGGCCAACGAGTCTACTGTCTGTTTCGTGAAAGCTGCCCAAATTTTACGGCTATATAAACAATTCAAAAACAAGATTTTATTGCGAAAAAACATGTCTACAGTGTATGGGGATTTAACATGGGGAAATTTTTTTGAATTTTAGAAATACTGGACCGATTTAAAATTTAACTTTTGTTTTCTTAGTTAGATCATATCCAAGCTATCTAGTCAGGTTTCGGAGTCAATTTCCAAAATTTTTCGTTTTTTGACTCCTCCCACACTTCCTTACCACTTTTTCCCCCATGTTAAATTCCCATAGACAAATTAATTTTTCGTAATAAAATCAATATTTGACTGAATTTCACGAAATAAAAAGAAGGCTCATTCTTAAATTGTCCTTTAATTTAATATTATCGAAAATAATATTGTTTTTTAATTGTCTATATAGCCGTAAAATTTGGGCAGCTTTCGTGAAACAGACTATAGGTCCAATGTGGTTTGGGGACGAAATGCGGGTCTTGCATTTTGCGATTGAATAATAACATCGTCAGAAAAGACGGCGACCGTTGACATTTAGATGTAACGCTTATTCATTGGTGTGTATTGGGTATGATTTCCAAAACAAATGTTGTGTACCGGAAATTGTGCCATGCATATGCGATATATTTAGTACAACGCATGCGCGCGATTTATGAAGTAAAATAAAGTCGGTATTTATGAAGCGATTCTGTTTTTTCGAGAATGGTCGCAAAATTTGGCAAATTTTTATCTCGGAAGTTCGGATATGTCAATATATTTTGCTCAGTCCGGTCAACTTCGAGATAACTGTTGTCCCGTCTCTATATGACGTTAGCTGTTAGTGGGACGTTAAACCCTTTCACTTTTTTGTTTACAGCACTGACTATTGTACCGGGTGTAACCCGATATGGAAACTACCGACCGGAGAGAATGTAACAGCGACATGTAAAGGTAATTTGTGGCTGATTGGCGGGAGAAATTTTCATTATACTGACCAGGTGTTTCATTGATGGAATGGTGAACAGTGCAGATCCTGATCAGACTGTGCAGATGCACAGGCTGATCTGGATCTTCGCTGGTCGCAAAACTAGTACTTATTTGTGTTTGTGACTGGAGAAATGGGGCGTATGGGATTTGTGACCAGTGTATCTCCTGATCAAATAGCACCCTTCTAGAACCTGATAACGAGCTGTATTGCTTATTGGAAACATGACAGGTGTCTCATTGATGGAATGGCGACCAGTGCAGATCCTGAGCAGACTGTGCAGATGCACAGGCTGATCTGGATCTACACTGGTGGCAAAACCTATAAGCCCCATTTCCCCAGTCACAGACACATTTACAAATCCTACAGCACTGCCTTTGTTTGAACTTTCACCCCAAAATATCATATAGACAGTCTATGCTCTGTTTTAGACGGATTCCAGTGTGGCCACCAAAGGTCATTTAGTTGCCCTGGTTAGGGTAAAAATTTGACCAGTGTGAGCACTTGTGGCAAAAATCACATAATCTTACCCACATAACTTTTTATATGTGCCCTTCAGGTCTGATCAAGACAAACGATTTTGACTTCGTTAGCACTCCTTAATTAGCATAAATCCAAGATGGCCGCCTGTTATGAAAAATATGGAAATTTGGCAGCCAGCTTGGATTTCAGCTAATTGCTGGGTTTTAACAAAGAAATGGTAGATGGTTGGGGGGGGGATATTTCCTAGGATATTTCCTAAATACATGCCAAATGCTATCTGTTCTACACCAACATACATTTCATTTCATCAGAAATACTCCCGCAATCACCTGCTATGCACAATCACATCCACTTTGCATATGGTAGATGGTGGGGGGGGGGGGGGGGAGGGTATTTCCTCCCCCCCCCAATACATGGCACATGCTGTCTGTTCTACACCAACATACATTATTTTGTTTCATCAGAAATACTCCCCCAATCGTGGGCTATTCTTGTCTACAAAGAGACGTCCACGTCCACTATGCATATGGTAGATGGTGGCGGGGGGGAATATTTCCTAGGAAAATCCCCCCCCCCCCACCAATACATGCCACATGCTATCTCTTCACCAACTTTCATTTCATTTCATCAGAAATACTCTCCCAATCACCTGCTATTCTTCTCTTTCTCTTCAAAGAGACATTCACATCCACTTTGCATATGGTAGATGGTGGGGTGGGGGGTATTTCCTAGGAAAATCTCTCCCCCCCCCCCCCCCACCAATACATGCCACATGCTGTCTGTTCTACATCAACATACATTATTTTGTTTCTTCAGAAATACTCCCCCAATCGTGGGCTATTCTTGTCTACAAAGAGACGTCCACATCTACTATGCATATTGTAGATGGTGGCAGGGGGGGGGGGGGGGGGAATATTTCCTAGGAAAATTCCCTCCCCACCAATACATGCCACATGCTATCTGTTCTACACCAACATACATTATTTCATTTCATCAGAAATACTCCCCCAATCGTACTGTTTTTATTTTCTACCCCACCATGTGCTATACATTTATACCAATCATATGCAGCTATGGTAGAGATTTAACCTAGAGAACTCACTACCAGCCAACATACATAATAGTTATGGTACGGTAATGGGGAATTATTGTATATACCAGTAAATAGAATCTCTACCGCCCCACCACCACTATATTGTCTATGTATAGATATTATACTAAATTGGATAGCTCTTTTATAGAAAATACTGCCTCGCCTATTCACATACTTCTACACAAGCAGACATACATTATGACTATGTTAGTTGGGTATACATGTAGGGATACATGTATTGCGTCCTCTGTTACCAACAGACTAGTTCTAGCATGTGCATTTTGTATGCTCCTGAGCACAATATCAACAATGTATATGAAAATACATTAAAAGTTTTGTGGACAGTGTCTGAAGGGGGGGTGGGGGAGAATTTTCAGGCGGGGGGAATATTTCCATGGGGGGGGGGGGGGTGAGATTTTCCTGTTACACCGGTACTCAATTAGACCTCAAAGGGGACACATGAAAGGTCATCTGGGCAAAATTTGGTTTTTATACCCCCGGCATACGAAGTATGTCGAGGGGTATGTAGATCTCGTAATTCCGTCCGTCCGGGCACACATTAGGGTACTTATGTGGCTAGCCCCACAGGGTTATGGACTTGTTAAAGGATAGGGTTGGTTATAATTAGCCACCTAAAAAATCGTTTTATGTGGCTAAAAATCGTTTTATGTGGCTAATATTTAACATGTGATAAGCCACATAAGTACCCTAATGTAAGAACGTCCGTCCGTTTGTCCATCTGTCCGGGCTAACATTGGGGGTTTAGGGGTTAGGAGGAGGAGCCTAAGACAATAGAATACAATAGATTTATTCCGTTAGCCCCTAAACCTATTGTGGTTTAGGGGCTATTCCTTTGATCTTTTAAAGAACAAATAGCCCATAAGCCCATAAAATGTTAGTACTTCCGTCTGTCCATCCGTCTGTCCGTCCGTCCACGTTAAAGTTTTTGGGTACCCATTATCTCTGCAACGATAAGTCGGATTGACGTCAAACTTCATATACTTCCTTATCATCATCCATATTTTCATTCCATACCACACTCGTGCGGCCCTCATATCCAAGGTCAAGGTCAAATTACGTTTGGGTACCCATTATCTCTGCAACGGTAAGTCGGATTGCCTTCAAGCTTCATATACTTATCATCATCCATATTTTCATTCCATACCACACACATGCGGTCTTCATGTTCAGGGTCAAAGTCAAATTACTTTTTTAAATAAAGTAAACAAAGTTTTTTAAATATTTGTGTTAATGTTTTTATTTGTCAGTCCAGGCGGCGGCCATGAGTATATGTGAGCCCTTGCTCACTTTCTCTATAGTCTGTTTCACGAAAGCTGCCCAAATTTTACGGCCATATAAACAATTCAAAAATCATATTTGTTTCGATAATATTAAATTAAAGGAAAATTTAAGAATGAGCCTTCTTTTTATTTCGTGAAATTTGGTCAAATATTGATTTTATTGCGAAAACAAAATTTCCCCATGTTAAATCCCCATAGACATCTTCACAATGTCTATGGGGATTTAACATGGGGAAATTTTTAGAATTTCAGAAATACTGGACCGATTTTTAGAATTTAACTTTTGTTTTCTTAGTTAGATCATTTCCAAGCTATCTAGCTAGGTTTCGGAGTCAATTTCCAAATTTTTTCGTTTTTTGACTCCTCCCACAACTCCTCTACCTTTTTCCCCCATGTTAAATTCCCATAGAGAAATAAATTTTTCGTAATAAAACCAATATTTGACCAAATTTCACGAAATAAAAAGAAGGCTCATTCTTAAATTTGCCTTTAATTTAATATTATCGAAAAAAATATTGTTTTCAAATTGTTTATATGGGCGTAAAATATGGGCAGCTTTCATGAAACAGACTATAGTTGTCTAAGTGAAAGTGGTCATATCCCGATCAGGCACATTACCGGTATGATTTTTTGTTTGATCATGCATCGCCCCATCTGAAACATGCCTTACAATTTTGTGCATAAAAACTTGAGGGATATCTCATTGGAAATAATTACTATATCTTCCTTAATTCTTTGCATGCTAGCGGCGAAAATATCCGCCAAACGAATTAGGAGTACATGTATATGTTTTATTTCTCTCTGTAAATATGTCTTGACATTTCATTAGAATTGAGTCCTCAGGACTCAATATCTAATGAAATTCCAAAACATATTCATGATATTTACGGGGAGAAATACAAGAAAATATGATGAATTCTTGTCCGCTAGTTTTGAACTATTTATAGCCCACAAGTTTCCCAGCATGCAAAGAGTTAAATGAAAGTTTACAAAGTTTTCATAGCAAATACGGAATTCTATTCCGCATTGCCATGACAATTTCGTCATTTTTCAAAAAGTTGACAATTTTTTTATAGTGAATGTAATGTACAAAAGCATTTGTCTCATTTGTGGCTGTGACAGGGAAAATGGGGCTTATGTGATTTGTGACTACTGTAGCTGATGTTCAAATAGTGCACTCCTGTAGCCTGATAACTATGTGTAATACTCGTTAGAAGCCCAACAGATATTTATACCCTCAGCATACGAAGTATGTCGAGGGGTTTATAGTTTTCGTAATTCCGTCCATCCGTCCATGCAAACATTGGGGGTTTAGGGGCTAGGGAGAGGAGCCATAGACAAAATAATACAATAGACTTATTATATATAGCTCCTAATCCTTTATATATAGCTCCTAATCCTATTGTAGTTTAGGGGCTATTCCTTTGATCTTTTAAAGAACAAATAGCCCATAAACCCAAAATGTTAGGACGTCCGTCAGTCCCATGTTAAAGTTTTTGGGTACCCATTATCTCTGTAACTGTACGTCAGATTGACTTCAAACTTCATATACTTCCTTATCATCATCCATATTTTCATTCCATACCACACTCATGCGGACTTAATGTCCAAGGTCAAGGTCAAATGACTTAGAAATTTGCGTTAAATTTTAAATTGTCGGTTCAGGTGGCAGCCGGGGGTATATGTGATCCCCTGCTCACTTTCTCTAGTTCTTTGATGGAATGGCGAACAGTGCAGATCCTGATCAGACTGCGGATGCACAGGCTGATCTGGATCTACACTGGTCGCAAATCCCATATGCCCCATTTCTTCAGTCACAGCCATAAATGAGACCTAAGAACATGTGCGATTTTTCATGAAATACATTTACAGAAACTGGGATATTTTCTGCAAATAGCGTCGAAAGATGACAAAATTTTCATAGCAAATGCTGATGGAATTCCGCAGTTGCTATGAAAATTTGTTAACTTCAAGGAAAATATACATGTATATTGTTGAGTATTGATTTCCTTTTCCAGCCGTCGATCCCTGCACAAACACGAATGCCGTTATGGCGGTGATGAATAAGCCGGAAGGAGCAGCATGCATCCCAAAGTTTACCGGCCTCACTATGCCAGGCTCGTCAACTGTCCACTGCAAGTGCGTATATCCTTCTCTCAACCGCCAAGTTAACCTTGCACCACTAAGTAACTGACATGGACTAAAGTTTGAGACTGTTCCATTATGCAGAAATGGGGCTTGATTTTGTAAAAATTTAAAATATCCACAAATGGTGCAGATCGTGATGAGACGACTCGTCATGTTCTACACTTTTTATGCCACCGGGTTTCGAAGAAACGGGTGGCATATAGTTTTTGTACCGTCCGTCTGTCCGTCCATCCTTCTGTCCGTCCGGGCACACATTAGGGTACTTATGTGGCTAGCCCCACAGGGTTATGGACTTAGTAAAGGATAGGGTTGGTTACAATTAGCCACCTAAAAAATCCTTTTATGTGGCTAAAAATCGTTTTATGTGGCTAATATTTAACATGTGATAAGCCACATAAGTATAGTACTGTAAGAACGTCCGTCCGTCTGTCCGTCTGTCCGTCACACTTTTCGGTTAACCACTTTGTCACAGTTTCTCAAATATGCTGCAGGTGGCATCCGCGTTCGACAGACGCATTTCTTGTTGTAAATATTATGAAAGAGGTCTCTAGTGTTGAAAGAGTTAACCTTTCAGTTGCATTATGATGGTATGTCAGTCTGTTATTTTATCTTCATTATAAAGTTAGGGATGTGTTGTAGCTTAGGGGTTAGGACAACCGACTTCCAATCCGGAGGTTGTGTGTTCAAACCTCGCCTAGGTGTGAAAAATACTGGTCTGTCCCACTGGTCTGTCGGATGAGACTTAACTGTGGTCCCATCTTTATATGACCTTAGCTGTTGCTGGGATGTTAAACACATTCACTTTTATGTTTTACATAGGGTAGCCTATGTATTGGAATCGCGTCGGACAGTTAGCCACGCCCCAGACCCCCCTCGATGGGCTAGTCCGTAGTGATATCTTGGAATAACCATAACAACAAAATGCATTGTGTTACTCAACGTTTAACTGTCATACGCAACCGCTAATTGAAAATAATATTATGAAAAACTACTTGCACTGAACAATATCAACAATGGATGTTCTACGTACAAAAATACATCGGATTATTTTGTTACGCTTCAAGTTGTTATTTGCCCCCATTTGCGTCACAAATCGTGCGGTCATCGCTAAATTTAGTAACAGGCTATAGTTTTCGGCAGTTAACTCCCCTCCGAATACTCTCCACCGGATAAACACGTCACGTGTAAACACGCGACGCGTTCAACACACAAACGATATCAAGGGGTTACAGCTACCTGTTGACCCAGATTTTTTTAATGATCGCGATTGTGTCGCAACAAAACTCGCACGTGTGGGTCTAACTGATGTTAATCCTCATTCTATCGATGGATTTACAGCGGATTTTAGTGACATTCCCGAATTCTGCCTGATTGACATTTGTCTATGGTGGCCAATACACGCCAACATGAGTGTCAATTCTACGTTCAGGTAAGGGGGTCAATAAGTCAGTAAGTGATAAATTACAGTCAGGGAACAAATTAATGACAGTATCATCCAGATTAATACCCATATTAATGCAAGTACTGAAAATACGACAACAACAAAATTCTAACAAGTTTGGGCTTCCATACATTGAAAATTTGTCAGCGGTTTCCCCAATGACGTCATTTGTATGTTTTAATATACTCGATCCGGGGCCAACTATTTCATTCACAAAACAGATGTAAACATGGCGATGTCAAAGTAATCCTGCTACAACATTGTTTTGTACCGACAAGGCATTTTCAGGCGCGACACCGCTTCCGTGGCGGAATTCTTGTAGTACCCTATGTTCAGTACTTTCAGTACTTTGATTTCATTATAAAGTTTGCCCCCTCTCACTGCACATGGCTCATCAACTGTCTGTCCACTGCAAGTATGTATATTCTTCTCAGAACAAACAATTTAACCCTTCCACCCAGAGCTCCAGTTAAGATGCGTAATTTGACAAACTTGGGGTGTATTTTTTTTATTTCTTCATCAAAAATGGCAAGTTGGGAGTGCTTTAAAATCGTCTCATTGAGACGATTCTAAAGCACTCCCAACTTGCCATTGTTGATGGAGAAATAAGAAATTTACCTCCAAATTACGCACCTTAACTGGAGCTCTGCTTCCACCCCTAAGTATGGTGGAACCTCTCTAAACCGGACACCCTGGGAGGTCCCCGGGGTGTCCGGCTTAGAGAGGTTTCACTGTAAATCAGGCATGGACTATTTCATGTAAAGTTTGAGAATGTTCCATTATGCAGAAAAGGTTATCTTCATCATAAAGTTTGTACCACTCACTACACAAGGGTCGTCCACTGTCCACTGCAAGTACAGTGGAACCTCTCTAAACCGGACACAAAGAAAACACATGTGATCTTACCGGGAATGGTCTGTGACATGTTGATTTTCCAACAAATCCAATTGTCACAAAAATATTTTCAGACTTTTTTTTGTCCATTTATGAAAAGAGGTTTTTGTTTTTCTAAAAACTATGAAAATTACTTGCAAAATGTGCAGATCCTGATGAGACGGCTCGTTACGAGCCGGCTCATCTGGATCTACACTGTTTGCAAACACCAGTATAAAGGTCTGTAGTGTTGAAAGGCTTAATCTTGTTGAATGATATCATATCAAAGTTGTCATTTGTTTCATCACTATGTAAGTTCCCATTTATTCAGGTCATTCTGGGATGGAATCGACTGTATGATTGGTGTGCTAGCCCCGCCCAATCACGACACGTGCCTCGCGTCCATTCGGGAGCTTGTAAAGACCGACCAAGACAAGATATTTGACTTTATGGCTACTATGGGTGCTTCGCTCCACGACCCGGACTTCGATCCCACCAAATGTTCCCAATACAGTGAGACAATTTTCTTTCACTTAAATTCAGGGTTAGAATACAGGACTTCAATACTGAAGGTTGTGAGTTTAAAATCTACCCTAGGGTATGAAAAACACTTTCACAGTATTTCCAGCCCATAGGTCTGTCAGATGAGATGTTTAACTGTGGTTCCGTCCCTTTTTTTGCATCATAAAGTTATTTGACGGATTGCTTCAATATTTGGACACTTGACACTTGGACACTTGACATATATGAGCATTTGGAACACACTCATGCCGCCATTAACATAACCTTGACCTTTTTCACCTTCACTATAGTCGGCGCTTTTTCCAAATAAGTGATTTTTTTAATTTTATTTTATCATTTATTTCCTATTTAGGTAATAAGGAAGAAAATCAATAATACATTTTTAAAGTAAAATATGCATTGAATTTGAAATCGGGTTTTAGATACAAAACTTATCTGGAGCTCTTCCTAGTTTTAAAAAAGAAGTGTCTGTTGGAAAGAAACGTGGGGTTTGAAATAAATGTGAGGAATGGCAAACACAGTCAAACAGTGATTGGTAAAAGTCGATTTCATTCAAACTCCAGTTTTCTCCCTTGTCAAAATGTTTAGCCTGCTGTGTCGGCCATTTTAAAATTTAGTGGGCACCTGTCAGTGCTTTGCATTGTGGGATATGGTTAAACGTTAACTGAACGGTTAAGAGTAGATCCGTTAACTAACAGACCCGTTAAAATGTTTTAACCAACCAATTAATATTTATCCGTTAAGGATTTAACGGTTCAGTTCAGTTCAGCTAACAGTCCGCTAATTAAGTTGAGGTTATGAGCAACCGGGCCCAGTAGCCTATTTCACCAACATTGTAAAGGATACTTATCTAGCAAAGTACACTTCGAGGGAGAAATTTTCAATTTAAGAATAAATTTATAAATTTTTATTATACTGAATTCATTACATTATCACAGCCATTTTGGCTGTGATAATGTAATACATTCAGTATAATAATTCTGCATACTTTTAATCATCAAATATATGCAGTGGTTAGTTCTATATGAAATAATGCATTTTGGGAAAAATAAATGATTACTCCCTCAAAGTATACTTTGCTAGATAAGTATACTTTGCAATTTTGATGAAATCGGCTACAGGAGCTGATCACAAATCCCATAGACCCCATTTCTCCAGTCATAGACACATGGGCTGCAACATTTACTGTGGTATTTAACTCTTTGCATGCTAGCGGCGAAAATATCCGCCAAACAAATTAGGAGTACATGTATATGTTTTATTTCTCTATGTAAATATGTCTTGAAATTTCATTAGAATTGAGTCCTCAGGACTCAATTCTAATGAAATTCCAAGAACTATTCATGATATTTACGGGGAGAAATACAAGAAAATATGATGAATTCTTGTCCGCTAGTTTTGAACTATTTATAGCCCACAAGTTTCCCAGCATGCAAAGAGTTGAAACATTTATTGAATGTGCAAATATCTGCGATTACAGGTGGAGCAAGAAGGAAACGCTTGGCCAAGGAACCACGTAACGGCCAAGGTGCCGATGACGATGATGACACGGACAACGACGACACGAAGACTCTCACCAGCCACAGCGGGACCCCGAACATGGATACTCCCTCCATGTGCATTGTCGAAGACCCAAACGTCGTGAACCTGCTCCGATTGTTGAAAGCCGCGGGATTCGGCGAGATGTTCCACAACGTCGAGTGTGACGCGAGCGGCGACTTCGTTCCTAAACAGTGTCAAGTCAGCGGGGACGACTGCCGGTCTATGCGGTGTGCGTGCACAGACAGAGCTGGCATGATGCACGGGTCTACCATGAGCGACCGCAGACACCTCAGGTGTGACGGCATCAATTCCGGTAGGTACCGTAATTACCCTAAATATGCAGACACTAGCACGGGTGACCACACACACTTCAGGTGTGACGGCATCAATTCCGGTAGGTACCGTAATTACCCTAAATATGCAGACACTACCACGGGTGACCACACACTGGTTTCAGGTGTGACGGCATCAATACCGGTAGGTAGCGTAATTACCCTAAATATGCGGACACAGCATGGTTGACCGCACACCGGTTTTGTGTGGTGCCTCATTTAACCCTTTCACCCCTAAGTAACTGGAATGGATTTTTATATCTTAATTTCCGACCAATTCAATCATCACAAAATGGTTTTCAGACTAGTCCATTTATGAAAAGGGGGTGTATTGTTCTCAAAAATATGAAAATTACTTGCAAAAAGTGCAGATCCTGATGAGACGGCTCGTTACGAGCCGGCTCATCTGGATCTACACTATTTGCCTATACCACTATACAGGCCTGTGGTCTTGAAAGGGTTAATACGGTCACGCTAAAAACACCTGTGTATTATTTATGTGACACCTAAATTGAATGTGATCAGTGAACGTTCGTTATAGACTTAATAATTCCAGCACAAAAATATTTACACAATTCCCTAACATTTGATTGGCCCGTAGCAAGTCTCTGTCCAAAATTTATATCCCAGTAAACTCCCACGCCAAACTACTTTCCACAAAATTCCACAAAAAGGCCATTCATTCCTATAACCACCTTCCACGGACCCCTTCAAATACGGTTCAGTGATTGGAGTGGGAAATCGTTTGGCTTCATCTTGCAAGACTTAGTCTCTCAGATGACACTTGAATCAATGTCCCGTTTCATGACCTTCAGGCTATTCCGGAATTGATTGTATGTGGGGAGTGGAAGGCACCTGAATTTTTTATTCATGTCAGAGTGGTGTAGTCGAAAAAAGTCCTTAAAAAGTCATTAGACCGTTAACTTAATTACATAGGTAGTGGGGTTGGAAGTGTTAAGCACAATCACTTTCATGTTAGGTGATGGGTTATGGCCTATGGGTTAGAACACCTGGGCCCGGTTGCTCAAAGCTTCAGTTAGCTTAACAGACTGTTAAATCCTTAGAAATGCTAAGGATTTAACAGTCTGTTAAGCTAACTGAAGCTTTGAGCAACCGGGCCCTGACTTCCAATCCGGAGGTTGTGGGTTCAAATCTCGCCTAGGGCAACATATTATTACTACTAACATAGTATTTCCATCCCACTGGTCTGTCGGATGAGACTTTAAACTGTGGTCCCGTCTTATATATTACCTTAGCTGTTGGTCGGTCTTTTAACCCATTCACTTTCACTTCTTTTAAATTTCATGTTACACAACATTTATTGTTTCAGACACTCCGAAATTCTGCCTTATGAAGCCAAACGACATGGTGTGTGGCGAGACATCGACAAGGTTCTACTTTGACATTTCCCAGTCCGACTGTTTCGAGTTTACCGACGGTGGATGCGAAAGGAACCAGAATAGCTTCGAGGACAAGGAGACTTGCCTGACTACGTGCAGTATGTACCTTATCCCCTCTCCCTCATATAATTTGTATATGTGGCTGTGACTGGAGAAATGGGGCTTATGGATTTTGCGACCAGTGTAGAACCAGACTAGTCTGTACATTCACACAGTCTGATCAGGTCTGCACTGTTCCTTATTCAATTAACGAAACACCAGTTATGCGTCTAACAAGCACTGTAGATCGTTATCAGGCTACAGGGGTGTGCTATTTGATCAGGAGCTACACTGGCCACCAATCCCATAAGCCCCATTTCTCCAGTCACATCCACAAATGTGGCTGTGACTGGAGAAATGGGGCTTATGATATTTGTGGATATTCAAACTTCTAGCGTACTCGTGAATCCTGATATAGTGTTGGGTGTTTGAATAACTGAATGGCGAACAGTGCAGGCCCTGATCAGACTGCACGTGTACCATAACCCATAAGCCCCATTTCTTCAATCACAGCCACATTTCGAGATAAGTTTATGAGGTGAGACTAGGAAAGATGTAGGAATTCTAGGGCTTGCCGAGGAATTCCTACCGTTTCCGAGCCAAGCCCGATGAACTACCAAGTCTGATGAGTGGGATATCTCTTAGGCCAAAACAAAAAAATTATTTGTTTCCGCTAACACCTGGAAAAAAAATAGGGTAGGTAGGTAGGTAGGCGAAACTTTTTTTTTTCTCTAATTTATTTTTCCATTCACGACACACTTTTTGTACTGGATATGTTAACCCACTATGGGTTAGTGAAAATATACTGTTTTTATCAAAAAAATTACCGATATGACAAAAAAAGTGTAGGGTCGGCGGGAAAAAATAGGGTCGGTCGGGTTAGTGGAAACAAACAATTTTTTTTTTACGCCTTACATAGAGATTACCAGGCTAGTGTCCTTTGATCTCAACATTATCAGGTGTGGCTAGGAAATGTGTAGGAATTCCTCAGCGAGGTGAGGATTTTCTACCGTTTCCTTACCAAGCCTGATGAACTATACATCTTGGCTCTTATATAATAATAATGACTTTATTTAATGAGGGTAAAACATCAGTTGGTAAATCCAATTTTCCCTCAGGCCCTCTATAATTATAAAATATACATACTATACAAACATACATACCGGTAGATACTATGTACATTATAAACATGCATAAAAGACTTGTGATTTACAATTTGGTCAAGATTAGACGATGGTATTTAACTCTTTGCATGCTAGTGGTGAAAATATCCGCCAAACAAACAAATTAGGACTATATGTTTTATTTCTCTCTGTAAATATGTCTTGGAATTTCATTAGAATTGAGTCCTCAGGACTCGATTCTAATGAAATTCCAAGACATATTCATGATATTTACAAGGAGAAATAAAAGAAAACGTGATGAATTTTTGTCTGTTAGTTTTGAACTATTTATAGCCCACAAGTTTCCCAGCATGCAAAGAGTTAATAGGCAAGCAGAACGTTTAGAAGTGATGTTGCTGTGCACGGAACCATTTCAAATACAGGTTTTTGCTCTTATATCATTGAGAATACAAAGCTTGTGTCTTTTATGTCTAGTTTACTCGAGTCGTCTAGGAAATGCGTAGAATTCCGAGGCTCGTGAAGAATTCTTACTGTTTCTGAGCCGAGTCTGATGAACCTGATACATCATAGCTCTTGTATCATAGATAATACCAGGCTCTCTGAGGCTTGTCTTTTGATATCAAGTTTATTCAGGACTCTGCTCGGCATCCGCACAGTCTGATCAGGATCTGCACTGTTCGTCATTCCATTGATGAAAGACCTGTAGTGCTTGTAACAAGCAATACAGATCATTAACAGGAGTGTACTATTTAACTCTTTGCATGCTGGGAAACTTGTGGGCTATAAATAGTTCAAAATTTCCGGACAGAAATTCATCATGTTTTCTTGTATTTCTCAACGTAAATATCATGAATATGTCTTGGAATTTCATTAGAATTGAGTCCTGAGGACATATTTACAGAGAGAAATAAAACATACTCCTAATTCTTTTGGCGGATATTTTCACCGATAGCATGCAAAGAGTTAATGAAGAGCAACTCCTGTATGTCCCATTTCTCCATTCGTAGCCACAAATAAATGGTGTAGACCCTGATCACACTCATGTGGAGCCTGGGAATGGACGATAATTTAACCAAAACCGGTATCTAGCCTGACCATGGATGTTATGTCTGTGCCATAAGATAACATTCTAATTTTTCATTTTCAGTTTCACCAGACGTGACCAAGGCTGAATGTGGTGTAAGTATTTGTAAATATTCATAAATGTTTGTTATGACGTGCTGTAACCCATTTCATACATGTGATATGACACACTCGTAATAGGCAACGGATTTTGATGAAAAATGGCACAGCAAACGCGTCTTCGTGAGCTGCATTTGGTGGTCCCGAGAGTTTGGCACGTACTTATGTCTGTAGGCACGGAAATCGAGTCATCGCAAAAACGACAAAAGTTTGGGCCAAAGTACCTCGAGCAAATTTACTTGGCTGGCCGCATCACCCTAATTACATATTTGTATTATCTGCCAACGTTATGTCAAATTAATAAAATGAAGATGGTGTTCCTAATGGCCTGACAAAGCAATGATGTTTGACGTTGACGTCATTATAGGAATTAATTGCCTTTTTGTGGAATTTATCGGGGTATAAACTTGGAAAAGTCGCGGGAATACTGGACGAAGGCCGGAAGGCCTCGTCCAGTATTCCCGTGACTTTTCCAAGTTTATATCCCCGATAAATTCCACAAAAATGCCATTCATTCCTTATAATTCAAGCATTTGAAATAAATTCATCAAGAAAATGTGTTTATTTCCCGTTTTCTTAAGAATTATTTTAACTGCGCCTCACGATTACGGAAAGTAGTTCGGCGTGGTAGTTTACTGGGATATAAATAAATTTTGGACAGAGACTTGCTACGGGCCAATCAAATGTTAGGGAATTGTGTAAATATTTTTGTGCTGGAATTATCACATCTTAAACATCACTAGAAGCGTCGTTGTAAAATCACTACAATTGTTAAAATGTGCGCGCGTTTAGCAGTATAAAGTGCTTACAAAGAATGGAAACCTATTACATGTCATGTTTATGATGATTGTAATGCAGGAGTGTACAGTGATCAGTAGCCTATTTCACCAACATTGCAAAGCATACTTTTCTAGCAAAGTATACTTTGAGGGAGAAATTTTCAATTTTAGTATAAATTTATTAATTTGTATTACTGAATTTATTACATTATCACAGCCATTTTGTCTGTGGTAATGTAATAAATTCAGTATAATAATTCTGCATACTTTTAATCATCAAATATATGCAGTCGTTAGTTCTATATGAAATAATACATTTCAGGAAAAATAAATGATTACTCCCTCAAAGTATACTTTGCTAGAAAAGTATATTTTGCGATGTTGGTGAAATCGGCTACACTGGCAACAAATCTCATAAACCCCATTTCTGCAGTCACAGCCAGATATGACCAGTTGTTGTTAACTCTTTACATGCTGGGAAATGTTGTGTCTATTGGTACTATTTAGTACTAACACAATATAAACCGCATGTTCATTTATTTATTGATAACCGGATGTTGTTAGATCTTTTTACATCCCTAAAATACGTAAAGTAATATGGCAGTAATATGAAAGGGTGATAATATGAATAGATGAATAAAAGGACCCTCAGGTGTAAAGTCACAAACACTACACTTCTTCCTCTTAAACTGTTTGTCACCTAGAGTTGAATATTACTTGTAAATATAACTTCACCGTTTATGAATCATAATAAAGTTTGGAAGTCACTCGGCTTGTTTTCACTATACATTGTATATGTAGGTACTGTGATCACTGTTTGTCCCAGGTGTTTCCAGTCAATCATAATTTTTGTTTTTGTTTTTAGTATGAACTTGCATTTAACAGAAACAAATTAACAATTTAGCATGTTTGGTGAACAAATGTAAAATGTGTAACCTCAATACATCACCTTGCAGAACACCAGCAGTATTTAGAAAAGAATGTTAATACTGATTTTGTGACTAGATTTCACATGATAGCTATGTTTTATAATCATCTACAAAACTTGAATTAATAAAAGTAAAATGGGTTCTAGAAGATGGAGGTATCACTGTTTACATACTTAACTGAGAGACAGCGGTTTCTAGCACATGACTCTCTGGTTATCAGATCTTTACCATCTGATATGAAAGAAAACTATAAAACACACAACATGAAATTAATAACTGGTGAAATGCTCATCCCTATAGCGGGCCGGTTTCTTGATGTTGCGTTGGGGCCGCGGTGTTACTTGCTCCGCGGGACGCTGTCCTAGTTGCACTGGTACTGCATCGACAGGCTGCCCTTGTTGAGCCCATTCCGGTTCCACGTGTCCACGATTTGGTTCCATTGGTGGGTCGACAGGAAATACATCGACCTGATCCATTATCGACTGGTCAACAACCAATTCAGGAACAATCATGTGATTTAGTTGGTTAGTGTGTTCCAGATCACAACTGCGAATTTGATCAATGTGTCTTTTCCATTTCAGGTCGCCAACTCGCACTTTGTACGTAACTGGTCCCAACGTGCACATGACTACTCCCTGCACCCATTTCTTCTTCTGATAGTCCTTGACTAAAACTCGGTCACCAGTTTCAAACGTCCTGGTTTTCTTCAGTTTTGGTGTTGTTTTCTTCAATACAGTCTTCGCGAGATTAGGACGTACCAAGTCTAACCGCGTTTGAATCTGTCTTCCCAGGAACAGTTCAGCTGGAGAACACTTGGTTACTGAGTGTGGTGTCGATCTGTATGTCATTAAGAATGACGCGATTTTCTGATTCATTGTTACTGGTTCACTTCGCATGGTTTTCATTGCATCTTTGAATGTTGTAACTGCCCTTTCGGCTTCCCCATTTGAACTCGGGTGATAAGGAGCTGACTTGATGTGTTTTACTCCATTCATTTTCAAGAACATTTCAAATTCCTCGGCAGTGAATTGCGGACCATTGTCGGAAACTAATTCCTCACATATGCCATGAGATGAGAACAAATATCTTAACGCATTTACTGTACTGGTAGCTGTGGTTGATGACATCCGAATTATGTCAATCCATTTTGATTTGGCATCCACGACAATCAGGAACATCTCATTCATAAATGGTCCTGCAAAATCAACGTGAACACGTTGCCAGGGCCTACTTGGCCATAGCCATGGATTTGCTTGTGCTTTAGGCAAACTTGGTTGCTGTTCTTGACATAATTCACTATTTGCGTAATTTTTCTTCAATATCAATGTCCAAACCAGGCCACCATACATGTAATCGGCTAGTGATTTCATTCTAACCATCCCTGGATGATTCACATGTAAATCTGTCAAGAGTTCAGATTGTTGTTTTTCAGGAATAATCACACGTATTCCCCTGACGATACAACCTTCCTCCACTGTTAATTCATCCTTTACTTTCCAATATGGCAAGGCTTCTTCTGGACATTTCTGATTTCTCTGGCCAACCTTTTATCGTGAAGTGAATAACTCGTGATAATGTTTTATCATGTTTGCTTGTTTTGGATATTTCTTTCGCTGTTATAGGCAAATTGTTCACCTGCATCTTATTCACCTTACATGCCTCATGAAAGAACACGGAATTTGAGACGTCTGTAGTTTCACGTAGCGGTAATCGAGATAGAGCATCAGCTATCACATTTTTGTCTGTGGACCTATACTTAATGTCAACATTGTAGGCGGATAATTGAATCGCCCACCGCTGGATTCTGGATGCCGCGAGCACTGGTATACCCTTATTTGGTCCCAAGATGAATGTCAGAGGTTTATGGTTGGTTAAAAGCGTAAATCGTCTTCCATATAAATATTGATGGAACTTTTAAATTCCAAATATAATTGCCAGCGCTTCTTTTTCAATCATAGAATAATTTTTTTCTGCCGACGTTAATGTTCGAGAAGCGCATGCAATTGGTCTCTCTCTGCCATCTATTTCATGTGAGATCACCACTCCTAAACCGTATGGAGATGCATCCACAGCTAGAACTACTTCCTTATCAGGTTCATAGTGAACCAATACTTCACTGGATATTAACAGTTTTTTGACAGTCTTGAACGCATTACTACACGCGTCCGACCATTTCCAAGCCATATCCTTCTTTAGTAAAGCATTCAGTGGTTGTACAACAGTTGACATGTCCGGGACAAATTTCCGATAGTAATTTACCAGTCCCAACCATGATTGTAATTCTTTCACACTTTTCTGGTTCAGGTATTTGTTGAATTGCTTCAACTTTCTTCGGAGAGGGCTGAATGCCGTCTTTGTTCACCACAAACGCGAAGTACTCAACTTCTTCTTTCATTAATGCACATTTTGATTGTTTTAATTTCATGCCATGTGTATCCAGACGTTGTAACACTGCATCCAAATTTTTTATGTGCTCTTCATCATTTATTCCAGTCACAATTATGTCGTCCAAGATGTAGCCAACGCCTTCTAGACCTCCTAGAATTTTATCCATTGTTTGTTGAAAAATTGCAGGTGCAGCTGCGACACCAAATGGAAGTCTTGTATATCTGTAAAGTCCCAGATGTGTATTGATGGTCACCATATCACGTGAACTTTCGTCAAGTAACACTTGTTGATAAGCGTGGGACAAATCCAACTTCGAAAACTTCTTACCGCCATTTAGCTGAGCAAATATGTCTTCGGCTTTAGGCATGGGATGTTCGGGAACATCTAATACGGGATTTATTGTCACCTTATAATCTCCGCATATTCTCACATTATTGTCAGGTTTTAACACAGGAACAATCGGTGTTGCCCATTCTGATGTTTCAATTTTTTCGATTATGCCTTCCTTTTCCAATCGCGACAATTCTTCAGCAATTTTATCTTTCAGCGCATACGGAACAGCTCTTGGTTTGAAGAATTTTGGTATGCTGTCATGCTTTGATGTTAGTTTAGCCGTAATGCCTTTAACTGTCCCAATGTCATTACTGAACACTTTTACTTTGCTTAAAAGTTCTTCAAGCGCATTTTCATTTGTTGCTTTTGTAAATTTAATTCTTTTCCAGTTCAGTTTTAGCTTTCTTAGCCAGTTTCTGCCAAATAGTGATGGCCCATCTCCTTTTACAACAATTAATGGTAATTTTGCTTGTTGCTTTCCATATTTCACTTCAACGGTAATTTGTCCTAGTACCGGAACAACACTTTCTGTATAAGTTTTTAACACAACGGATGTGTCCTGCAATGGAATCTTATGTTGAAAATAGTTATTGTATTTAGCTTCAGAAATTATTGAAACCGAGGCTCCTGTGTCAAGTTCCATTTCAAAAGGTTGATTTTCAACTTCAACATAGACTTTGATTTCCTTTTTGTCGTTTGATTTTACCGTAAATATTGGCCATTCTCTTTGTTCATCGTCATCCGATTCAGATGCTTCTGAATTTTCAGTTTCGCTACTTTCTTCATCCACATAGTGTAGTTTCGAACTCTTTTTCTTTGAAAAATTTCTGCTTTTCGGTTGTTTTTGCTTATTTTGATAGCCACGGTGCTGGTCAGTACTTCTTTCACTTTGATTTCTGAAATTTCGCTTCTGGCATTTTTTACTCAAATGTCCTATTTCCTGACATTGGTGACATTTGCTGCGTCGATAAAAACATTTGTCTGATGTATGATTGAATTTCCCACACCGAAAACATTCAACCTCATGAACATTCAATTTGTTGGTTCGCTCCGATATTTGTTCGCAATTTAATTTGTTGGCTTCTGCGGTTGCCATCTCCATACCATTCGTGATTTCTAATGCTTTTTGTCTCGCCCGCAAAGCGGAAAGCGAGACATAGGTTTTGCTTTTCCGGAGTCGTCGTCGTCGTCGGCGGCGTCGTCGTCGTGATCATTCAATGTTAAGTTTTCGTGTTACGGTCATTACTTCAACACCTTATCAGCTACAGTCATCAAACTTTATACATACCTTTACTATGATATGTAGATGAATATAGGACTATTAAAAAAAATTCCGCGCTCCAGGGTCAAGGTCAAACTCTATTTCTTTCTATGCTACAAACTGAACATTAATGCATGAAGACCCGTTTTGTCGTGCGCTCTGTACACCTTACCTGTAGAGAGAACAATAGCCTTCTCCAGTTGAACACTTCTGCATGTGCAAGCATGTGCAAATTTCCAGCTTGACCACTAAATGTCCAGCTAAATTATACTCAACAAAACTAGAAACGTCCCTGTTTTATAGCCGGTGTAGCTCTGTCTATGTATGTACCACATGTTCAAAGTACATGTATTTTAAACCGTGGCGATGTTCAGAATACGATCGTGTAGAGTTTAGCCGATACACACGGTTTACATAGCGGCCAGTGACCGGAACGTTGATTTCCACTTTTTGCACGTGCACGCCATACTTGTCATCGATAAGGTGATTCAGTTCATGTCGTACCATTCGTGCGATAGGGGCTATTCGGAAAATTAAAAAACTTTTTTAATTTTTCACTGTTTTCAATATGCCACGGCTTTCCGAAAACGAGCGAAATCAGGCAATTGGGATGCTTGCGGGTGGGATGGCCGCCAGGGCGGTCGCGCCTCGGTTTGGTTGCTGTCGTTACATTACGTTGACGCACTTACGTCAACGTCGATTGGCAGCCAGTCACTGCTAGGCGATACGGTGTCTCAGGGCAGACCATTCGCAACCGGTTACGTCGTAACGCCCAACCAATCCGGGCACGCCGCCCGTACACTGGTCAGATAATGACCCAACGTCACCGTGCTGCCAGACTGTTATGGGCGCGACGTCATCTGAACTGGAGAAGGGCTGACTGGAACCGAGTTTTGTTCACCGATGAATCTCGGTTCACAGTTAGTCATGCTGACGGAAGATTACGGGTATACAGGCGTAAAAATGAAAGATTCACCGATTGTTGCATTGTTGAGAAGAACAGGTTTGGGGGAGGGAACATAATGGTCTGGGGTGGGATCATGGGAAACCGGAAGAACAGATTTGGTTGTTGTACAGGGCAACATCAATGCACAACGTTATGTTGCAGATGTGCTAAATGCACATGCCTTACCATTTATCCGTCAGCATGGTCCTGGTGTGACATTGATGCACGACAATGCCCGCCCTCACGTAGCCAGGCTCACCACTCAATACTTACAGCAAAACAACGTCGACGTCATGCCATGGCCCGCGCTCTCATCCCCGGATCTCAATCCCATTGAGCACATATGGGATGAGCTGGGCCGCAAAGCACGAGCTAACCATCAGATTGACAATGTTCGCGATCTTACAAAAGGGCGTTACAACGGGAATGGAGGAATTTGCCCAACGCACTGGTATTGCGTTACGTCACGTCGATGCGGCGTAGGATCATTGCATGCATTCATGCAAATGGTGGCCACACTCGGTACTAACGAGATTTACTGAATTTGCCACATTACTTATTGAAATTCCATCTCTAAACATTAAGTAACACATTTCTGAGTTTTTGTGATTTTTGATTTTGACCCCTACCGCCCTTGGCCGGTTATCTCTCGAATATTTAACAAGATATCCAAATGCAATTTATTGGCTTTGATACAGAAATGAATGAACTTGTTTTTCCATTTTGATTTTTAAAAGTAACCCTTTTGGTTTTTGATGAATCTTTCCTTAAACATGGAGGGACGTTTCTAGTTTTGCTCAGTATATTACAGGTAATTTATACAGGTAAATTATTATACCTGAGTATTACATTTCCGTAAACTGTGTTGACAATATTGTGGCAATATGTGGACCTGTGCAGATATGATATGTAGATACATATAGGACTATTATAAAAATTCTGGGCTCCAGTAGCGAGCATTATTTTTTTGTTAATTTTTAAACTTTTTTTTTTTAAACTTTTTTTCCATTTTTAGCCACGTTTTTTTGGGAAAAAAATAATTTTAAACTTTTTTTTTTTTAACTTTTTTTCCATTTTTAGCCATTTTTTTTGGGGGAAAAAATCCACGCTATTGGATTGGCGAAAGCCAGGCGGCCGGGCGGCGTCCACAATCAATGTTAAGTTTTCGTGTTTCACTCCATTTCTTTGTTACTGTAACACATAGGACCAACAAACTTTCACAGCTTCATAACCAAGGGGTGCCCACCACATATCACAATCCAACATGTTACCTTTTTGAACTTGACCCATTTTTTCCGCGCAGTCAATATTAACTTTTCGCGTTTACAATGTTAAGTTTTCGTGTTTAAGTCCATTTCTTTGGTACTGTACCACCTAGGACCACCAAACTTTCACAGCTTCATAACCAAGGGGTGCCTACCACATACAACTATCAAACATGTGACCATTTTTTTTACCTTCACCTATTATTTCTACGTAATTGACTTAGCCATTTTCAACGTTAACTTTTTAACGTACGTCTGGTTAAACTTTTTTGGTTAAACTTTTTCGTTATACTATATCTCTGCAACTGCTTTGCCCATTACACTTGAAACTTCACATGGGTGTTTATCATCGTCCATATTTTCATTCTAACCCCCAACCGTGCGGCCCCTGTGCGCAATGTCAAGGTCAAATTACTTTGAATTTATTTGTTAAAGTTTTTTCGTGTACTATATCTCTGCAACTGCTTCACCCATTACCTTCATACTTCACATGGGTGTATTTTCATCATTGTCGCACCGCTTGCGGAAAGCGCGATATCGTCGGCATTTTCGCATACGTCCGTCCGTCCGTCCGTCCGTGTGTCTGGTTAAAGTTTTTTTGTTAAAGTTTTTCCATCTACTATATCTATTTTTTTATTGTGTCCATGCCTCGCCCCAAGGCGCGACATGCAGGCCACGGCCATCTAGTCTACAAAAAGTGGGTATAATTATGTTATCCAAGTGTCCATGCTTGGAAAAAACCTGGCCTTCGTGGCTTTGCCTCGTTTCTTGTTGTCTAGTAGCATAAGGTCGTAAGTGCTATATACCGACTATTATCATATACTAAAACAATTATTGACTAGTGAGCCATAGAATATAATCTGATATTCTATGGCTCACTAGTCAATAATTGTATAATATGTTCGGGCCAGTGAAAATTGCTTTCTGGCCCAGGCTCGAGGTCAAGGCGGCGGGACAAGGCGAGACATTTGATTCCGCGGAATTCTTGTTTTAGAGTTAGCCCGTCCTCGGACAACAATTTTCTTTGTATAGCGGATGATGACAACCCAACAACAAATCTATCTCTCAATGCTTCGTCAAGAAATCCTTCAAATTTGCAATGTTCACTCAGTTTTCGCAATTCAGCCATAAATTGGGATACGCTTTCTGCTTCTTTCTGACGCCGTTGGTGAAACTTAAACCGTTCGGCAATCACGATCGGTTTGGGTTCTAGATGATGCCTGATCAACTCTTTTAGTTCATCATACGATTGGTCACTGGGTTTTTCGAGTGATGTCAAATTCCTGATCAAGGAATATGTTTTACCCCCACAGACGGTCAATAAAACTGCACGTTTTTTTTCGTTATCAGTGAGTTCGTTTGCAACGAAGTAATGTTCGAGACGTTCAATATACTCGTCCCAATTGTTGTCAGTGTAGACATCAAACTCGTCAATTTTCCCGTATACGGCCATTTTCAGGGCTACAATGACGATATTTCAGTTAAACATTAACAGAACAGTGCTGACAGGTTTACTTCGTTGTTCCTCGTCGCCAAATGTTGTGTCTATTGGTACTATTTAGTACTAACACAATATAAACCGCATGTTCATTTATTTATTGATAACCGGATGTTGTTAGATCTTTTTACATCCCTAAAATACGTAAAATAATATGGCAGTAATATGAAAGGGTGATAATATGAATAGACAAATAAAAGGACCCTCAGGTGTAAAGTCACAAACACTACAGGAAACTTGTGGGCTATAAATAGTTCAAAACTAGCGGACAAGAATTCATCATATTTTCTTGTATTTCTCCCCGTAAATATCATGAATATGTCTTGGAATTTCATTAGAATTGAGTCCTGAGGACTCAATTCTAATGAAATTCCAAGACATATTTACTGAGAGAAATAAAACATATACTCCTAATTCGTTTGGCGGATATTTTCGCCGCTAGCATGCAACGAGTTAAATACCCATTACAAACTTAACATTTTCTATTGTAGAAGAAGAACTGCGACTCTGGGACCATTTGTCGCTTTAGGAATGGCATGGCTCAATGTGTTGGTAGGTATTTAATCAACAGATTATGAAACATACTTGAGATCCATGACAAATATACATATCAAGTGCCGTTTTATAGCACCGATTCAGTTGTGTTACCAGGTAACCCTTTTACCAATTCAGACATCTTTACCAGTGTTTGCAAACAGTGTAGATTGCATGGACAAGGATACAGAATAAGTGAATAGGGTGCCTCATATTCCCAAGATAACATATCACGAAGCACACTGTTGATTTTAAAATATTTCTGTTGACTTATCCCTTCTTGGCGACCATATTTAATTTTCACACTATATCATTGTCCACACAATAAATCAAGTTCTATTTTTAATAATAATTGACTACTTGATGGATCGTAAACAAATTTGGCATACATGTTTATCACAGCAAGGCGAAGACCTATTGATTTTCAAAAATTTCTGATGACTTATCTCCCCTTGGCGGCCTTTTTTTAGCTTCTTTTATTTTTGAAGCGAAGAAAACAGAGAGCTATTGTTACCACTCCGATGTCGCCCTCGTCGTCCGCGTCCGGATTTCATTGTCTCAACATACCCTTGGCCCAATGTTCATGAAACTTGGTCTCACCTTCCTCCTTGCATCACTCCTAGACACACATTGTGGGCAAATATTATCAAAATGCGTTAAATTGTTTTATTACACTCTTGCAAATTATTTTCATGGGTTTCGCTGTGAGAGAAAACCCGTAATCAACTCCTTACAAATAATACACCGTGAGGAGAACACCCGTAATTGCGCGCCTGTTTGCTTGGAAACCACGAGCTACCATGCAAAATGTTTAATTTTTATTACAGTCAAAATAAAGTTATTTGAAAATTTGGAAAGGGTCTCGACTAATCTAGAATGTTAATGTGATTGAACACATTCCAAACATGCACTCAAATGTATCTGGCTCATAGAAACAACTGCTTAATTTGGATTTCAAAAAGTTTACATGACATCACATTTGACGTCACACAACGGTAACGTCAAAACGCGGGAAAACACATCATTGTATAACTATTCTTGCGCACATCACAATTCATTGATTATAATCTCAAAAATAGGCTAAATGTGCATATATATCCGCCGTGGAAGTGTAATAAATAGGATATTCCATCGTACATGTTTGAATAGTGGAAAAAATACACTCATGTCCGTCGGTGTCCGTGCAAGCAACTCGTTCGCTATGCTCACTCGTTGCTTATGCCGACGCACACTTGTGTATTATTTCCCACTATTCAAAATGTACGATGGAATATCCTCTATTTGTTGTTTTTTTATTATCAAGGCTGCCATGCGAGGGGATTAGCTTCATAATAACATTCAGGAGAAGAATTCACATAAGTGTAATAGCTTGTTTTCTAATCCTGTTATAAATTGTATATATATATATTTATTTCTCACTTGCAGTAATTTGAAATAAATATTGTTTAAACTAATAACATTGCCCTTGGTTGGGCTTGAATTACTTAGCAATTTTATGCTCACAACCCTTACTACACTGAATTAAATCGTTTTGCAGTGCTCTTGTTTATTTTCACATTCAGATATCTTGCCCACGCAATAAATATAATTCTACTTGACGGATCGTAACCAAATTTGGTACACATGTTTGTGATTGCAAGAGGAAGAACTCTGTTGAATTTTAATGAGTTATCTCCCCTTGTTGACTGTTGACTGTCTATTTATAATGATATATGTCATTCATATGAGGTAAGATTACATATAATGCAGCGTCACAATATCCTTACTCAGCAAAAGAACAGCCCGGGCCGAATGGTGGCCAATTTGAGCCGCGGTGTGTCGACAACGACATGTTTGAGCCAAGGCAGTGCCAGGGGGACGTGTGTGTGTGCGTGAGCCCAGAGATGGGGGACATGGTTGACAACAGCATTGACATGGGCGGACATCTCAAGTGTGTACGCAGTAAGTTGCATTATCAAATTCGGCGTTGTCCACTCCACCACCCACCAAACCCATAACCAGTGTATGATGTTACCACTCAGTTGAACCGTCTAGTCGAGAAATTGGCAGAAAAAACTTGACATGGGCAAACATCACGAGTGTGTCCGCGGTAAGTCGCGCGATCATGTTCTGTGGCGTCGGAAGAAGCTTCATACGATTGATCTGGTCATGCTTCTAACAAGCCGTATAGATTATCATGCTACCTCTCTAAACCGGACATTATTGGCACCCATGTCTGTGCAATTTCGATGGGTTTCAGTTATTTATCGCCGATGGCAATGTCTGCCGTTGATCGCAAAGCACTGAAAAATGCCTTGGAGTGGCCATATGCCTAGTTTTACAGTGGACCATATCTATACTGGACCCCTGAGGACTCCCGGGGTGTTGTGTTTAGAGGTTTCACTGTACTGTTATATGTTTTGCACGATGTAATTTCAGACGCCGCCGGTGCTATAAACCCAGATTTTGGGGACGGCCAACAACAGCCTCCAGGTAATGTTTGGCATCCGTATGAGACACACCATGTGATATTGTACCTAAGAACATGTGCGATTTTTCATGAAATTTATTTACAGAAACTGTGATATTTTCTGTAAATAGAATTCCGCATTTGCTATGAAAACTTTGTCAACTTTCAATGTCATTTACAGAAAACAGTCAATTTTGTAATGTTTTTCATGAGATTTTGTACATGTTCTTAGGTTAAAAATCATGTGAAGACTGAGCTTATGGGGGAGACCAGTTGCCGATTTCATCAAAATTGCAAAGTATACTTTGAGGGAGTAATCATTTATTTTTCCCGAAATTCATTATTTCATATAGAACTAACGACTGCATATATTTGATGATTAAAAGTATGCAGAATTATTATTCTGAATTTATTACATTATCACAGCCAAAATGGCTGTGATAATGTAATAAATTCAGTATAATAAAAAATAATAAATTTATCCCTCACAGTACCTATACTTTGCTAGATAAGTATACTTTGCAATGTTGATGAAATAGGATACAGCAGCAAATACCCTATACATAACTTGTTTTATGCCCCCTGGTCTCGGTAGAGCCTGGAGACATATAGTGTTTCGAGTGTGTGTCCGTGTTTCCGTCCGTGGGCCCGGTTAAGAAATTTGCTGGAATTTCTTCAATCTGCCACCGGGACATTTGTATGCCGACAGGCCACATTTTCTTCAATCTGCCATCGGGACATTTGTATGCCGACAGGCCACATTTTCTTCAATCTGCCATCGGGACATTTGTATGCCGACAGGCCACATTTTCTTTTTCATATTGTGTAATAACATTGATGCCACAGAGCTCCAGATAAGCTGCGTATTTGCGTAAATACACAATTAAAATTG